>OY804609.1:33603945-34006805 GCA_963680895.1 Fragum sueziense | reverse complement strand
CAAATGAGTACCCACAACATAGGGGTGGATTTTGAAATAACATTAAAAATTTATTAACCCATTATCAAACGGCGAAATTTTAGACTAGTCCAAATTCAAAGATGATGCAGACAACTATTTCAAGTGAATGAAATTTTGAATTTTTTTGGTCTCTTTGGGTAGAAAACGTTGAAAATGAAGAAATTGCTTGTCACAAGCAATTTTCTTTATTTTCCACAATGTTTTCCAAAAGCCATTGTCTTGTGGGGAGTCAAAAGGAGTCACTGTGTAGTAATGGGTTAATGCCTTTACCTTCGTTCATTTGTTGCTTTGACATATTGTTCATTAAAGCACGCCCAACCTTAGCGCAGTTGGTAGTGCATCTGACCCTCATTCGAGAGGTCCCGGGTTCGATACCCGGCCGCGGCTAATACCCTTTCTGACAAAATTGTCACCCACCAATGGGTTTGAAATCGTTAGTGGGCAAGCAGCTGGAGGCTCGGTAAGGGTGTTGTGGTAGTACTGGTTTGAGAAACAACAGGAATCCATGGGTAGGTGCTCCAGCCGCCGCGATATGACCCTGGTAGTTGAAAACGGCGTAAAACCCAATAAACTCAAACTCATTAAAGCACTTCTATATCGTCGGTGGGGAGTCAAAACCTCGTAACTCCAGCTTATTCAAGCTGTAGTTACGAGGATTTGACTCCCCACCAGTGATATGTTTACAACGAGAGCTTTCATACATGGTTATGTACTCCAGCTGTTAACCCTTTCCCAAACAGCAAAATTTTAGGAGGATCCAGTTCTAAAACGGGCACAAATGACAAAACGGAAATTACTAAAGATAGAATTTGTGTAAAATATGGCACAGAAAATATTGAGACAAAAGGAGAAACTGCTGGTTATCAGCAGTTTCTTCTTTTGCTTCAATGTTTTCCCATGCCTTTTCTATTGGGGACTTCAATACAAGGTCTTGTTTGGTAAAGGGTTAAGATTCAGATTTATGGAGGCTGTGTCCAAAGCACAGTTGGTAGTACTTCAGACTCTCTCACTCATGAGGTCCCAGGTTCAATTCCCGGTTGTGTCAATTATCTTTTCAGACAAAGTTGTCTTCACAGATGGTTTGATATCGGCAACCTATGTTGGTGAGCAGCTGGAGGCTCTGTTAGGGTGTTGTGGTTGTACTGGTATGAGAACAATATGAATTCATGGTTAGGTGTAACAGCCACGGCCTTATGACCATAGCATTTCAAAATGGCGTAAAACCCCAATAAACCTTGGGACCAAAATAATCATTGTCTTTCACAAATAGTTTCACAATTAGTATAATGTTTACCCATGTTGGTGAGCAGCTCAATGTGACAATTCAAATGAGTACTCACAAATCAGGGTTTGGATTTGAAATAAAAATTCACCTCCTCTTATCGGTTGCTCTGCTAAAAGATTATTGAAGAGACCTAAAACCTCATGCAAACAAATCCAAAAAAAAGAATATTGGATTTCTTGAAAAATGGTCACTATGAGTTATATTCCTTTTTCGAAATTCTATAGTTTTGCTTTTGGTTTTGACCCCCATAAAACACAGGTAGAGTTCTTGTTTCCTTGCACTTAGGGCATTTTGCTGATGAACAGAATAGTTTCAGTTTTGGAATATGGTAGTTCTTAGTGTTCAGGTAATTTATGGTGACTTCAAATCTTTGTAAAGCAGGCTGTTTCTTCAGGGGATTTTAAAAATGTAGAGGAATTGAATTTGCAGTCCTTACCTTGAAAATGTCAGCATAAAGACTTGATACTTTTTAATGCCCCACAGGATAATGATTGTGGAAAACATTGTGGAAAATGAAGAAATTGCTTGTGACAAGTAATTTCTTTATTTCCCACAGTGTTTTCTACCAAGAAAGATAATAAATGTAGAATTTCATATATGGATATGAAATTGTTATCTGCAACTTCTTTGACTTTGGAACAGTCTAGTTGTTTGTCATCTGGTAATGGGTTAATGAATGTGAGATTTAATAACAGCAATAGACTGAAAAAAAAAGTGAAATACAGAAACAGCAATTCCTAACATTTCAAGTACATAATACGGAAGTTTGAGGTTGGAACATATTAATGCTTGCTCAGTGACTGTGAATTTAGACATCCTTCAGAAACACTAACAAGAACACACAGAGAAGTTTTAATTTTGTCCAAGACTGTCTTCAGTAACTTTAATAAAAATTAACACACAGAGAAGTTTTGCCCTACAAGTTACTTAGCTCTTGAATCCTGACACTCACAACGCTCAACGTGGATTCCAACTACGAGACCTGGAGTCTGTCTTCTCGCATCGGAACAGGAAGTTACCATGGTGGGAGGTATTTCCCCACTAGTTGCCATGGCAACCCATCAAAGAAGGAGTCGGGGAAGGATGCTCCGATCATTGATTATTTTGATTACGTGAATCCATCGGATGTGGAAGAGGAAAATGACGGTAAAAATGTTGGATCGGAAGATTCCGCGAACTCAGTCACAGATTGGTGGCAGTGTGTTGAAATGGAAGAACAGATGGAAAAATCTCGTAATGCTGGGGATCGGCTGACGGACACTCCTGATATTGCCAAACATGTTTACAAGGACAATGACACTGCTGAACTTCAAAATATTGCTGAATCCAAAAATGCTAAAAATAAAGTTAAACACAGTGAAACTTCTGCTATAAAGAAATTGAAAAGTAAAAGGAGTAATAATAACATTAAAAAGTTGTCTGCCAAACAAGATGGTGAAATTATAGACCATTCAGAAACATTGGAGGAGAAGAAAAATAAACTCAGTAGATCTAGAAAAAATAGTGAAGATTCAAATAAATTAACTAAAACATCTTGTGATAAGAATGACAGAACTAAGTCGGATGTGAATGATAATCAAGTTAAAACTGAATCTTTAAATAATAAAGAACGTGAAAATGAAGCGGATGTTACTGAAAACAGCAAAATTAAAAAGGCAGATATAGATAACCTCGCAGATATTAGTGAAGCTGCTAAAGATAAACACAAAAACAATGCTTCCAGTTCTTTGTCTAAAAAGGACAAAAAAGATACAAAATCTTCCATAAAAGATAGAAATAAAAGGAATAATGTGGATCAAAATAAACAAAAAGCTTTAAAAGATTCTAGTCAGAATGCTGAGTGTGCTAAAAGTGAAAAAGCAGCTGAACTATTGACTGGTGCTAAAGTAAAAACAGCTGTAGAAGATACAAATAAAGATATAGAGACTAGTGTTACCAAAGCTAAAGATGTGGATATTAAAAACAATAATGAAGAAACTGATGAACCTAAAGATAACATTCCCAACTCCAATAGATTATCAATACAAGGCCTAGGTAGATTGGAGTATGGAACAGCTTTACAAGTGGATACTAGTTATAATACAGGAGTGAGCAGTGACTCTAACTGTAGTCAGTATAGTGCTAGTTCATGGGCCAGTGAGCTGGATACCAGCAGTAGCCTGGATCCCAGCCCTAACACATGGAATTCCTATATAGACAGTGGTGGTGCCGGGGACCAGTACCTGGATGGTTTCCCGTCTGGTGGTATAAATAGAGCCTTCTATAGTGACACAAGTGACATCAGTGGAGAAGAGTCTGGTTCCTATGACAATATCATAGATGTGGGGAACCAGGCAGACTTTGCTTATGACGGGAACCATGTTCAAATTTGTTCAAGATGGCTGAAAAAGGAGCATGATCATTCCTCTTTCAATTCTGGTCGCTATTATTTGGAACTGCCCTCGCATGTGAATCATTCACTCACAAACGGATACAACAGTTGTGTCGCTCGAGGTCTACTTGATCAGAACATTCCAAACTATACCTCAAACTATGAAAGTGCCATAGGTTATAGAACTTGTAGTGATGTCATCGATGACATGTCAGGTAGTGACACGTCGATCGTGGACGGCTGCGATTATTGTTGGTATTGTATGTGTAACGGTTACGGAGACGGCTACACGAAGCGTATGATGCCGGGGGATGTTTACTACTTCTCGTCCAATTCTGTGGTCCTCTGTATGAAGCAGAGTGCCAAGGAAAAAGACTCGGAGGTAATTCATTATGGTTGATACATTGTCATCGTAATTCATAAATCTTGCTGAATGAAATTCCTTTCTAAAATGCTTTATTCCTTTCCCAAACAAGACAATTGTAGGACAAAGTCACCATTTTGATATCTGGCCCAACTTGGTAGCTATATTGTTGGTAATACAGGCCCATTTTAGATAAGCACAACAGAAAAGGCATGGGAAAACATGGAGGCAAAAGAAGAAAATGCTGATAAAAAGCATTTTCTCCTTTTGCTTCAACATTTTAAGCCTATTATGTATACAAATTCTGCCTTTTATTGGTATCCAAACTATCCATTTTGCCATAAATCTGTTACAGTTACAGATTTCATATCAGAACATGCAAAACTTTTGCAGTTTTGTAAAGGGTCAATATTGATATTACATTATCTGAAGAGTTGAATGAAGTTATCAAACAAAGTGTAAAGGTCATTAAAATTGAATGAGAATATTGGTGTCAGATATGTAAGGGGGTGTGCAATTGTAATTCAACCCTTTCACAAACAAAAACTGGTTTTAACGTCCCTTATTGAACAGGCTGGGGAAAACATGTTCATGAGACAAAAGAAGAAATTTCTTCTTTAGCTTCAATGTTTTCCCAAGACTATTGTACCAAGGATGTTAAAACTAGGTCTTGTTTGGGAAAGGATTAAAGTGCATGTAAGATTTTACAAACATTCTCAATGAATTCTATGCTAGTCATGAAAAGTTCATTTATTTACCCTTTCCCAAACAAGACCTGGTTTTGACGTCCCTAATAGAAAATGCTTGGAAAAACATTGAAACAAAAGAAGAAACTGCTGATAAACAGCAGTTTCTCCTTTTGTCTCAAAATTTTCCTTTTCATATTTTACACGAATTCTATCTTTAATAACTTCCATTTTGTCATTTGTGGCAGTTTTTGAAGTGGATCAGCCTAAACATTTGCCGTTTGGGAAAGGGTTAAAGCAGGCTGAGGCCATTGCACAGTTGGTAGCGCATCTGCCTCATATTCGAAAGGTCACGGGTTCGATATCCGGCTTTGGCAAATATCCTTTCTGACAAAGATCTCGCCTATCAATGGTTTCATAACGTGAACCTATGTGGGTGAGCAGCTGGAGACTTGGTTAGGGTGTTGTGGTAGCACTGGTATGAGAAATGGCAGGAACCCATGGTTAAGTTCTCCAGCTGGCGCGATATGACCATAGCAGTTGAAAACGGTGTAAAACCCCAATAAAACAATAAAACAAACAAACAAAAACATTCTCAATGAATTCTATGCTAGTCTTGAAAAGTTCATATTTTAATGCATGTTTGTCTAGTTGTCTAAATGCTTGACATTTAACTGGTTTCTTGGTAAAGCGATAATTAAAGTAAATCAATTCTAAATGTCAAAATACTAGCACACGGTGGGGATTGTGGATCATGGGATTGATAACAACAATGTCAAATTAGTACTTTTTCAGGTAAGAAATTTTGCAATAGCAAAATACTATCTTCACCCTTTCCCAAACAGCAAAATTTCATGGTAGTCCAATTTCAAAGCTGTTGCAGACGACAAAGTGAATGTAACAAAAAGTAAAAGTTGTCACTAATATATCGCAGAAAACATTGCCTCAATGTTTTCCCACACCTTTTCGATAAAGGAAGTCAAAACCAGGTCTTGTTTGGGAAAGGGTTAATTAATCAACAATAATTTTGTCGAATTGGACCAGTATAAGTCTAAGTATGTTTCACTTCGCCGGTGTTCATACGAAATATCAGTTACGATGTTTTGCACTAACGCTGACGATTTTTGAAAGTGTTTCGGGGAAACAATTGTAAATGTCATGGGTACAAAGGAACTAATTGGTCGCGAGAAAAGTGTGGGGGTGGGCTGGCATTAGTTTTCCTCTCGGAGGTTCAACAGCCATTGGATTTATTGGAAGTTTCGGAATTATCTCCGAGAAACTGATGTCAATAGATGCTACAGTGTCTTTATTTACCCACTATGGATGACACTCGATGCTTCAGATATTTTGTCAAATTGCAGATTATGCAATCATACAGAGTCTTTATTTACCCATTACGGATGACACTCGATGCCTCCGATATTGGGTCGACTTGCATATTGCGCAATGACAGGGAGCAACAGATAAGAGGGGGTGAAGGGATTCTAAATTTGTCATTTCAAATCCAAACCCTATGTTGTGGGTACTCATTTGAATCGTCTAGTTGAGGCAAATTCCAATGAGTACCAACAACTTAGGGTTTAATGAATTATAAATGAAATATTGCATTTTAAAAAGTCATCATTGCATTTTAAAAAGTCATCACCCCCTCTTATCTGTAGCTCTGGTTACAGTGTTTTTATTTACCAACTACAGATGACACTCGATGCTTCGGATAACAGGCAGACTCTCAGAGATTGCTCAATGAATCCAATGATGCAGTGCTGAGCACCGATAGCTCATTCAGTAATGTCAGAGTCTGTCAATCCAGGGGTCGCGATTTTGAACCAGGCTCAGCCAGTATCCTATGACATTTTGCCAAGTCATTTGTCTCTCACCAGCTCCAAATGATAGGGGTTAAGAGCTTTTCAAAATGCACTATTTGTCTTATTGTTCATCAAACCTTTATTTGGGGGCACTGATCAGAATTGTCTTTTAGCTCTTAGAGACGATTCAAAGGAGTACTCACAACATAGGGTTTGGATTCGAAATAACAAATTTAGAATGTCTTCAGCCTCTGTTATCTTTTGCTGTGCTACAGTGTCTTTATTTACCCACTATGGATGACACTCGACGCTTCAGATAACAGGTGGACTTGCAGAGATTGCGCAATAATTTGATGAAAAACTAATAACTCAGACCCGTAGGAACAGGGGGGCTAGGGGGGGCTTTGTCCCCCCTATGTTGGCCAAAAATGTCAAAATTTCTTATTGTTACACTGAAATTTTTGGGAAAATCCAAATTAGCCCCCCCAATATTCAGGAAAAGGGCTTTAGCCCCCCCCCCCCCCCCCCCCCCCCCCCCCCAATATGAAATTGCTTCCTACGGGCCTGTAACTCATTACATCGACTTGTCCAAATTGAAAAGTGATAAAGCAATCATATTAACCCTTTCCAAAATGGCAAATTTTTAGGGCGATCCACTTCAAAAACTGCCACAAATGTCAAAATGGAAGTTATTAAAGATAGAATTTGTGTAAAATATGATATAGAAAATATTGAGACAAAAGGAGAAACTGCTGGTTATCAGCAGTTTCTTCTTTTGTTTCAATGTTTTCTCAAGCCTTTCTATTAGGGACGTCAAAACCAGGTCTTGTTTGGGAAAGGGTTAAAAGAATGATTTGATATCAAATATTTTGTCAAGCCCAAGATTTCAGTAATCTAGATGGTTTTGGAAAGAAATGGCAGAAAATGAGAAATTTTCTGTTGCCAGTATTTTCTCCTCTTCTTTCCATGCTTTTCATGTTATGATAATCTGATAAATTCTTTAAAAACTGTCATATTAGTTTTAAAAACCTTTCTATTAACCCTTTCCCAAACAAGACCTGGTTTTGACGTCCCTAATAGAAAAGGTTTGAGAAAATATTGAAACAAAAGAAGAAACTGCTGATAACCAGCAGTTTCTCCTTTTGTCTCAATATTTTCTGTGCCATATTTTACACAAATACCATCTTTAATAACATCCATTTTGTCATTTGTGGCAGATTTTGAAGAGGATCACCCTAAAATTTTGCCGTTTGGGAAAGGGTTAAAAGCTGTCTTGAATTTTGTGTCTTTAGGAATGGAATAAAAAAGAAAAAAAAAAAAATGTAGAAGTTTGAATCAATACAGATAACCTTGAGTAGGAGGGGAATATTGTAACATTTGCAGTGGGCACAAATTAAATTTTCAAAATAATTTCTCTGGTATTTTTCCTGGAATTTTAAATGCCCAGCATTGATCTGGTTCATGTTACCTTTAACCTTTTCACAAACAATGAAATTTAACCCAAGAGTTATAATGCTCCTATTTAAAAGCAGCTGCACACGAGAAAATTGATGATGAAAATATGAAATTTGTCTATAGAATGTAATGTATCATAGAAAATGTTGTGGCAAAAGGAGAAAATGCTGGCGACCAGCATTTTCTTCTTTTGTGTTAATTGATGGTTTCCCAAACATTTTCTATTTGGGATTTCTATTTGGCCTTCTTTGGGAAAGAAATAATCAAATTTTATACTGGTATGATTAGAAAACCTTCCACCAATGGGAGGGTAATCGTAATAGACAGGAAGTAATATTTTAAGCCTTAATTCCAGAAATATGATATAAATCCTTTCCCAAAACAAGACTTGGTTTTGACGTCCATAACAGAAACAGCTTGGGGAAAAAACTAAACAAAAATTGAACATAAATTGTAAAACAAAGAGAAAAATATCCCCTGTTTGACCTTATAAAAAAGTACTGCATCAATAAAACGCCCCCCCCCCCCCCCCCCCCCCCCCCCCCCTCTATTTACTGAACATAAACCATTCTCTTCCATTACACCTTGTTTCCTATTGTAAATGCAAACCAAATAATGGCCCGGAAATATACATTTTATGCATTAATTGGAGAAATACGATAATTAACATTAGTCCACGGACCCCATGTAGGATGTCACTGTTGTCGTGGTAATAGTTATGGATTAGAGATAAGCTAATTATCTCGTCAACGCGCTAATTAAGTGAGCTCGGTGATTATATTAGTTCTAGCCTATAACTCCATGCAGCTCAATGGATGCCTCATTATTGTCATAAAAATGAATCCTCTATCCCTTCCCAAACAATGATGATTTTGATTACTGTGTTATGTATTATTAAAGCTTTGTAAATTGACCAAACGCCGACTGTCAATCAAATACAATGATTAGCAAATGGGCGATCAGAAAAATGTCATGCCCCAATTGTTCTTCCTTGCACGTGTTATTGTATTGATTTATCGACTGACAATCAAAACAATCGACATGCCAACTGCAAAGAATTTTTGTGTTAACAATAGACTACTACACTAGGTTTACTGTATGTTTTGATAAACCGTCAGTGTTGTTATAAAATCTCGTAACTACGGCTTAATTTAAGCCATAGTTACGAAATTTTATAACAACACCTACAAAATACTATTCTGTTTGTCTGAATTTACTTCACGATTAACTGGATAAAATCGTACCCTATAAACGAACACATGTCCATTGTTTGTATTAAATTCTATTTTGGGCGGAGCGATCTGTCGATTGGCGTTTGGTCAATTGTTGAGGCAATATTGCCTCAATATTTTCTGCGTTACATTGTACTTGAATCTTATTTATGTCACCATCCATTTTTAGCTCCACTGACTGTAAGGCCAGTGGGCTATTGTGTTGCCCAAAGCAACTCTCAAATTCATGATATGCTGTGCTGATCAACAGTGATTGGTTAATATGGATCAAGAGAAAAACATTGTCATTGGCTAGCAGATTGTTTGAAAAATAATAGGCCTGTGTATCATAGAAATGTTTGTGACCCATCACACAAAAAGATGCCCAATGGGAAGTGTATAAAACCAAATTTTTAGAAGCGTTAAATACTTATATCAAATCAATTAGATGTTGCATGTAGAAAATTAACATTTAGGAAGTTTGGGAAAACAGTTGAGATGCAGAAGTGAAAAATTTCGACCCTAGTCAGTCTTCGCAAATTGCGCAGACTGACTAGGGTAGATATTTTTCTCACTTTTCATAAGATCCCTTTGAGCCCGTCTGTTCACACATTTATTATGCTCCCCGAAGGGAGAGCATATAGTTGCCGCTTCGTCTGTCCGTCCGTCCGTCCTGTCCGTCCGTCATTCCGTCCGTCCGTCCGTCCGTCCGAAGCAATATCTCCATAACCCTTGGGCCAAATCAAATGAAACTTACCATGTGAACTCCCTGTGACAAAATGCCGATGTACTTTTCCCCGTTTTTGGATTTGAGGCCTTGTAATGGGAAAAGGGGACTTATGAAGAAATATAGTTTTTCTCTAATTTCTCCTAGTCTAATGGTCAGAATTTGATGAAATTTCATATTTGAGTAGCAAATCAGATGCCCTTGACAATAAAGTGCTCTCCATGGCATACATTTATTGTGACAATGCCTTATTCGGGGAGCATTGTCCGTCTCTGACGGCCCTTGTTATCTCATTGCAGGTCACACCCAAGTCCCCTGGCTTGAACCCTAATGCGTCCGTGTTCCTGAGTACGAAGACCTCGACACCGGGTGGACCCACAACACAGGACTCAGGGGCCTGGGACGGGAACGATAGTGGAATAAATAACAATAGTAGTAGTGGTGAGTGAATTTTATGAAAAGTAGTAACAGAAAGTTCATACAGTCAAAAATCATGGAGAAATTGTTTCTAGTTATTTCAAATTAACCCTCTCCCAAACAAGACCTGGCCCCGGTTTCTCGAAAAAACTTAAGTATATTCTCATGAGAATATGCTCAACTTCAAAGGGATACTCTTCAATGTTGGAGGTTATTCGATTGAAGTTCACGTGGATTTCGTGCGATTTGAGCACGGTGCTCAGATTTGAGCATGAGATCGTACTTAAGTTTTTTCGAGAAACCGGGGCCTGATTTTGACGTCTCTAATAGGAAAGGCTTGGGAAAACATTGAAGCAAAAGAAGAAACTGCTGATAACCAGCAGTTTCTTCTTTTGTCTCAATATTTTCTGTGCAATATTTTACACCAATCATATCTTTAATAACATCCATTTTTCATTTATGGCAATTTTTGAAGTGGATCACCCTAAAATATTGTCGTTTGGGAAAGGGTTGATAATGGTCAGTTTCTTTGATTTCAAAGTAGTAATAGTAAGTTTGTGTGATATCAAAGTAATACAGGATTTCAACTGACTTTCAAACCTTGGGGTAAAATTCAGCATGCTTGTATCCCTTAACCCTTTCCCAAACGACAAAATTTTACGGTGATCCACTTCAAACACTGCCACAAATGACAAATGGATGTTGATAAAGATATGATTTGTGTAAAATATGGCACAGAAAACATTGAGACAAAAGGAGAAACTGCTGGTTATCAGCAGTTTCTTCTTTAGTTTCAATGTTTTCCCAAGCCTTTTCTATTAGGGACGTCAAAACCAGGTCTTGTTTGGGAAAGGGCTAAATGAGACATAGAAGGCTGCATGCAAAAACTGGGGATACAAGAGTCAATGGGGGTGGGGTGGAAACCCTGTAGTAATGGTATGTTTCTTTGATTTCAAAGTAATAATGGTATGTGTGTTCAATATGTTTAGCATGGAATTTTTATGAATTGAGACAAGCTTTGAAGTAAAAAGTGTCTTCCAATGTTGAATGCTTTTCTGTCATGATTTGAAATAAAAGCGAAATGATTGATTTGAGATTGTTACTGTATTTTTCAGAATTTTCCTATGTGAACGGAGACGTGAGCTCCGACAAGTCCGACGCTGGTATTTTCTCTCCGACGTCCGACTCGCCATTCCAGGCTGATTACAATTACACAGACAATCTTACGTTTAAGTAAGTATAAGATTAACCCATTACCAAACAACAAAATCTTGGACTGTTCCAATTTGAAACGTGTTGCAGACGATAATTTCAAGTGCTTGGAATTTTACATTTTTTGGTGTTTTTGTTTAGAAAACATTGTGGGAAATGAAGAAATTGCTTGTCACAAGCAATTTCTTCATTTTCCACAATGTTTTCGAAAGCATTTTTCTTTAACCCTTTCCCAAACAAGACCTGGTTTTGACGTCCCTAATAGAAAAGAATTTGGAAAACATTGAAACAAAAGAAGAAACTGCTGATAACCAGCAGTTTCTCCTTTTGTCTCAATATTTTCTGTACCATATTTTACTCAAATTCTATCTTTAATAACATGCATTTTGTCATTTGTGGCAGTTTTTGAAGTGAATCACCCTAAAATTTTGCCATTTGGGAAAGGGTTAACCCTGTCCTAAATGACAATAATTCAATCTTTATCAACATCCATTTTGTCATTTTGAACTGAATGAATTGTACAGTTTGGGAAAGGGTTACCGGTTTGAATGAAAGCTGTTCTTTGACCATGAAACAGCTTGCATTAACCCTTTTGGCAAAAAATTGATTGTTGTACTGTAATTTAAAAGCAGACAACAAAATAGATGTAAATTAAAACCAAATTTGTGTATGTTTTAGTACAAGAATTAGTGGGGTAAGAGGAGAAAATGCTGATCATCAGCATTTTCTCCCTTTGCCTTAATGCTTTCCTTAGCTTTCCCTTTCAAGGACATGAAAATTAGGTATTGTGTGGGAAAGGGTTAGCCCTAAATACAATGATATTTAAATAGAAACATGTATAATATAGCATATTGATGGATGAGAAATTCTTAACTATCAGCAATTTCTTTTTATGCTCCCCGAAAAAATTTCGAAAAAATTTCGGGGGAGCATAGTGTCGCCACGCTGTCCATCCGTGTGTCCGTCCGTCTGTCCGTCCACAGCCATATCTCAGCAACCCTTGGACCAAATTCAATGAAACTTCACATGTGAACTCCCTAGGTCAATACCTAGGGACCTTTTTCTCCGTTTGTAAATTTAAGGCTGCGTCATGGAAAAAGGGGCCTTAGTGTAAAAATTAGTTTTTAGCTCCACTGGCCTTTCAGGCCAGCGGGCTATTGTCATGGCGATGTGTCCGTCGTGCGTCAGTGCGTGCGTGCGTGCGTGCGTGCGTCCGTAAACTTTTTTAGCTCACCTGAGCACGAAGTGCTCAAGGTGAGCTATTGTGGTCACTTTTTGTCCGTCGTCCGTCTGTCCGTCTGTCCGTCTGTCCGTCCGTCCGTCCACAATTTCGTGTTAACACTCTAGCATCTACAAATATAAGCCAATCTTGACCAAACCTGGTCAAAACATGTATGACCATAAGATCTCGGATGAGTTCGATTTTGGGTCAGATCGAACCAGAAAGTCCGGAGTTATCTGCCCTTGAATGCGAAAAATAGCTAGTTTTGACATTGTTAACACTCTAGTATCTACAATTATTTATCAATCAAAACAAAACTTTGACACAATGTTGGTGACCATAAGATCTCGGATGAGTTTGATTTTCAGTCTGATCAGACCAGAAGGTCTTGAGTTATGTGCCCTTGAAATTGACAAAATTGACATTTTCGACTGTTTTCGACTTTGTTTACACTCTAACTTCTACAAATACTGACCAATCAAGACAAAACTTTGAGACAATGTTAGGAACCATAAGATCTTGTATGAGTATGATTTTCAGATTGATCGGATCAATAAGTCATGAGTTAAACGCCCTTGAATTTGACAAAATTGCCGTTTTCGACTGTTTTTGACTTTGTTTACACTCTAGCATCTACAATTATTGACCAATCAAGACAAAACTTGATCACAATCTTAGGGACTATAAGATCATGTATGAGTTTGATTTTCAGATTGATCAGATCAAAAGGTCATGAGTTAAACGCCCTTGAATTTGACAAAATTCCCGTTTTTGAATGTTTACGACTTTGTTTACACTTTAGAATCTACAATTATTGACCTATTAAGATGAAACTTTGACACAATGTTGGTGACCATAATTTCTTGGATGAGCTTGAACTTCAGTCTCGTCAGACTAGAAAGTCATGAGTTATATGCCCTTGAATTTGACAAAATTGATGTTTTCGATTGTTTCGGACTTTGTTTACACTTTAGCATCTACAATAATTGTTGACCAATCAAGAAGAAATTTGGACACAATGTTGCTGAACATAAGATCTTGCACCAGTTTGAATTAGCTTAATTAGAGTAGAATTTGCTGAGTTTGCTGAGCCCTTCAAATTGACAAATTTGCCGTTTTCGACTGTTTTTACTCTAACAACCACAAATAGCGACAAACCGAGACAAAATTTGGACGCAATGTTGTTAACCATAAGTTTGTTTTCAGTCTTAAAGTCACAAGTAATTGATTTGAACAAATCTGTGGCTCATATCATCTTGGTTCAGGTGAGCGATATAGGACCATCATGGTCCTCTTGTCTTTAAAAATCTTCTCCTCAGAAACTACTGGACGGATTTCAACCAAACTTCACAAGAATGATCCTTGGGTGACCCTCTCTCAGATTCCTTCAAAGAATTTGGATTGAACCAGAATCACCTGAGTTATCTGCCCTTGAATGTCAAAAATAGCTGATTTTGACTTTATTTTTACTCTAAAATCTACAAATATTAACCAATCAAGACAAAACTTGGACAGAATATATATCGGCATAATATCCTGCCTGGGTGTAATTTTCAGCTTAATCGGAATTTTACATCTTGAGTTATGTGCCCTTGAATTTGACAAAATTGTCATTTTCGACTTTGTTTTCTCTCTAACAACCATAATTGTTAACCAATCAAGATGATATTTGGACAGAATCTAGTTGACAACAAGATCTTGCTTATGTGTAATTTTCAGGATGATTGTATTGCTACAATAGGAGTTATGTGCCCTTGAAATTGACAAAATTTCAGTTTTAGACACTTTTTTCACTTTTGCGGCCACGATTATAGACTAATAATGACAAAATTTGGACAGAATGATGCTGACCATAAGATCTTGCAAGAGTTTAAAATTCAGCTTGATTATAAACCCACATACTGAATTATGTGCCCTTGAATTTGGCATAATTACAGTTTTCAACTTTGACATCACTCTTAAAATCCCCAAAATATTGGTCAATCATTTACCTTCTTTTCGCTTTGACCACATGATTGCTTCTTTTTACTTTGATTTCGCTCTAAGAACCACAAGTTTTGAGAAATCTACTTTTTCTTTGACCACATTGCTGTATTTTACTTTGTTTCTGCTCTAAGAACCACAAGAATTTAATAGTATATAAGTTTAACCATTTAGATAAATTTGTCATTTTTTTTTATAGTAAACCACAAGAAATTCAGGCCTGTGGAGCGACTCAAGACCTTCAGGTCTTTCTAGTTCTCTTATTTCTCTTCATCTAATGGGCAGAATTTAATGAAATTTTGTGCTCATGTAATAATTAGGATGTTCTAGACCATATTCTATAAATAATGTGTGTACAAAAAAGCTGTCATGGGAAAAGGGGGCTTAATGTATGATAGTTTTTATTTTGTGACAAACACTTATTCGGGGAGCATAATCCGTCTGTGACGGCTCTTGTTTTCTCATGATGTTCTCCAAAACCATTTATACTAGGTTGCATTAACCTCCCAGTCAATCAATCAGTTGACTAAATACATCAAAACCATATTTTATTTAGGAAACATTTAATAGATTCTATAGTATATCAGAAAAATAAGGTGAATGAACAAAGTAAAACAACAAAAACTGTTTATATTTATCCTGCATGATACAAAAATACTGAAGTTATTTATGAATGGGAATAAAAATAATTGGATTTTGATATCTAGAATGAACTTAAAAATTAACCCTTTGCCAAACGGCATAATTATAGGGCAGTCTACTGCGAAAGCTATTGTCGATGACAACAACATTGATGTTAAAAAGGAGAAGATGTGTGTATAATATAGAACAGAAAATTTTAGGCATAAGAAGGAGATACTGGTTATCAGCAGTTTCTTCTTTTGTCTCAATGTTTTCCCAAGCCTTTTCTATTAGGGACATTAAAACCAGGTCTTGGTTTGAAAATGGTTATAAAAAAATTGTATAAAAAACATCTCTTGCACCAACGATAGATAGCATAGTTAATTTGCCAAATGGTCTTGTGTTGATAGACTAGAAAAAAGTTGGATGTGAAAATAATTCCTAAAGGAAATCTTTGCAATAGAGATTTAATTTATAACCTTCAAATGCTTTCTGAGTTTCTGTTTATGGCAATCAATTCAGGAAACAATAATTATCTGGATTCCCATAAAAGACCCATCTCTGTGGCCATATTTTGGATTGATTGATAGATGGAATGGGGTTAAACACCTGTTTAAACTGCCATGGTCATATTGCATGGGCTGGAGCAACTAACCATAGATTCCTGTCGTTTCTCTCACCAGTACTACAGCATCCTTTCCAAGCATCCAGCCATTTGCCTACATAAGTTTACGATTATCCAACCATTGATGAGTGACAAATTTCGATGGCAGAGGATCAAATCAAGGATCTCATGTGTGAGACTCTGATGCACTACTAACTGCGCTATTGCTGCAAGTCCAATATTTTGGAGACATAGAAAATTTCTTTGTGCTATACACAGAAATCATTAAGAGAAAAGGAATGTTTGTCATCAGCATTTCACTCTTTCCCATTAATATTTCCAAGGCCTTTCTTTGTTTCGGGCTGTCAAAAGTAGGTAATAATTTGGAAAAGGTGAATGGAATTGGAAAGAAATATGAATAAAAATTACCCAAGTCTTTTAGTCTGGAAGTAACAAAAATAGTCACTTTGAAAATTGATATTCTTATGCCATTGTCAATCCTTAAACCTTTCCCAAACAACAAGTTTAGGGCTTGTCCAAAATGAAAGGAGTTGCAGACGAAAAAATAGATGCAGATGACAAAATTGATGATATGACTGCTTATCCCTTTCCCAAACAAGACCTGGTTTTGACGCCCCTAAAAATGGCTTGTGAAAACATTGAGACAAAAGAAGAAACTGCTGATTACCAGCAGTTTCTCCTTTTGCCTCAATATTTTCTTTCTATTTTGAACCCCAAAATCTGTCAAATCAACATCAATTTTGCAATCTGCAGCGGGTTTCAAATAGGAACAGTCCAAATTTTGGCTGTTTGGGAAAGGGTTATTGAATTACAGAACTAGTATGATAGTAGCATAGAAAGTTTTGAGCGAAAGGCTGAAATTGCTGAATTTCCTCATTGTATTCTTTTCTCTCAATGCAATGCAAAACCCTTTCGATTTGTGATGTCAATATTTAGGCATGTTTGAGGAAGGGTTAACCCTTTCCCAAACGACAAAATTTTAGGCTTAAGCCTAGTCCAAACTCATAGGTGTTGCAGACAACAATTTACATTGAACAAAATTTATCATTTTTTGGTCTTTCTTGGTAGAAAACATTGTGGGAAATGAAGAAATTGCTTGTCACAAGCAATTTCTCCATTTTCCACAATGTTTTCCAATGCCTTTATTTTGTGGGGCGTCGGAAAGCGTCAATGTGTGGGAAAGGGTTAAAGTCATGTTTGTTTCATTTACTGTCTTCATTCATTTCTTTTTAACAGATGTTTCGCAATAAGATATTAGGGAGTGGCTGTATTGGAAAGAATTTCAGCTTCTATGAATGGGGAAAATTGGAGACATTATTCTCGAGCTATTTTTAGATCGCCTTGGATGCTTTGAGAATTTATAAAAAAATCTGATAAATATACTGGAAGGCTTTGAAGTTAGAAAATAGACTGGGAGCTCTATTCATCTTTTATCTGTGTTAATTGGTATTTGTTCTCCTTAATCCTCTACTAAATAAGAACAGGCTTTGAGTTTTGACGTCCTTGGTAGAAATGTCTTTGGAAAACATTGAAGCAAAAGAAGACAAGAGATGTTTGTAAAACATATATGCCCCCTCAAGGGCCTACATTTGATGTAGGTCAAAGTCCAAGGTCAAGTTAACAAGGTCCAAGGTCATGGTCACATATGAAAGGTCTTGGTAGGAGGTGTCTATGTGTGAAATATCAAAGCTGTATATTTAAAAGTAAAATGAAACATAGGCCAGGTTAAAGTTTTTAAAAGTAGGCCAAATGTCAAGGTCAAGGTCATGGTCAAATGTGAAAGGTCTTGGTTGGAGGTGTCCATGTGTGAAATATCAAGGCTGTAGGTGTAAAAGGACATGATATATATGCCTGGTTTCAGTCTTTTTAAAAGTAGGTCAAACTCCAAGGTCAAGGTTGCAATATTCAAAGTCATGGTCAAATGTGAAAGGTCTTGGTAGGAGGTGTCTATGTGTGAAATATCAAGGCTGTAGGTGTAATAGGACATAAGATAAAGGCTATGTTAAAGATTTCTAAAAGTATGTTAAAGTCAAAGGTCAATGTCATACAGGCCAAGGTCATGGTCAAATGTGAAAGGTCTTGGTAGGGGGTGTCCATGTGTAAAATATTGAGACTGTATAGGTAACAGGAAATGAGATATAGGCCTAGTTTAAGTTTTTATAAAAGTAGGTCAAACTCCAAGGTCAAGGTCCAAGGTCATGGTCAAAAGTGAAATATCTTGGTTGGAAGTGACCACGTGTGAAATATCAAGGCTGTATATGTAAAATGACATGAAATATAGGCCAGGTTAATGTATTATTAAAGTAGGTTAAACACCAAGGTAAAGGTCACAAGGTCCAAGGTCATGGTCAAATGTGAAAGGTCTTGGTCGTAGGTGTCCATGTGTGAAATACCAAGGCTGTATGTGTAAAAGGACATGATATATCGGCTAGATTAAAGTTTTTTTAAAGTAGGTCAAAGTCCAAGGTCAAGGTCACAAGGTCCAAGGTCATGGTCAAATGTGAAAGGTCTTGGTAAGATGTGTCCATGTGTGAAATACCAAGGCTGTATGTGTAATAGCACATAAGATATAGGCCCAGTTTAATTTATTTAAAAGTAGGTCAAACTCCAAGGTCAAGGCCACATGGTCCAAGGTCATAGTCGTATGTGATAGGTCTTGGTCGGAAGTTTCCATGTGTCAAATATCAAGGCTGTATGTGTAAAAGGACATGATATATCGGCCAGGTTAAAGATTTTCAAAAGTAGGTCAAACTCCAAGGTCAAAGTCACAGAGTCCAAGGTCATGGTCAATTATGAAAGGTTTTGGTAAGATGTGTCCATGTGTGAAATATCAAGGCTGTATTTGTAAAAGGTCATGAGATATTTGCCGGGTTTAATTTTTTTAAAGTAGGTCAAACTCCAAGGTCAAGGTCACAAGGTCCAAGGTCATGGTTAAATCTGAACGATGTTGATAGGAGGTATCTATGTGTGAGATATCAAGGCTGTATGTGTAAAAGGACATGAGATATAGGCAAGGTTAAGAATTAAGTGTAAAAATCAACAAAGGGCAATAACTCCAAGAATTTGATCGGCAGAGTTACGGTTCTTGTACACTGCACCTCTCCATAATAAAATCTATTCATCTGTAAAGTTTCATGATTCTACTTTACATACTTTTTTGAGTTGTGCTCCGGACAAGAATCAAGTTATAAACTCAACAAAGGGCAATAACTCAGAGAATTTGATCGGCAGAGTTACGATTTTTGTGCACTGCACGTCTCCATAATGAGATCTATCCACCTATTAAGTTTCATGATTCTACCTTACATACTTTTTGAGTTATGCTCCGGACAATAATCAAGTTTGAAAATCAACAAAGGGCAATAACTCAAAAAATTTGATTGGCAGAGTTACGGTTCTTGTGCACTGCACCTCTCCATAATGAGATCTATTCACCTGTAAAGTTTCATGATTCTACCTAACATAGTTATTGAGTTATGCTCCGGACAAAAATCAAGTTTGAAAATCAACAAAGGGCAATAACTCAAAAACTTTGATCGGCAGAGTAACGGTTCTTGTGCACTGCACCTCTCCATAATGAGATCTATCCACCTGTAAAGTTTCATGATTGTACCTTACATACTTTTTGAGTTATGCTCCGGACAAAAATCAAGTTTGAAAATCAACAAAGGGCAATAACTCAAAAAATTTGATCGGCAGAGTTACGGTTCTTGTGCAATGCACCTCTCCATAATGAGATCTATCCACCTATTAAGTTTCATGATTCTACCTTACATACTTTTTGAGTTATGCTCCGGACAATAATCAAGTTTGAAAATCAACAAAGGGCAATAACTCAGAGAATTTGATCGGCAGAGTTACTGTTCTTGTGCACTGCACCTCTCCATAATGAGATCTATTCACCTGTAAAGTTTCATGATTCTACCTAACATAGTTTTTAAGTTATGCTCCGGACAAAAATCAAGTTTGAAAATCAACAAAGGGCAATAACTCAAAAAATTTGGTCGGCAGAGTTACGGTTCTTGTGCAATGCACCTCTCCATAATGAGATCTATCCACCTGTAAAGTTTCATGATTCTACCTTACATACTTTTTGAGTTATGCTCCGGACAATAATCAAGTTTGAAAATCAACAAAGGGCAATAACTCAAAAAATTTGATCGGCAGAGTTATGGGTCTTGTGCACTGCACCTCTCCATAATGAGATCTATTCACCTGTAAAGTTTCATGATTCTACCTAACATAGTTTTTGAGTTATGCTCCGGACAAAAATCAAGTTTGAAAATCAACAAAGGGCAATAACTCAAAAAATTTGATCGGCAGAGTTACGGTTCTTGTGCACTGCACCTCTCCATAATGAGATCTATCCACCTGTAAAGTTTCATGATTGTACCTTACATACTTTTTGAGTTATGCTCCGGACAAGAATCAAGTTATAAAATCAACAAAGGGCAATAACTCAAAAAATTTGATCGGCAGAGTTATGGTTCTTGTGCACTGCACCTCTCCATAATGAGATCTATTCACCTATGAAGTTTCATGATTCTACCTTTAATACTTTTCGAGTTATGCTCCGGACAAGGTTTGGTCTACGGACAGACCGACCGACATACGGACCGACCGACCGACCGACAGACCGACCGACCGACCTTCCGACCGACACTTGCAAAACAATATACCCCCATTTTCTTCGAAAGGGGGCATAAAAATGCTGATGATCAGCATTTTCTTCAATTGCATCAGTATCGTATAAGCTATCTTGTACATGAAATGAAATAAAAAAACATTTTGGGCATTTTGTCTGTAGATGATCTTTGTACAATATCTAGTATAACGTAAATATGTGAAGAAAGCAACATTAAATCAAAGGATTAATTTCTGTATTTCCAGTGTCAGTGATAGCAACATGAAGTTAGAAAACTCGCTGGGTAGTTTGTCGCTGGAAACCCAATCTTTGTACAATACAGAAAATCAAGTCAACTTTGTATATATATAAGTAAATAATTGTTGACAACAACATTAAATCAAAGGAATAATTTCTGTACTTTCAGTGATAGCAACATGAAGTTAGAAAACTCGCTGGGTAGCTTGTCGTTAGACAACCAATCGTTGTACAACACAGAAAATCCAGTCAACTTCGTGACAGACACAAGTCAACCCCCGCCCGACACACAGTTTGGAAGTGAAAACGGAATGCCATTAAGTCAAGTGCCATCAGGTAAGGGCAAACATTTTGGTTTTGACATCCCTAATTTAACTTATTAACAGACAAATAAATTCTAGACTGGTCCAAATTCAAATATGCTGCAGACGACAATTGAATTCCATTTCGTTATTGTGTTGTACATAAATTATTTTCAGCTGTGAATGTCTTTTAACATTATGTGGATAATTGTTTTTATGCAATCGGAAAATCCATTTATAAAAAGACAAATATAGGAAAGGATTAACAATAATTGAATTGCTTGTCTGCGAAGAAATTACGAAGACATTAAATTAGTAAGGGAAAGTGTGTGTTCAGCAAAAGTTGGTTAACAGATCAAAATACAAAGCATGAGTCTGAGAATTTAAGTCGGACAAACCGATAAATGAACCATGTTTGTGCTTAGATTATTGAATGTTAGAAGCCCTTGAATTTCATTGTTGAGCTCTTAATAAAAAACCCTTGAATTTTCTAATCAAAATTTTGTATGAACCATGAATGAAAAAGATACTAGTTATGTATAGTGTTAGATTTTCCCAAATTGAATTTTTATGTCCCCATACCGAAAGAGGGGGGGGGGGGGGGCATAATGTTTTACTAGTGTCTGTCTGTCTGTCTGTCATTCAGAAAACTTAACATAAAAATTTAAAGTTAGCATTTTAGGGGGCATTAGTGATTCACAATCTTGTTGTCACTAAAATTTTCCTGATTTTAAGTCGGGGACCTTGTTCTCTTTATACCTTGAAAAATCCTTGATTTATTTAATGTATAACATATTGATATGTTTGTTTCAGAAGGGTCCACCCCCGCCCCCATGGCTGTGGACAGTGACATGTCAGATGACCAGCTGAGACAGCAACTGAAGGCGAAGCTGAAGTCATACTTCTCTAGGTACGGGGATATGGTGATAAATATTAAGAATGCCACTACCCCCACTTACCTTTACCTCTTTACTATATTTCAGAAGGGTCAACCCCTGCCCCCATGGCTGTGGACGGTGACATGTCAGACGACCAGCTCAGGCAGCAACTGAAAGCAAAACTGGAGTCATACTTCTCTAGGTAAGGGATTTAGAGATGTGTATTAATATTAGCCAAATCTACAGCTAAGAGGGAGTATTTACGTTTTGCAGTGCAATTTTATTTTAGTTATTCATCATACCCTATTTTGTGGTTACTGATATTCTTTGCAATCGTCTTGCTGAGACAATTGAAATGAGTACCCACAACATAGGGGTTTGATTAAATTAAAAAAACAACTTGATAAACATACATTTTGTCATCCGCAGGTGCTTGCGAATTGGGTGACAATAAAATATTATCAATTAGGAAAGGGTTATGTTGATTAATAACATTCAGAGCCACAGATGGGTCCGTGCTATTCAAAAACATGGTCGTAATATCGTTGATAATACGGGCCCCAGGCTTTTATCTGTTTCTCAATGTTATGTTTAAATTTCCGACAGCCAATGTTTGTTTTTTTGGGGGAGCATATAGTTGCCATTTCCTGGTTTACAGTTGTTGCCATGCTGTCTCTATGTTTGTCCAAAGCCAGATCTAAGTAACTGTATGACAAAATTCAATGAAACATCACCTATGAACTCCCTGGAATATTCCCTAGAGATCTTGTTCTCTGTGTCTCAATTTGAGGTTGCATCGTGGAAAAGGGGGCCTTAACATAGAAGTGACAAACACTAGGGGAGCATAACCTATCTATGGCGTTTCTTGTTTATTTTACAGAGAGAACTTGTCCAATGACTCTTACCTACAATCACAGATGGATACAGATCAGTATGTCCCTATATCTACAGTGGCCAATCTAGACCATGTACAGAGACTTACAGATGATCTTAGTCTTATTGTAGAGTTGTTGAGAGGTAGGCTGCTTAAAAGTGTGTAAAATGAGGGTTGAATCAGATTTAGTCCCTTCCAAAACAGTGAAGTCTTCGAAAAATGTTGAAGAAGAGTAAGAAATTGGGATAATCAGCATTTTCTACCTTCATACAATATTCCCCACCACATGATAAAGACTTTTCAGTCTGACAGTCAAAAAGCTATAGACGAAAGGTGGTAAAGGCATTCTGAAATTTGTTATTTCGATTCCAAACCCTATGTTTTTGGCTACTCATTTGAATTGTCTCAGAAAATATAAGATAATTATCACAATATTTTCCCAAGTCTTATCTTTTAAGGATGCCCAAGCCAGATCTTGTTTGGGAAACAGTTGAAAAAGATAAAAGAAATGTCAGACGTGATAGAAAAAATATGAACATGTAACATGATGCTGTTGCATAAGCATAACCCTTTCCCAAATGGCAAAATTTCAGGGTGGTCCAATTTGAAAGCGGCTACAAAAGACAAATGGTTGTGGATAAGCACAGGATTTGTATATATTTCAGCACAGAAAACATTGAGAGAAAAGGAGAAACTGCTGGTTATCAGCAGTTTCTTCTTTTGTTTCAATGTTTTCTCAAGGCTTTCCTATTAGGGATGTCAAAATCAGGTCTTGTTTGGGAAAGGGTTAATCCTGTCTGACATTCAGTTGTGGTTCAGACGATGCACCACACCTTTAGATGAATGTCGGCTAAAATAAATAATTTAACCCTTTCCCAAACAAGACCTGGTTTTAACGTCCCTAATAGAAAAGGGAAATCATAAGAAAATTCTTTAAAAATCAACCATTAGGCCATTTGAACCAGACTTTGCAAGAATGTTCTTTGAGTCTCTCCTCAAAATCTATTCACAAATTTTAAGATTTGGCTGTGTAAGGCTTACAATAAATCATGGGATAATTCTTCAACTTTAGCCAGTGGAGCGATTCAGGCCCTCCTGGGCCTCTTGTTTGAAGTGGATCACCCTAAAATTTTGTCGTTTTGGAAAGGGTTAATGGACTTTAAACCTGTTCTCTGAAAACAGTCGTTTTCTCGCTTTTCTCTGCGGGCTTTCCATCTTACAAGATTGAAATTTCGAACATTGAAGAATTGTAGATTTGATGTTTGTAATTGCTAGCCATTTGGAAGAGTCATAAAGGCTGTTGTTTGTTAAATAGATTTAATTAAAGGTATACATATGTCCTTCAAATTTACCTTTACAGAGTCAACATATGTACAAGTAGATGAGAAATTGGAGAAGGTTCGGCCTAGTTATAATCAATGTATCGTGATCTTACGAGAAGTACCTGATTAAATGTCTGTAGCTGGGCAAGTCTATAAATTTTTTGCTTTGGAAAGGGTTATTTTACCATTCAAATATCTTATATGTACTATTACAGAGTCAACATATGTACAAGTAGATGAAAAGGGGGAGAAAGTTCGGCCTAATCACAATCGATGTATTGTGATTTTACGAGAAATACCTGACGAGACTCCAGTCGAGGTAAGATATGCACAATTATAGACAATTTCACATTGATTTCTGCTGCTTGAGCTCAATAGCTCAGATGAGTCTGTCAATCCAGGGGCTATATGTGCCAACAATTCTAAACCAAATGTTTAAATCCAAATTACATTGCAAACCATCTGATTGGACAAGACATATGTCTCGGCTAATATCCTTTCTGATATTTGACAAAAGTATTTGAGCCGGGATCTGGAAAAACGTCCCTTATATAGCATTTGAGGAAGCCATATTTCCAGATCAGACAGGGCCTAAATAGAGCCTTGCAGAGACCTATGCTGCTCTTTTTCTATTGCTACAGGTCATGACAAAGCTATTGGAGAACAACATGGTTCCTGATCAGACTGCGTGTATACGCAGGCTGATCTGGAACCAGGTTGGGCTCAAAAGCCTCAAGGTACCTTTTTCCAGATCCCGGCTCATTTGTTTTCCACCTATTGATGAAGGGTTTATGAATGATCTAAGTTGAATGAATATCTTGTCGCTTTTCAAAAAAAACCCTTGTAACTGCAGCTTAATTGGTTAACACAAGCTGCAGTTACAAGGTTTTTAGCTCGACTTTTCGAAGAAAATGAGAGCTTATACTGTCACCCGGGCGTTGGCGTTGCAACCAAGGTTAAAGTTTTTTCAAACATCAATAACTTCCATACTATCAAAGGGATTCAACCCAAACTTGGAACACTTATTCACCATCACACCCTCTACCTTACTATCAGGGCCCATGACCCTGGCTCCACAATATTTGGAGTTATGCCCCCTTTATACTAACCAACTTAGAAAGTCGAGCGCGCTGTCTTCGCACAGCTCTTGTTATGGTAGCACTGGTGAGAAAAATACTATGAATCCAAGGATATGTTCACCGTTTGCTTTGTTATAACGGATATGATGTTAAAAGTGGTGTTAAAACCATTCATTCAAGCAATCTCCTCATTCCATCCTTCCCTATAGTGTAACAATAAATGGAAAATGGTAGTAGAAATGTTACATCAGTTTTAATCTGTATCTGTCATAACCGGTTAAAAACAATATAGGTATATGCTGCCTTTTCTTTTGATGAATGATACCTTGAATTATGATTTTAAAATGTCTCATTTTCACAGAGGGTAAAGGAGCCAGAACTGCCCCAAGTTTATGAATCAAGTTATATGTGAAGTCAATTGGGACAAACAAAAGTATTTTGTAGGTGTTGTTATAAAATCTTGTAACTACAGCTTGATTCAAGCTGTAGTTACGAGAATTTATAACAACACCTATGGTTTATCAATACATAACGGTAGACCCAGTCTATTTTTAGCACAATATTCATTGCCATTTTACAGGAGGTGAAGGAGTTATTTTCTGGCCAGAACTGCCCCAAGTTTGTGAACTGTGAGTTTGCACACAACAGTAATTGGTATGTCACTTTTGACTCGGACGCCGATGCACAGGTGGCATACAAATATCTACGAGAAGAAGTGAGAACATTCAAGGGAAAACCAATTATGGTGGGTAGTCTTTTTATGCCCCCGATAGGGAGGCATCATAAATTTGACTTGTCCGTCCGTCTGTCCATCTGTCTGTCCGTCCGTCTGTCCGTCATTCCGTCCAAAAACTTTAATATTGGCCATAACTTCCTTATTACTTAACATATTCGCTTCATACTTTACCACAACATTCCTTGTTACATTACCTTTCTGTAGGCACATACTTTGGTGACCTTGACCCCTGGATGACCTTGACCTTGAACATAGATTGGCCATAATTTAAAATCAAAGCGGTGTCGGGGGCATTGTCATCTTACAGTGACAGCTCTTGTTATAACCTTTAATTAAAATCTTACAATGAAATGCAAGACAAAAAATGATTAAAGATGTGTATGTTAGAACTAAGAAACTTTAACAGAAAAGTAGGGGCAAAATATTCTTTTTGATAGGCCAGAATATACGCAAAACCATTGATCAGTACCCTTATAACGGTTACAAGAGCTCTTCTTTGAAAACCTTGTAAATGCAGCTTAACCCTTTCCCAAACAAGACCTGGTTTTGATGTCCCTAATAGAAATTGCTTGGGAAAACATAGACACAAAAGAAGAAACTGCTGATTACCAGCAGTTTCTCCTTTTGCCTCAATATTTTCTGTGCTATATTGTACAGAAATCCTATCTTTAATTTTACCCATTTTGTTGTCTGCATCAGCTTTCATATTGGACCATCCGAAAATTTGGCCTTTTGGGAAAGGGTTAAAGGAAGCTGCAGTTACAACATAGGGTGTGGATTTCAAATAACATATTTAACTTAAAACAAGCTGTGCACAGTTACAAGATTTTCCAAGAAAATCAGCGAATTATTCTATATTTTTCAGGCCAGAATAAAAGCCAAACCATTGATCAGAACATACGACCCTCGTAACGGTTACAAAAGAATGGCACCCCCTCCCCAGACGTCTGGACAGATCACGAACGAGGTGATCACGTCATCGAGCCAGCCGCCACAGTTCACTGCCACGCCCCCTTTCTCTCTCATGCCCAACCCTCAAATGTCACAGTATCACCTTAATGGCCAACAGGTAAGAATGATTGAAAAAATAAATCTCATTTAACCCATTACCTCTTAGATATGCATTTTGATCCCCCGCAAGTTTGGAACCAACTCTTGCAAATTACAGTAGTTTGGAGTTTGATATTTTATTGTGTTATTAAAGTTATAGTAAGTTTCACTTGTTTACATAGAGGTAAAATGTTAACATGTGCTATGGTACTGTAACTGGACAACAAAGATTGTTTGCTGTTGCCCATCCATTTGTCTGCAAAAATCATGAAAACTTGACATTTTCCTACAACTTCAAAAGTGACATTACACCATTAAATATATAAAAAGATAAATAAATCAGTATTGTTTTTTGACTTGTAGTACAAGTGATAACCCTTTGTTCTATTCCAGGCAATTCCATTTTACCCCCCAAACATATTACAGCCAAACTGGCCCGCTCCAAACCCTGCCACTTTGACTTGTTCTACTTGTTCTATTCCAGGCAATTCCATTTTACCCCCCAAACATATTACAGCCAAACTGGCCCGCTCCAAACCCTGCCATGTTGGATCCAAGTATGGTGAGTACTTATTAACCCTTTACCAAACCACAAAATTTTGGGTTGGTCCAATTTGAAAGGTGTTGCAGACAACAATTTCATGTTGATGAAATTTTAAAAATCTTTCCATTTTGGGTTAGAAAACATTGTGGAAAATGAAGAAATTTCAAGCAATTTCTTCATTTTCCACAATGTTTTCCAATGCATTTCTGTTTAGAGAAGTCAAAGGCGTCACTGTGCAGTAATGGATTAACCCTTTCCAAACGACAAAATTTTAGGGTAATCCACTTTAAAAACTGCCACAAATGACAAAATGGATGTTATTAAAGATAGGACTTTTGTAAAATATGGCACAGAAAATATTGAGACAAAAGGAGAAACAGCTGGTTATCAGCAGTTTCTTCTTTTGTCTCAATGTTTTCCCAAGCCATTTCTAATAGGGATGTCAAAACTAGGTCTTGTTTGGGAAAGGGTTAAAGATATAATGGAGGTCAAAATTACAACTGTTTTAATCAGTAATTCTAAGGCCACAGGCCCATATTACATAGAGAGACTAGCTATATAGACGCTTAAGCAATGACTTCTAAAATTTGATAAAGTTGATTTTTTATACGCCCGAAGGGTCGTATTATGTTATGGCCCCGGTCGTCCGTCTGTCCGTCTGTTAGCAATTTCTTGTGTGTGCAACGCCCCCTACTGTTTTGATCGGAATTCTATCAAACTTGCCACAATGAATCTCCATGGTGTCTACTTGTGCACACCACTTACGGAATTCAGATAACTTTTTGTTCTTGAATTATCTGCCCTTGAATTAAGAAAAATGACCATTTTCTTGTGTGCACAACTCCTCCTACAGTTTTGATCAAAATTTGATCAAACTTGCCACAATGAATCTCCATGGTGTCTAGATGTGCACACCTCTTACGGAATTCAGATAACTGCTTTCGTTCTTGAATTATCTGCCCTTGAATTTAAGGATAAATACTCATTTTCTCAAAAATGCCCATTTTCTCGTGTGTGCAACTCCTACAGTTCCAACCAGAATTTAATCAAGCTAGCCACAATGAATCTCTATGGTGTCTGGTTGTGATAACAAAATTTTGATTACTTTTCATGTTTGAATTATCTGCCCTTGAATTGACAAAATGGCCAATTTTACTGACAAGCCCCTCTCTTGTTGGTAGAATGGATAATCTAATGATAGGTATCTTTCAACATTCAGAAATGTTTCATATGTTTATAATATATAGTGTTTATAAGTTTTCTGTTGGTTAAGTGTTTGAAATGAACAATCTAGATGTTGATGAAGATGGGATTTGTGTACAACATAACACAGACAAAATTAATGCAAATAGAAAAAAATCCTGAAATGTTTCATATATGCTTTTTCTGGTCCTACAAATGAATTGGGTTCAGGCTAAAAAATAAAATTGAATAACCTAGTTCCTTTCAGCAAACCCTGTACAAATGTTTCATTTATGCTTTTCCAAGTCCTAATAGTTGAATTGATATTGGGCCACTAATAAAACAATGAATATTTGGTACCTAACAGAACACACTATACAAATGTTTTATTTATGCTTTTGCAGGTCCTACAAATGAATGGATATCAGGCCACTAGTATAAAAGTGAATAACCCAGTACCTAACAGAACACCCTATACAAATGTCAATAGAAATAACAATAGCAGGTAAGGTTTATTTCGTAGATGCTTTTACAGTCTATTTCAAAATATTTAGATTTTAGAGGACATTGGGTATGCTTTACTTCAAAATTTTACAAGACCAAACCATGTTTCATGTCTTATTTTGTCCAATAAACCATACAATAATTACCAAGTTTCTTTGAAAAATAAATTGCCATCCCAAGCAATTGTTTAGTTCTGCAATCTGCACACCACCAAAGAATTCAGTTAACATTTTCCACTCTTGAATGATCTGCCCTTGAATTGGGAAAAGAATGACCTTTTTCTTTTTGGTACAACTCTTACAGGTTCAACTGGAATTCGATCGAACTTGCCACAATGATGAAGCTCTTGTTATAGCTTCATACTACATTTCACAAATATTGTATATTACAAGTCTACTAATTTACTAATTTATAGATAGATACTGCATGTGTACATGACTCAATTAACTACTAATCATCTACATGTGTTTCACTCTGTTACAGAAATCAAAAAGTCATGAATAACCAGCATCAACACCAGCATAGTCATCGAGACCGACTCAATTCCAACGAGTCCGTCCCGCCGCGCTTCCTCAACCAGCATGAGCGACAGCAGATGCAAAACAACGCCAACAACAACAATCTGCATAAAACCAGCCCTCGTAATCCAGACATCACTCCGATCTCAAACCACATGTCTGGCTACCAGGGGAGACGAATGGAATCGGGTGGATCCGGCGGCGGATACAATAACCATAGCAACCATGGTAGTCATAGTAACCACGGTAACCATGGTGGTCACCCGCACAGTGCGCATGGACCGCACGCGCCGGCGCACCACCACCACCATCATCACCATGCACAGCACATGGATTATAATGCAAATCACAGTTATAGTAGCAGTAATGGTGCCGGGATGAATCGACCGCCCCACCTGGGCGACCCAGCACAGAGATATGCAGGGTGAGTCACTCATTCTACTCATAGTCTTTTAACCCAGTCCCAAACAGTGACGTCTCTTGACACTCCTCAAGATAAAGGATTTGGAAAACTTTGTCGAAAATGATGAAATTGCTTGTAACAAGCAATTTCTTCATTTTCCACAATGTTTTCTACCCCAAAAAACCAAAAATAGTTGTATTTCCTTCTCTTGAAATTATGAGTCACTCATTCTCTTCATAGTACATTCAGATATTCTTTAGCCCAGAGCAACAGATAAGAGGTGGTAAAAAAGACTTTAAAATTTCTTCATTTGAAATTCAAACCCTATGTTGTGGGTTCTCAATTGAATAATCTTGATCTGATGATTCCAATGAGTACGGCCGCGGCCTTAGCGCAGTTGGTAGCGCATCTGACCCTCATACGAGAGGTCCCGGGTTCGATACCCGGCCGCGGCTAATACCCTTTCTGACAAAATTGTCACCCACCAATTGGTTTGATATCGTTAACCTAAGTGGGCGAGCAGCTGGAGGCTCGGTAAGGGTGTTGTGGTAGTACTGGTTTGAGAAACAACAGGAATCCATGGGTAGGTGCTCCAGCCGCCGCGATATGACCCTGGTAGTTGAAAACGGCGTAAAACCCCAATAAACTCAAACTCCAATGAGTACACACAACATAGGGTTTGATGAACATAAAAGGAAATAATGTACTTTGAAAAGCCATTACCCCTCTTATCTGTAGCTCTGTTTTGCTGCTTACAAAAGAGCCAAAAAATCGGGCTGATTTAATCAAAAGCAAGTTTTAGACGACAAATGAAAGCAAAATTAAAAATAGAGTCTGTTATAGCACAGAAAAATATTGAGGAAAAAGTTTTTAAGCAATTTCTCTATTTCTGTTAATGTTTTTCCAAAGTATTTAAAATATTTCAAATATTTACATACTTGAGGAGTAACAAAAATGGTGAAATGTCATTATAATGAAAAACAAACAAAATCAGATGAGTCGAACTGTAGATTTGTCAAGGTATTTTGAAGGCCCCTCTGAATTCGACAACGTATGTCGACTTCATTTTGACAATGCCATCTGTCATGTTATTTTTGTGTTCTCCACAGAAGAAGTTACAAAAGTCGGAGAAGGCGGGAAGAGGATGGTGCTAGGCTTGTTGTAAGTGGTGTTTATATTGTCCTTCAACCCTTAACGCTTTCCCAAACGACAAAATTTTAGGGTGATCCACTTCAAAAACTGCCACAAATGACAAAATGGATGATATTAAAGAAAGTATTTGTGTAAAATATGGCTTAGAAAATATTGAGACAAAAGGAGAAACTACTGGTTATCAGCAGTTTCTTCTTTTGTTTCAATGTTTTCCCAAGCCTTTTCTATTAAGGACGTCAAAACCAGGTCTTGTTTGGGAAAGGGTTAAGTTAGGTTTATATTTGCTTTCTGTTATACCTCAATTAGATTTAGCCTTGTTAGCCCTTGTCCTGCTGTCCTTGCCGATTAAAAATACATTTCAATAAGTTAATCTCAAGTATTTTCTACAATAATGAAGTAGGAAGCAGACAGTGTAGGCTAAGATCAGACTGCATATCTGTGCAGGCTGATCTTATTCTAAACTGCCTGTCAAAGCTTTGGTCACAATTGGAAAATAATGTGAACAGCATGAGGAGTCTTAGCATTGACTGTAATGTTTAAAATGTAATTGGTGAGATTTCATACGTCACATGCCTATTTCTGTAACTAATAAGTTCTATCTTGCAATGAAATTTCTAGAGTAGTCTATAGTCGGTCAAAAATGATTAATTAATGATAGGTATGTACAATCATTGTATGTATTAAGGTGGCCGAATGCGATTCCATAACAAGAAAACTGCCCTAGAGAATTGACTCATACTGTCGCATGTTACAAAGTGAATCCTTACTGACAAATTAAGATAATAAAAAAAAAAAGTCACCATCTAGGGAAAGAATGAGGGCCGTCTCAAAACCAGCACTGAAATGGCTATTTTTAACATGGAGGCCAATGGGAAATTTGAATATTTTTACGCAAATGTTAAAAAATAGAGAATTTCTGCCCTAGAGAATTTGATAAAATTTTGTAAATTGATGAACCTGGTCATGATCTGTGAAATAAAGAAATAAAAAACAAAAGTGACCACAGTATATGAATTGGGGGTTGTCTCAAAAGTGCCGAAACAGCAGTATTTCAGCTGATTTTTAGCGAGCCGGGACTTTATGTCCGGGGAGCTAATGTCACAGCCCTAGTGTCGGCGTCGCGTCCCGTCCCGTCCCGTCCCGTCTTCACTTGAAAAACTTTAACCTGGCCTATATCTCAGGCACTATTAGAGATACAGCCTTGATATTTCATACATAGATACATCTCGACAAGACCTTTCATTTGAGACCATGACCTTTGACCTAGTGACCTTGACCTTGGAGTTTGACCTACTTTTGAAAAACTTTAACCTGGCCAATATATCATGCACTATTGATGATAGAGCTTTGATATTTCACACATGGATACCTCATACAATGACCTTGACCTTGAGACTATGACCTTTGACCCAGTGACCTTGACCTTTGACCTTTGACTTTTCTTTTTGTGACAAGCTCTTGTATAGGCGAGCTATCTTGTCCGCGGACAACTCTTGTTGACACAAATGTTAAAATTTTAGAAATTTCTGCCCTAGAGAATTTGATAATATTTTGTAAATTGATGAACCTGCAAATGATCTGTAAAATAAAGAAATAAAAAACAAAAGTGACCACGGTATATGAATAGGGGGTTGTCTCAAAAGTGCCGAAATAGCGGTGTTTCAGCTGATTTTTGACGCAAATGTTAAAATGTTATAAATTTCTGCCCTAGAGAATTTGATAATATTTTGTAAATTGATGAACCTGCAAATGATCTGTAAAATAAAGAAATAAAAAACAAAAGTCACCACAGTATATGAATAGGGGGTTGTCTCAAAAGTGCCGAAATAGCGGTGTTTCAGCTGATTTTTGACGATAATGTTAAAATTTTAGAAATTTCTACCCTAGAGAATTTGATAATATTTTGGTAATTGATGAAACTGGTCATGATCTGTGAAATAAAGAAATGAAAAACAAAAGTCACCACAGTATATGAATTGGGGGTTGTCTCAAAAGTGCCGAAATAGCAGTATTTCAGCTGATCTTTGGCGCAAATATTTAATTTTTTTAGCTCCACTGGCCGAAGGCCAGCGGGGCTTATGTCATGGCCCCTGTGTCCGTCGTGCGTGCGTCCGTCCGTCCGTCCGTGCGTAAACAATTTTCAAACATCTTCTCCTCCAAAACTACTGGACCAATTTCAATCAAACTTCACACAAATTATCCTTGCATGAAGCTCTACCAAATTCCTTCAAAAGAATAAAATCCGCGCAGAACTTGAATTTTAATCAATTTAATTGATTTTAATTTTCGAAAAATCTTTAAAAATTCTTCTTCTCCAAAACTACTGGACCAATTTCAACCAAACTTAACAGAAATCTTCCTTGCATGAATCTCTACCAAATTCCTTCAAAAGAATAAAATCCGCGCAGAACTTGAATTTTTATTAATTTAATTGATTTAAATTTTCGAAAAATCTTTAAAAAATCTTCTTCTCCAAAACTACTGGACCAATTTCAAGCAAACTTTACAGAAATGTTCCTTGCATGAATCTCTTCTTAATTCCTTCAAAAAAATAAATTCTGTGTAGAACTTGAATTTTAATTGATTTACTTAATTTAAATTTTCGAAAAATCTTTAAAAATTCTTCTTCTCCAAAACTACTGGACCAATTTCAAGCAAACTTTACAGAAATGTTCCTTGCATGAATCTCTTCTTAATTCCTTAAAAAAAAATAAATTCTGTGTAGAACTTGAATTTTAATTAATTAATTGATTTAAATTTTCGAAAAATCTTTAAAAATTCTTCTTCTCCAAAACTACTTGCATGAATCTCCTCTCAATTAAAAAAAGCCAGTGGAGCGATACAGGGCCATCTTGGCCCTCTTGTTTTTAGAATTTTCTGCATAAGAAAATTTGTTAATGATTTGGTAATTGATGAACCTGCAAATGATCTGTAAAATGAAGAAATAAGAAACAAATGTCACCACTGTACATAAACGGGAGACCGTCTCAAACGTGTAGGCCTACTTTTCCACTGAAAAAAAGCTGACTTTTAGCTCGATTTTGTATAGCTATTAGTACATAGTTATAGGAAGTATTGACCAAAATCATAATCACGATCGTTATATGTTGATTGTTTGATTAAAACATAAAATAGATTTTAAAATAAATGTTTGGCGTCTCAAAATTGTATTATTATATTATGGAAAAGGGAAATTTTAGGCCTAAATGGCTTTGGAGTAAGCTATATTTATCTAACATTGGTGTAATGTCTGGAACTGTAGTGTGAAAGTGGAACGTATTAGACAAAGGTCAGTAGATTCCGATAATTCGAACCAAATTTGGACTTTTCTAACGATACATTCGTCAGAAATCGCCGATTTTGTTAATCTTACCTTTACCGTATTACCGACGTCGTTACTTTGAACGTCAAAACGCACGTGTTTAAATGACGTCATTAAAACATTTCAAATACGGCCTGATATATTTTCAAGTTTTATTCTTGTTCGATGAATAACTGATGCAAAAATTTGTATAGTTTGACTAAAATAATGTAACGGATCTAACTTTCTACATTTTTTTCTGAAACTTTAGGTCGCTATCTTATTTACGACAACATGCGCGTTTTGGATGCGCAGTCGAATCGAATTCGGCCACCTTAATTGTAAGGGTATGATCACATTTGATCATTGCTCCAGTTACATTCTATTTTTATGCCCGGTATCGAAAGATCGAGGGCATATTGTTTCACTCTTGTCTGTCTGTCCTTCAGTCTCTCTGTTGTGGTCCGAAAACTTAGCATTGGCCTTTTCGGAGGTGTTAGTGTTTCATGAACTCATCTTGTTTCAAACTCAATTCATATTTTTGCAGCGGTCAAATTCTTCCCAGTCAGCTCCAAGAGAAGGTGGTACACAATCGGTTAGTCACAGTCGACACTCCTCTGTGGATAAACAGTTTGACTACGAACCAACTAGCTTCCCTCCCTTACCCGGATCAGGGGTTTGTACTTCATTCTTTCAAGTTAAGGTAGTCCACCCCTAATGAGATTCACACAATGTTGAAATATTTCTTGCATTGTTGTTAACATTGATTACATATCTGATTTAATGGAGAGATGTCATAAACGGTTGGCGGTGGAAAGTTCCACCACCGAATGTTTTTGACGTCACTCGAATAACTCGCAACGTTGTGTAAATTTCATTAGGGGTGGACTAGCTAAGGACTTATTTGAAGGTATTATCATGCCTTATATCAAAAGATCGGGTACACAATCAGTTAGTCACAGTCAACACTCCTCCATGGATAAACAGTTTGACTATGAACCAAATAGCTTCCCTCCCTTGCCCGGATCAGGAGTATGTACCTTGACATTGTTGTTTGAAGACATGCATCCATTTTTCTGGACAAAGCTTTTATGGCCATAAATATTTCCCTGTATCAAAAGACCTGTCTTTCTGAAACTTGCCGTGAAACCAATGGTGTTGAAGCATAGATGTTTCAAAATACAATCTTCTGTGCAGATGGACTATTGTCAATACATTTCACTCTTATATAATATTCTGAATTTAAAATCCTTTCCCTATCTTACTCTATATGTTCATTTTCCAAATACAGTATCTGTTTTACCTATTCTGAACCTGATCCATTTCTCGAAATCAGTGGCTGATCAACAATGAAAGAGATAAATTTGACATTTTAAAAAGCTATTGCCACTTTCCATCTGTACCCCTTTTAACCCTTTCCAAAACAAGACCTGGTTTTGACATCCCAAAGAGAAAAGGCTTGGGAAAATATTGAAACAAAAGAAGAAACTGCTGATAACCATCAGTTTCTCCTTTTGTCTCAATATTTTTTATGCCATATTTTACACTAATCATATCTTTAATAACAACCTTTTTGTCATTTGTGGCAGTTTTTGAAGTGGATCAACCTAAAGTTTTGCCGTTTGGGAAAAGATTAATGTAATATTTATTATTTACAGAGCAACACTGCGTCGGGTGAAGTGTTCGAGAGCATGTTATCAGACGTCGTGAAGGGGACTGCCAAGGGGAAGGAGATTCCTCGATCGACTAGTACCCTGTCTACGTCCCCTACAACAACAACAATCACCTCAGCCGTCACCACGGTCACCTCGTCAACACACGTCACGCCTCCCGCAGCGTCGAGAGAGACGACGAAAGACCCGGGTTCAAACACAAGTGTTAGCAATGCGTCGTCCGTGACGTCGTCAGCGTCGACGGTGCCTACCAGTAGTTCAACCAGTGTAGGGAAGTCTGCGCCCCAGCAACCTAAGTCTTTATATTCTAGTGGTACTGCTGTACAAAACACTCAACCTGTCTCCAACCCGGTCAGGTAGGCTTGAACTTTACCTATGGCCTGATGGCAATTTTAAGATTGATCCAAATGCAGAGATGCTGCAGAGGACAATATCAAGTAAAGGAATTGTTACATATTTTGGTCTTTCTGGGTAGAAAATGTACGAAATGAAGAAATAGCTTGTCACAAGCAGTTTCTTCATTTTCCTCAATGTTCTCGAAAGCCATTATCTTGTAGAGAGTTAAAAAAAAGTCAACATGTGGAAATTGGTTAAGCTGAATATATATTCTTGATTATATCACATGACGGGAATCATTATTTATGCCTGTCAGATCTTAATTTGCTATGAAAATGATTACTTGAAGATCTGAGACGTTCTTTAGAGCAAGATTTTCAAGAAGCTCAATGAGAGGCGCCATTACCCTATACTTTGTGCGGAACCCCTCTGTTAACTCTGTAGAAACAATATAAGAGAGAAATGACCGAGTTGTTCGGAATGCTCCATGGTACCATGATGGTAATGCTCCATACTTCATAAAAAATGACGTCATCATGATGTCATTTGTATGAAGTATGGATCATTTGGAACATTTCGGTCAGAATCTAGGTCTTAAACAAGCTTTATATAAAACATCTTTAGAAATCTTAAAAAATCTTGCTCTAAAGAACGCACCTGGTTTTAATCAGATTACCTATAACCTCGGTGACTGAGAAAGGAAAGTGTCATGCACCATAGTCACATTGAAATCCCAAATGTCACATTGTTTCAACCAATGAGTTGGCCCTTGTCCCATTGTATTTTTTGGCGGCATTGTCCCTTTGAAAAAATGTCTTTCCTAATCACTGTAACCTTGTCCTAAATTATCTCCGGTCTTGATGTCTATTTGAGAAAGAATTTTTATGATATTTAACCCTTTCCCAAACAAGACCTGGTTTTGACGTCCCTGGTTGAAAAGACTTGGAAAAACATTGAAACAAAAGAAGAAACTGCTGATAACCAGCAGTTTCTCCTTTCGTCTCAATATTTTCTATGCCATATTTTACACAAATTTTATCTTTAATACCTTTCATTTTGTCATTTTTGTCAGTTTTTGAAGTGGATCACCCAAAAATTTTATCGTTTGGGAAAGGGTTAAGCCAAAAGGCAAATGCTGAGATCAAGTATTTTAGGCATTCTAATTGTTTTCAATGTATATATTTTCAGAAGTTCACCTGGCTCAAGCCAGAAACCAGCCTCAACAGTAGCAGCAGATAGCAAGCCTTCTAGTGATAAACAACAAACAACGGTGCAAACAAACAACAGTAAAGTAGGTCATTTTCTCCTTTTCCTTCTTTGTTTTGCCCAGATAGCTCAGGCGGTAACTTTACAATCACTTTGTCAAATTGTCAATCAAGGGACAGAGCTATAGATAAGAAGGGTTTATGTATATGACCTATCATTGAACACCACTTTCTAGCCATACAAAATGCATCAACTTACACACACTTGTGAATACACTTCACATACGTTGATTCACCGTTCCAGATTTCAAGATTATGCTTCAGGAAGAGAATAATTTACAAATGTTATTTTACTCTATATTGATATAAAAGGGAGGTAATTTTGATTATTTTTGTCAAATATTTCCATAAGTATGCAGTAATTCAAAATTCTTAACCGTTTAAAATGCTTATGTTTGTATTTGGAATGGAAATGAGTCGCAGTTTAGGAGTTACTGGTACTTTTCAATTTTCGCCTCTGGCTCTTTGGTGCTAATGATGGGTCATATACCTTAATCCTTTCCCAAACAAGACCTGGTTTTGACGTCCCTAATAGAATAGGCTTGGGAAAACATTGAAACAAAAGAAGAAACTGCTGATAACCAGCTGTTTCTCATTTTGTCTCTATGTTTTCTGTGCCATATTATACACAAATCATATCATTATAAACATCCATTCTGTCATTTGTGGCAGTTTTTAAAGTGGATCACCTTTAACTTTTGTCGTTTGGGAAAGGGTTAAGACATTTCAAAATGGAATATTTCATTTACTGTTCATCAAACCCTACATTGTGGTAACTCATTGGAATCATCTCGTCGAGACGATTCTAATGAGTACCCACAACATAGGGTTTGTATTTTAAAAAACAAATTTAGAATGCTTTAAACCCTTCTTTTCAGTAGCTCTGATTTGATAACATAGTGACTAGTGAGCCATCACTAATTGATGCACATTTGAACAAGATTTAGGCTCACAAAACAATTTGGTTCCCAGTTTGAGTTTAAAATTAAATATTAATCTACATGATTGGCCAAAGCACATGTCCCATCCAATCAGATAACTTGTTATGTAATATGGAATTAGAAGAATGATTCAGAATTATTGATGAATACTTCTTATCCAATCAGATGGCTTGTAATGTAAATTTTGAATTGATAACCATTTACCACTAAACATTGACAAACAGAATCTTTAAAGCTTGGGAAACATATATAGGAAAAAAAGGAGAAAAATATTGGCTCTGCATCTTTTCCTTATACAAATTAATATTGATATTTAATTTGTGGCCTGCAGCGTTTACAATTTGCAATAGTGTATATTTGAGCCAGGATCTGGAAAAATGTCCCTTTTAGCATTTTTCAAAATTGAGTTTCAAGATCAGCCTGTTGTCAAATGGAGCACAATATGCACCCATGCTGCTCTTTTTAAGTTACTTAAGGTCACAAAGAAGCTATTAGAGAACAACGTGGATCCTGATCAGACTGTGCGTATGCACAGGCTGATCTGGATCTATGTTGGGCTCAAAAGCCTTAAGGGACGTTTTTCCAGATCCTGGCTCATTTGTGGTTTTTAGAAAAGGGTAAATACACATGTTTATTCCTTCAGGATGAAGCAGAGACATCTACCCCTTCATCGTTAGTCAAACTTTCCTATGCTCAAATGGTACAACGGACGAAGGTCGCCGAAGTTTCCGCCAATTCCATAACGGACAAGTCCGACAGTTCAGACTCGGAGGGGGGCGCCGACACACCCCTCCAACAGTCCAACAAACCCAATCAACCGTCAGTTCAGAGTAACGCTAATAAACCATCAAGTAGTAACAGTCGCGCCCCTACCAAGGACTTTCCGCGCAAAGATGGTAGGGAGAGCGATCGTGAATTTCGCGAAGATACGAGAAAAGACAATGATTATCGCCGAGACGAACCCCGTGAGCAGAGGGTTAATAATCGCAGAAGTTTGAAAGAGAATCGTGAACGTAGATTCGGTGATCGTGATAACGCTCGTAAATTTGAGAGAAGAGACAGGGACGGTCCCCCTCGTGAGAGAGAGGGCACTAGAACAGCCGTCGCAAAGTGAACGTAGAATACTTCCTTCGTAAAGTGAGAGATGAAATCTTTTGACCCAAAGTGAGGGTGGAAAGTTTCATTTGTTTTGGAAGTTTAGGAATTTAACACTCTGCATTATTATGAAGTTTTGACATTCTTAAATTTATTTTCTGTTCAAACCATATATTGTGGGTACTCATTTGAATTGTCCCGTTGAGGCAATTCAAATAAGTACCAACAATAGGAGCTTTGTACTTAAAATAAGATATTTGTTTTTCATAACTGCAAATTGAAATGTCATGGCTTTCATTATGTGGAGTAAATTGTGCTTGTAAATGGTTAGGTGGGAGTTGATTAAAGATTGTGCCACGCAAAACTTGAGGGAACTTTTGTTTGTGAACTGCATTTCTAATTTATGACATATCAGCATTTGTGATTGGTGAATTTTGTTTTGTTTTGACGCCCTTGAACCATCATATAAGACGATGTGAAGGTCGTATCATGTTAACCGGAAATGCCAAGGTCTCGTCGTCGTACAACTGGTATCAAAGTCATTAAACCTTCACCCAAGTATAAAAAAGAAATCTGCTTTGTTTCATGTTGTTGATATTTTAACCAGAAAAGTGATTTTGCAATTAAATTGCATATTTGCATTGTTGATAGTTGATTAAAGTGTGAGAAAAGAAGGTTTTACAGTACAAAATATGTTTGTACCTTACAAAATATGTTTGTACTTATAAATTTTACTGTATTGTTTGTAAAGGAGAACTTCATGCTTTAGTCAACAATGATTATTTAAACTAAAAGACCAGGGCCTTTGAGAGGCGCAAAGTTGACGAAGTATGACATGCTGAAATTGCATGCCATTTCACTAAGAAGGGTTTTGGTTGTCAAAAATCATGGGAATTATTTTGTTGTGATAGGGGCCTGCACTCAATCTGTTGAGGGCCTTTAATCTTTTGGCCATCCTATTACAAACTGGAATGAAATGTGTAAGACGCTCGCATTCTAGAAATCATGTATAAGGAAGTCAAGAGCAACAAAAAGAGGGCGTAAAGGCCTTCTAAATTTGTTATTTCATATCCAAATCCTATGTAGTGTGTACTCATTGGAAATTCTTGTCGAGACGATTTCAATGAGTACCCAGAACATAGGATTTGATAACCAATAAATGAAATATTGCATTTTGAAAAGCCAAAAAACGTCTTTTCTGTTGCTCTGAATGTCAATAAGTACATTTTGAAAAAGATTATTGACAGAATGAAAATAATACGAAGAAAAACAACACTACCATGCTTTCGTAATTCCAAACCCTATGTCAAGACAATTCTATAATTTAGGATCAGTTCTAACAACATATGTGCACATCTATTAAAAACAAAAAAAAATAATTTTCCAAACAAGACCCGGTTTCGACTTCCCAAAGAGAAGAGACTTTGGAAAATACGGAGGCAAAAGAAGAAAATGCTTAGAACCAGCATTTTCTCTTTTGCATCCATTAGAACCAGCATTTTCTCTTTTGCATCCATATTTTCTGTCTTATATTGTACACAAATGCTTTCATTATCGACATCCATTTTGTTGCCTGTAGCAGTTTTCAAATTGTACCTGTCTAAAAATATTTTGTTCCCTAAAGGCTGATACTGGTTTTGAAGGTTTTTGGTGCACATACAGCAATTTGGGTATTTTTCATTCAATGTGTAAATTAATTGGTAAAAAGTTATTACTTGCTTAATTTGTCATGTCTAAATTCCCGCTATGTTTTGGTGATTGATGCATTAACAATGTTATAGTGTATTTTAGAGACTGACTGGCAGGGTAAGAAAGAAGTGTTTAACCCTTTATCAAACAAGACAGGCCTTTGAACGTCCTTAGGAAAACATTGTGATAAAAGAAGAATGGCTGATAATTAGCACATTCTCGTTTTGTCTCAATGTTTTCTGTGCTATATTGTACACAAAACCATCATTATCAACATCTATTTGCTGTCTGTAGTAGCTTTTGAATGGGAGCAGTCCATATTGTTGCCGTATCGGAAATGGTTAATTCAATTCAATTCAAATTTGTCAAGTTTACATAACCAAATAGTTTCATTTGTTGCCAATTAAATGCTGTCAAATATTAGATATAGGGACAGTCCCGTTTAGTTTGGTTGTTGTGTAAAAAGTCAACTCTATTTTTCTGCCTAGTTTCTGTTAATGTTAAAAGAATATTGTCATTAAAAAATCATAACTTTATAAGATTGTACATGAATGATTGCTTAGAATATTTTCTTGCATTATGTGGTTGAGATAGTAATATTTGTTTCACTGGTTGAAAAAGTAATAACACCTTGCAACACTTTTGAGCCAGGAAGGTCCCTTAAGACTTTTGAGCCTTGGTTCCAGATCAGCCTGTGTATACATACAGTCTTATCAAGAACCATTCTTTTATCTAATAGTTTGCTGGACCTCTAGCAACTGTAAGGGACTGGGTGCAGCATGGATTGGATTCCAATCAGACTCCATTTAGGCACAGGCTGATCTAGAACCATGGATGTTACAAATGTTGCAATGAACCTTTTCCAGATCTTGGCCCATTTGTATATTTTTGAATATATTCAAATGTTTGACTGATCCAATCTGAATGAAATTAAAGATAATAGAATGAATGATATATAAAACTTATGTCAAACTTACAAATGGAAATTTATTTGGAGAAAAAGAGTGAATGCTGAGCAATACCATTTTCATTTTCCAACAATGCTTTCAATTTACAATCTGAACTATCAGGGTCATGAAAAAAGCTCAGGATGGGACGAGAAAGGGTTAAACGTATTCCAAATGATAGGATTTTATGTTGGTCCAATTCTAAAGCTGCTGCAGATGACAAAATTGATGATGAAAAGGAAGGGATTTGTTTACAAAATAGCGCAGAAAATATTGAGACAAAAGGAGAAACTGATGGTTATCGACCGTTTCTTCTTTTGCCTCAATGTTTTCCCAAGTTTTTTCTTATAGGAACATCACAACTAGGTCTTGTTTGGGTAAGGGTTACGATTTTGTTGATGAGCTTGGCTCAAACTGTATGATATTTCGCTATATTTTTCATCAAAAGTGTAAAAGAATGTCGGTGGGTTAGCATCAAACTATTTTGAGCCATTCCCACTTGATGGTGCATTTTGACGCTCTACAATGGCTTTTGAAACATCGTGGAAAGGGAAGAAATTGCCTGTGACAAGCAATTTCTTCATTTCCCACAATGTTTTTTATCAAGACAAAAGATGTAAGCATTCATTCACTTGGAAATGGTCGTCTGCAACATCTTTGAATTTGGAAACTTGTAAGAATGTGCCGTCTGGTAATGGGTTAAGTGCATATAGAATTACTTGCACTACAATAGTTTTGCGCTAAAACATTGATTACGTGTACTCGGGAAAAGTATCGCATTTGTATGTTTAATTTCATTATTTTGCCATAATGTTTCGTGCATTGCTTCAGTCATGTGATTATTTGTAATATGTATAAAGTGACTTTGATGCGTTGGTAGCATAACTTAATTGAGTGTAAAGGGATTATTCATAAGTGAATTTCTGAGCTCATGTGATTTTGAATTTGTGAATAGATATTAAAATGAAGACATTATGTGCATATAGAGATAGTACAGATTTTGTTGGCTTTGGTCAAAGTTTTGACAAACAATTATGGTTCAAATAAGATAGCAACAGATCAAAGAACAGCTATGTCATTTTCTTTGGGATGCCAGGTTATTCATGTGACATTAAATCATATACAGTCGACACTCGTTATGTCGACATCGGATAAGTCGAAATTCCCCTTAAGTCGAAGTGAAAGTTATGTCCCGTCCTCAACAATGGGTTATCAAAATGTTTAATCAAAATAATTGCAAAACTAATACAGTTATTGGATTTAGTAGGAAAAGGATAGAAATTGTTTGTTTCGAGCAATTTCTTTCCTTTTCCTACTATATTTCAATCATGGACACATATGATGCCCATCAAAAATGGTAGAATATCGTTTTCATTGAAAATAATCAAAATCGGATGAGTCAAGCTCTGGATATGTTGAGGTATTTTGACGATCCCTCTGACTTTGACACAAAGAGAGTCGACTGAAATTAGATAAATGGGTACTGATATATGACAATGTATCTATCAGTGCTATATATTATCGAGTTATTTACAACAAATGTCCCACAAGACTAATCAAAACATTGTTTCTGTAAGAAGACACTTGCTTATTTTAACCATAATTTGAAAGTTGAAATGATTTTCTCTGTTTTTCTTCTTTATCCAACAAGTAAACTGTCGTAAATGAGCCATTTCCCAAACAATGTCTAAGGTGAAGGCATTTTTGTCTCTTAGAAATGTTAGAGGACCAAGAGAAATGCTAGTTACCTGCGAAATCTTCATTGCTTTCGATGTTTCCAAAATCTATTTTGGTTTATGAAAGACTTTGTTCCACTTCAACAAGATCATATACAAAGGGAACATGGTTTGATGATTGTGGATTATCATGTGACTCAGAATTTTAGAAAATCATCAAAATTTTTGTTCATACTTGACCAATATGAATTCAGTTTGAAGCAGAAAAGGCGGGCAAATGCCAGGAATAAGCTGGATGTCGTTGATTTTTAAAGATCAAATGATAAAAAAGTTATTGAAGATCAACCTAAATTTTGGTTGATTTTCAATTACTTTTTATCAGCAGATTTTTTCAAAAATCCACCACGTCCATCTAATGCCTGACGTCTGCCCTCCTCTTTTCCAAACCAAATTCAAATCAGTCGCGAGTTAACAAAATTATTGAAGATTTTCCAAAGTAATTGTATCACATGATTATCAACTGAGTTGATTGGTAAAGAATAAGAACAGAGAAGACAATTTTTGTGTAAAGTATTCAAGATGTAAAATAATCATTTTTTCCTTTTTTCACTTTGTTAATGTTTTGGATTGTTTTGTTTGGGATGGATGTATCAACCATGTTAAGAATGTGGTTATATGTTATGTATTGTATTTTAAAAACTCGTTACCAAACAATTCTAGCTAAAACCAACCAAATTGAGAAATTCTTCTTGAAATGAGACTTTTTTTCAACCCATTGCCACAAATTGACACTTTTTGATGCCCCTTAAGATTATGGCTTTTGGAAAGCATTGTGGAAAATGAAGAAATTGCTTATAAATGTTAAATCTGCTAGTCGGATTGAGTAGAAATCTTGATTTGTTTGGTAAAGAGTTTATGAGAAAATGTTCTTAATCATCTGAATTGTAAGAGATAAAATTTCTTGCCCTAAAGCTTAAAAATGAAGCATTGAAATGGACTTTAGTTTCTTTGAAAAGAGTGCTTCAAAGTAAGGAAAAGTTTTATATGTTTAAGAATTATGTTTTCGATTTCTTTAATTTTTTGTGCATTTCAAGTTGGATTTTAAACAATGGCAAACTCTACCTCGCATTTCTCCTTTTCCCAAACAAATTCACTTTTTGCAACACAATGGACAGAAAGTTTTTAACAGAGTTTATATGTTAGAAAGAGAAATTATACTCTCCAAATTTCAAAGATGTTTCCATCCATATAGTATATATATATTATATATAAATTTACATTTATAATTACTGTTTCTATATTTTAAGTAGCTTTTGAAAAAAGGAACAAGAAAATGAAATAATCTTTTCCCAGTCAGCAAATATTCAAATTTACTTAGATATTTAAAACACTTAAACCCAAGACAATCTCAATAGATTTGGAATAGGAATTGGACAGAAAACATTGCAAGAAAAATGGGGACTAGTTTAAAAACTTTTTCTAGCCACACTGGCTGAAAGGCCAGAACTATTGTTTCTCTCTATATTTATCTATGTTTTGGATTGTGAAAAGATGAGATTGTTTGGGATTTGGAGGTTGTGACGATGTCATAGTTAGGTGCTGTATAAATGTTAAGGCTGTTTGTATGAATGATTGGGTGGACAGTGATTACCTTTGCTTCAAAATTGAAAAAAAAGAAAAGAAAAGAAATGGAAAAGAACTTTGCATCAACATTTTTAAGAAAATGAAAACTAGGTGTAGGTATGTGGAAATGCAATATCAAATTTCACAGCCAATTTTGTCACCTTTTTTCCATCTGAACAAAAAGAAAAGCAGAAAATGAATCATTGATGTCAATGTTGGTTTAAATCAAAGTAATGAAAGTACCGAGGGTTTTGTGTTTACAAGGCTAATCTTAGTCTTTGCTTTTTCCCAAAGCAGGAGAATTCTAGGATTAAATTAGATTGAAGAACGATCTTGAAGCAGAGGTATAGTTAGAGAAAACAGGCATAATGCATTCTATCAGGGTCAAAGCATTAAATATTGGAAATCATAAATCTACAGAAATATATCAAGAGATTTTTTTCTCTCACTTGGCATATTGGTAATATTTCGAAATGTTTCACTTTTGAATTAAAGTTTATAGCTCATGATGAATGACCTGATAGATCATCGATAGCTATTAGCAAGAGATGATCTGCCAGGTCATTTATTGTGAGCTGTAAATTTGCAAAATGTATACAAATCCAAACCATTAGAAGTGGACCTGTAGATCAGTGTATTGATAATGTTGATGGTTATGAATTTATAAGATTTAAATGCAATTACAATGATTATGCTCTTAAAATGTATACCACAAATTGCTTTTGGCCCTGAGGAATAAAATACGGCCCTTAATGGCAACTAATCAAGTTGAGTATGTGAGAGAGTGTGTGTGCTTGACTAAAACAGATAAATAAAATATCAGTAAAGTTTCTTTTCTTTTTCACTTTGATATTTGTAAGAGAATTTCAGCAAAGGATATCTGGTTTGAATTAATTGTGATAACAGATCTCTTAGTGTAAGATACTGCTTAAGTAGATAAAGCACTTAACGTATACAACCCATCATTAGTACTGAAGGGCCAGAGGCGAAATTTGAAAAGTGACAGTAATTCCTAAACTGTGTTACATTTCCATTCCAAATACAAACATAAGCATTTTGAACGGTTTAGAATTTTGAATTAATGCATACTTATGGAAATATTTGACAAAAATGTTCCAAATTACCTCCCTTGTATATGAATATAGAGAAAATTAATATTTGTAATTTATTTTCTTCTTGAGGCATAATCTTGAAATCCGGCACGGTGAATCACCTTATGTGAAGTATATTTACAAGTGTGTGTAATTTAATGCATTTCGTAAGGCTAGAAAGTGGTGTTTTTAATGATGGGTCATATACTTTAAGGAGACTTTTAGTTGTTTGACTTTTGGAGAATAAAAAAAGTGTTTTTCGAATGTACTTAAATCGTCAGTCATTTGATAAGAAATATTGTTATTCAGTACATGTACTTGAATTTGGACAAATAACTGCACATAATCACGATACATCTATGATCTATAATGGAAAGCAAACACATTGCTTGATAGTGAGGAATTATTATGCTTGTATTCTTTTTATGAAAGCAAGTTGCATCTTTCATTGCCAATTGATGTCATCGCCATTGTAGCTCTAGCTTATTGAAAGTGGAAGTTATAATGTCTTTGATTCTGGGGGCTTTTCATAAGCTTGAAGAGTTGTAAAAATAAATGAGGTGGATTCCAGAGAAAATACTCCTATAAATGTGAGACCAGCAAGGATCTATAGGGTATATGTGCAGTCTGATCAAGATCCTTGGTGTTCTGTAATAGCTTCTCCATAATCTGTAGCTGGTATAAGGAATCAGAATTGATCCTGATCAGAGTGTATTTAGACACAGAATTTTAAAGATTCAGATTTGATTAAAATATTCTTGTCTTTTCTCTGGAGTCCACTATAAATTCTTTATATATGTGTATTATGTCCTCATTAACCCTTTCCAAAACAAGACCTGGTTTTGACGTCTTTGATAGAATAGGCTTGGGAAAACATTGAGGCAAAAGAAGAAACTGCTAATAACCAGCAGTTTCTCCTTTTGTCTCAATATTTTCTGTGCTAATTTGTACACAAATCCCTTCCATTTTATCATCAATTTTGTCATTTACAACAGCTTTTGAATAGGACCACTCTGAACATCTTGTGTTTGGGAAAGGGTTAAGAGAAAGATTTGGGCATATTGTTTTACCATTGACCTTTCTGAAAATGTGACTTATTCATTAAGGTGACATTTCTGTTTTAACTCTTTCCCATACATCAAATTTCATTATGAGCAAAATGAATGTTACGTAAGTAGGAAACGTGTATGTAAAGCATGAAAAGCATTGTGAAAATAGAAGAAAAGCTGATCATCAGCATTTTCTTTCTTCTCATGTAAAGCTTTTCAGAGTGTTATGATCAGAGACCTCAAAACCGTGGTTTGTTTTTGAGAAAGGGTTAAAGTGGCATTTCGTGCTTTAAGAACATATTGGTCATTTTTCAACAAAAAACTCGTAACTGCAGCTTAAAACAAGCTGCACTTACTAGGTTGCTGTTGCAAAGTGACAAGATATCTATATTTGTGGATGTAATTAGAGGGATGAAAGACTTTCATGTTTTTGGTATGTTTTTTAATTTCTTCATTAGGGTATTGGATTTTACATTGTTAAATGTCTGGTTACATTCGAAAATGGCGTAAAAACAGCTTAAATAAGCTGTAGTTATAGTATTTTTGAAAGTAACTGATGATAATGTGGTTGAAGTATTCAACAAGGTGAAAATTTATTCCTCACAAATCAGTTGCCATGGAAACTATAATTGGAAAGGTTTTTTGAATTTTTTTGAACTCACTGGTTTAAATTTGTGCTCGTGTTCATTTCAAAATCGCTGATGAATTCCAAATGAATTTTAGAATTGACAATTAGAAAAACAACATGTAGGAAAAATGAAAATATTTATTATTTCTTTTTTATACACCATGAAATTTAATAGGAAAAGGGTATGTTCATGTATTGGATTAGCCATGACACAAAGAAGGCCTGGTTTTCAGGTCATACAAAATTAAATTAAGATAAAACTGGCCTTTTTTTCGTTACTGTCAATTGAATAAGATCTCTTGTTAAAATATTTTGTAGTTACCATGGTAACTGATTTTAACCATCATAATTTCTTTAACAGAGATGTGTACATTTCATGTTATATTTTTTTTCTTTCCTATATTATTCTTTGTCCAGTGAAAGAGTACTTTAAAATGTCCATTGATCGTTGCAAAATTTCTTAAGACAATATTTAGGGATAAGAACAAAACTATTTGTAAGTGCGTTCAACTTTCACACCCTTTCTAAAGTTTTGCTCTAGACTCTAGGAAAGAAGGTGAAACATTTAGAGTTTTATGCAAATTTAAAATAATCCCCAAAGTTTGGGATAATTTTTACAAACAATATTTTATAAGATTTATGGAAATCCTTCAAGATTTATTTCCTCCTTATCCATTACAGTTTAGAAGTTTCTAATGAAATTGAAATTAATATGATGTCTTTCAATTGCATTTAGAATTAGTTTCAAAAATTAACGTGAAACGTCGGTGGGAGGTCAAAACCTCATAACTGCAGCTTAGAAAGGTGGAGTTACGAGGTTTGAGCTCCCATCTACAGTTAGTGCTACTCTACTGAATTTGCAACGATTGATGGATTGTCACCCTTCATTCGGTAAATCTCGGGTAATTCCAGTTTCTTCGTGTTAAGATTCCGGAATTTGCCTAGTTTATCCGATAGCGCTGTAATTTTTCACCGCATTTTGGAATGACACTGTTAATGATATCATCAACAATAAATGTTCAGCTTTATCAAAAAACCTCGATCTATGTTTGTGTTTCATTTTCGACCCAACACATGTATGTACGTATACGTTTATGTTCCTACACTTAACTTGGTTATTATATTCTGATTTTTTTCGGGAGAGAGGGCGGAGCCTAGTAAACGGTTATTACATTGAAGATTGAGGAGAAACAGCGTTTTCAATTAGCGGTAAATCGTCGGTGTTATTGCAAATTATTGTAACTGCAGCTTGAATCAAGCTGTATTTACGAGGTTTTTTAATAACACGTTTTACAATCGCACAGTCTTTCAATTTCGAAATGTTTTCATGCTGGTGCCGCACGTTTTTCTCTTATGTTAACCAAGGTATCGAGAAGTAAACTCGTCGAATAACCTTTTGGCTTAGCCACACCCTTTCAGGTGAATAAAAACGCAATATAGCTCACCTAAGCACATAGTGCTCAATGTGAGGTATTGTGATTGGTTTGTTGTCTGGCGTCTGTCCATCTGTCAGGCCGTCCGTCAACCTTTTACAAAAAAAATCTTCTCCTCCTAAAGTACTGGGCAGAATTCAACCAAATTTCACACATGTGATCCTTGGGTCATCCTTTTTCAAATTTATATTATGTTTGCAGATTGACATGATTGAGTTTTACCTTGCTTATACAGGTAACACTCAATCATGTCAATCTGTAAACACAATACATTAAAGAATTGGAATCGGTGCTAGAATTGGGTAAAAAAGTAGGTCTGTAGGTCAAATCTACTTTTTAGCTCGACTTTTTGAAGAAGATGAGAGCTTATACTGTCACTCTGGCGTTGGCGTCGGCGTTGCAACCAAGGTTAAAGTTTTTTCAAACATCAATTACTTCCATACTATCAAAGGGATTCAACCCAAACTTGGAATACTTATTCACCATCACACCCTCTACCTTACTACCAGGGCCCATAACCCTGGCTCCACTATATTTGGAGTTATGCCCCCTTTATACTAAGCAACTTAGAAAGTCGAGCGCGCTGTCTTCGGACAGCTCTTGTTGCTCTAGGGGGCCACAATTCTTGCTTAATTGTTGTGAAAATTTATCAGAATCTTTGACATGATGATATCTAGGGTGTGATAAAAACTAGGTCATGCCAGGTGAAAAACTAGGTCACTAGGTCAAATATGGTAAAATCCTTCCATTTACTCTGAAAGTGCCAATTATTGCCCAGATTTTGTTGAAATTGTCCTGAATGTTTATCTTTAAGATATCTAGGTCATTTTAAGAAGTGGGTCATGCAAGGCCATTAACTAGGTCACAAGGACAAATCTTATAAGTCCTTCCTTTTGCTCTTGAGGTGCCAAATTTGACCCAAACATAGTCTAAACTGTCTACAATACTCATCTGGATATCTACTATCTAGGTTATGTGCAAAGAAAAGTGGGTCATGCATGGTCAAAAACTAGGTCACTGGGTCAAATCTTATTTTTTGCTCTTAGAATTGTAATGATATCTCAATAATTGTGAAAATTCTTCAGTATGTCCATCTTTATGATATCAAGGTCATGTAAAAAGTCAAGGGTTTAGTATCATATCTTTAAAAGAAATAGCGGGAAGTAATTATTCACAGGACTTTGGTTCATAAGTACCTTGATTTACTTCTGTTTGCTCTGGATGTCCGAATTTTGGCTCTAGCATTGTCCGAATTGTTTGGAATGTTTATCTCCATTTATCTTAGAATCCATAGTGCATTGGAAGTCCTCTCAGGTGAGCAATGCAGGGCTATCTTGGCCCTCTTGATTAAAAAAGACTGACCTTAACATTGTAAGGTGTTTAATAAAGCCCATGGATTTAATGCTTCACATAATATTATATTCCTTTTGACACATAACAGGTACCGAGTTCTATGCCTCTGCAAATATGCCCATCTGACACGTGTCTCCCACCAAATGGTTGGATAATCGTACGATAGCCTATGAGGGAGAGCAGCTGGAGGCTCGGTAAGGACATTGTAGTTGTACTGATGAGAGAAAGAACACGTTTCCATGGTAAGGTGCTCAAGCTGCCGCAACATGACAGATACTGTAAAAGGAAGCTTTTCAGTCAATCGCGAAAATTGACGCTCTCTGACGCCCCTCAGGATAAAAACTTTGGTGGAATGTATTTTGAAAAATGAAGTAATTGCTCGTGACAAGCAATTTCTTCGTTTTTCACGTTTCCTACCCAGAAATCTACAAAGTGTAAAAAATCACCCATTCGAGGTTTTCGTCTGCAGCATATTTGAATTTGGACCAGTCTAAAACTTGGCCCCCGCCAATGGGTCATAACTGTAACATCATTCAAGAAAACTCTGCTCATAATGTTTGAGTCGTGACTTAATATTCATTTTGTCAAATATCCTGTTATTTGGAACCAAAAACCAGCGTTGAAGGCCAAGGTCAGATATCGAGTTCACATGTTCAGCTTAGGATTTCACTCTTTTATTAACAACCAATGGTTTTGACCTCCCTACTTGGAAATGACTCTACTTTACAATGAGGCAAAAGAAGAGAATGCTTGCATGTCTAAAACCATCCTCGGATACCCCTGGGTCTCCTTATTCGCTACGCTACATGTTATGACGTACTAAATGGGTCAAAAGTCTATATAGAGCGTACACGCATAAAATATACGCTTCGACGCATATATTTTTAACTGTTCGCGTAAATTTTATGCGTCAACGCGTAAATATGCGCGTCGACGCATAGAATTTACGCGAGCAATTGAAAAAATATGCGTCGACGCGTAAATTTTACGCGAGCAGGAGTAAAAATATGAAATCGAGGCTGGCCAATGGTAGAGGCGGTTAGAAACCTTTCCCTTTATACCATAAAATTGATGGATGAAACGAAGGATCTGGTTGGTTAATAGATGATATACGCGTCGACGCGTATATTTACGCGAGCAGTTGAAAATTTACGCGTCGACGCATAAGTTTTCGACTGCTCGCGTAAATTTATGCGTCGACGCATATTTACGCGTCGACCCGTATATTTTATGCGTGCACGCTCTAAATAGACTTTTGATCTATTTGTTACGACATAAACATGTAACGTAGCAAAAAAGGAGACTCACGGGTATCCGAGAATGGTCATAAACTTACTACTTTGCTTTATTGTATACATATTACATGTTTATCAAATTCATTCTGTTGTCTGCAGGAACATTCAAATGGGAAGTCAGAAATTAAGCCGTATCTCGAAGGGTTTATTAAGCCAAAAAATGAAAGCAATGTCGTTCGTGTAAAATTTATATATCTCTAAATCTAATAATAATAAAAACATTGCAAATAGATAAATAAAAAGTAAAGTAATTATTTAATTTGGTAGGTATTAAGGAGTACAAACCATCACCAACAGCAAAACACTTAGTTCATCTCCGGCCGTCGTCCGTGATAATAGAAATTATTAAGAGATACATGTACCTTCTTTAATTTCCAGATGTCTTCAGTGGCAACAGAAAATGGCGAGGAAAACCCTCGCCACTTTCCGTTTCCACGGATGACACCCAAAGAAACACGAAGCGTGTTGTAGTTAATAATGGGTTGTAATCCTTAAGAACCTTTTCCCACATGTTTAGCTCCACTGGCCGTCAGGCCAGCGGGCTATTGTCATGGTGGTGTGTCCGTCGTGCTGGCGTCCGTCCGTCCGTAAACTTTTTCTTTTGAAAAATTTTCTCAGATACTACTGGATGGATTCCAATCAAACTTCACCGGAATGATCCTTGGGTGACCCCCTCTCAGATTCCTTCAAATACTTGGATTGAATTAGAAAAAAACCTGGGTTATCTGCCATTGAATGTCAAAATAGCTTGTTTTGACTTAGTTTTTACTCTAAAATCTACAACTATTGAACAACCAAGACAAAACTTTGACAGATGGTGACAAAAAGATCTTGCCATGGTATAATTTTCAGCTCGATCTGAATTTTACATCATGAGTTATGTGCTCTTGAAATTGACAAAATTGTCATTTTCGGCTCTATTTTGACTTTGTTTTCACTCTAACTACAAATATTGGCAAATCAAGACAAAATTTGTATAGAATGTTGGTGACTATAAGATCCTGCCTTGGTGTAATTTTCAGCTTGATCTGAATTTTACATCATGAGTTATAAGCCCTTGAAATAGACAAAATTGCCATTTTCGACTTTATTTTCACTTTTACAACCATTAGTATTAACTTATCAATACAGAACTTTCACAGAATCTTACTGACCATACGGTCTTACGTGCTTGTAATTTTCAGCTTGGTCATGCATTTTCTTGTTTGCGCAGCCTGAACCTTTGAAATTGCATTCAACAAGACAAACAATCAGGCCTGTGGAGCGCTTTCAGACCGCCAGGGCTGTCTAGTTCTATCAAATTCTCCAAATGAATTAAAATTTCATTCACTTGAAATTGTCGTCTGCAATATAATTGAATTTGGAACAGTCTATATTTTTTTTCGTTTGGCAATGGGTTACATAATGGTCTTCAGATCAAAATGTTTCCAGCATTAATTTGATTAAAACCTGTCAGTTAAGATCTGACAAGCACCGATAAAAGGTCGTCTTTAATGACCCCATGAATCCAATCTCGTTATTTATTATTCGTTGCCCCCAAATTCCTCTATTTGGTGACCATTTTGAAGACATTAAGCCTCTGAATGAACTTTTGAAGCACTGGCGTTACACAAATTTATGCGAAGGCTTAGGTGGCCCTATAGCACATTGGGCTGCGATGGCATAGCACAAATCATTGTTAGTGTAATTTGCATAGGCCTACTTTTAATGTGGTTCTGCAGAAACTCTTTTATAATCATTATGAATTATGAGATTGATAAATAGAAGAAACTATACCCCGACCAAAAGGCGTTGCTGTTTGAATTTTAAAAATCATATTCAGTTCTGACCTCTGCACATAATCTTGATCTAAACCAGATTGGAGAAACAACTGTAATCCGATCCCGTTATTATGGAACGTGTTAACAAAATTTATCTAAGTAAACATTAGAACATCGAAATGCAAATAACTGTAATTTTGCATGTGATGGTACGAATCTTGCAGGTGTAACACCTGCAAGATTCGAAGCAACACATCCAAAATTGTTTTGAAAGTTAAAAAAAATTCCCCTTGTTTACAATAGTAGATTAAATTCTGTAAACATACACCATAATATAGTGACTGGACAGTAGATAAAAATATCAAGTATCATGAAAACAATTCAATATATTGTGATGGCAGTCGCGTGTATCGCATGTCCATGGTAACCTATATGACCTTGACCTTGGTGTCCATGGTTACGCTTCCGGTTATAATGGAGTCTATCCGTAATCTCTTTTACATTTCTGCTCCTCTCCAGTCCGCTCAAAAGTGGCAGATCGCTCCGTATTTTCACTTCGTCGATATAATGGGGTGGGTTCGGCTGAAAATCGCCCCGCCTACTGGCGATTGTTGCCGAAGACACCCGAGCGACGATGTAATCGATCTCTTCCGGCGGAAGTACCTTTTCGTTGCCATATTCGTAATCAAAGGCATCGGGTGTTTCCGTGTTTTCCCGGTTGTCGTGATCGTAACACAAGTGACATGTATTAAGAGTCTTTGCTAGTGTAGCGGTTGTTGGTCTGCGTAGTTTGTCGATGGTTTTGGCGGAAGATTCTGTCCCGGCAGACTTTGCCCGGACTATTTTTCCTTGGCGTAAGTTTTCGTGATCTTCGTTTCGGTAGGTGTGAATAGAAGACGCAGTCGTGGGACGCTAAAAAGATGATAATAAAATTGTTGAAACAGTATGTTTAAGGTGTTCCATCCATCATTAGACACCAAACACTTGGTGCAACTTCTGGCATTTTCCGTGGTAACGAGAATTGACGAGAGTATCCTTCGTCAATTACCGATACCACAGATGTTGCACAGAAGTTGAATTGATGAGGGTATCACTCGTCAATTTAAAATAAGGATGACGTCTGAAGATTCATAGAGTGTTTGATATGTAATGATTGGATGCAATTCTCAGATCTTTCCAAAAATGACTGACTTTCACTGTTTAAAAACCGAAAAATGTTATAAAGCATGGACGAGTTGAATATTTAACTATCGATTGCCATGAAGTGATAGAAGTGTTAACTAGTCAACGTTATCTGAAATTGAAAAAAAAATACATATTTTTGCATGTAGTTTTCCACTGAATGGAACGCTTTATAACATGTAGAAAATTGTAACTGATTTAGGCCTACTAAGGACCTCTATGGATAAGGCAAGAAATCTCCCTAAAAGCTCATATCAAAATGTCAATTTTCAAAACAATCATATTGATGACAATTTCAAGTTGCATAGTTAAATGTATATCTTAATCATATAAAAACGGATTTTACGCACTCAAAATTATTATTATCAATATTATGTTTTTATTGTCAAGATTTTTCTATAAATGCCAGGACAATTGGTGTTGAATTCATATACCGGTTTTTGTGCTGTCATTGATGTACATGCACATCATTGAAAGATGTTCAAAACGAGTTAAAAGGCAAAAACTTCCCGCAAAAACATTGCCAATGGTTTATGACAACTATTTATTGTATAAAAGTATGTCCCTCTTTAACTCAGGCAATCCTTTTTTACCACAGAAGCGTATCGTCAAGTTACACAACATATATCAATTGTAAGCTGGGTCAAGGGGGAGACGATGTTCGCCAGCCCAGGGAAGGTAGCTAATCCTTGGTTTTGGGCGAGATGATACGTACACTGCGGCGCATGGGCAATATGGATAAAACCAAAGCTGTAATATGATGTCAATACCATTTGTCCTTGTATTTATAGAAAACAAATTGCAAATAAAACTACAAAAAGAAATCATTTTAGACCTTTGATTATTTGATGATTATTTGTAGTGTAAAAATATAATTTTTAGGTGGGTACAAAATCAGGAGTTATCTGCACCTGTCATGAGAATTCATAAATGGCGTGAAGTCGTTATTCATTTGACGTCAGTATCAAACTTGCCATAAGGCTTAATTTTGTTTTTTAATTTGCTTATTTTGAAAATTGACTGTTCGACCTGAGCCTTTAGGGAGATTTCTCGCCTTATCCATAGAGGTCCTTTTTAAATATCGAAAGTTTATTTTTAGATACATTCTCTGATTTCGTCGCTTTTCAAAAAAAAAAAAAAAAAACAAAAAAAACCCTCGTATCTACAGCCTTAGATGCGAGGTTTTTGTTGAAAAGCGACGATTTTCTAATTTGCTTCCTACCTGTAATCGTCGTATCAATCGGCTCATTTCCCGCTCGGTCATCTTCGGTTTTGCCGATTTCCTGTTATCTAAGCTATCGTAAGTTTCCGTAGACATTCGAGACATCCGGGAATTATTGGTCATTCGGGAGTTCGTTTGCCGACTGTAGGCCGAAGCGATCCTTCGTCTAGTTCCGTCCTCATTCAGAAGATCGTAATTGTTGACCTGAAAAGCAATGAATTTTGTGCTAAAAATAGACTTCGTTTAGCAAAGTTTTGATAAACCTTCGGTGTTGTTATAAAATCTCGTTACTACGGCTTGAGTCAAGCCGTAGTTACGAGATTTGAGAACAGCACCCAAGCAAATACTACTGTTTGTCCGAAACCATGTCATGGTCAACTAAATAAAATCGTTCCCTATTATAGTGGTATTTAGCCCTTTCCCAAACAAGACCAGACGTCTCTATTATATATAGGCTGGGGAAAACATTCAGGCAAAAAAAAAGAAAAACAAAATGAGCATTATCAGCATTTCGCTGCTTTTCAACAAAAACTTCGTAACTGTAGCTTACAAGAAACTGCAGTTACGTGGTTTTGTTGATAAATGACGATTTTCTTCTTTGGCATTAATATTGTCATGGTTATATTCGACACAAATTCCAGATAGATTGATTAGCATACGCGCTTGTTCATTTTCATCATTACTAAAAGTTGGTGTATGATACATTCAAAATTTAACGAGAATAGTTACGGTTGTTTTGGTTCATTTCTAGGTAGGACTATTACTTTTATCTAGGTAAAATTTAACAAAATAGCGATAACAGTTCTCGTCTAAGGTTTACGAACTGATAATGGAATGCAGAGCCAGTTGCAAAATTTGAAAAGTGCCAGTAATTCCTATACTGTGTCACATTTCCATTCCAAATTGTGTAGAATTTTGAATTCATGCATACTTATGGAAATATTTGACAAAAAGAGCTCAAAATTGCTCAAAGTAAAGATTTTTTTTAAATTCTGTGAATTGATAGGGTTACATAATATTTACATGTGTAAACAATCTGATAAGGCATTACATTTGGAGATAATGGCTAAAAAAGTGGGTGGGGTAAATTGACATGAGGAGCAATTTTTCATTTTGAAGTCTAAAAACTTTTTCTGTATAGATCAGACCGAATTGAAATTTTGCATGTACTTTCAGTGTAATAGGGACAGAAGAATTTTGGAATCATTAATCATGTATATTAGTGTGTTGATTTTATGTATTCATCCTTCTGTCAATCTCAGATTTTGCTTAGGGTAAGGAGGGGCAAAACGCCCAGGTGGGGTCAAACGCCCACCCCTATTATTTCGTCACTCATTATGTCAACTGATATTTGTCTTGATTTTACACTTGAAGTATTCTTTTAGAAAGATGCCCATGAAATTTTTACATCTAAACGTCATTCAATTATCATTATGCGAATAATTCTTTATTTTGCATATGTTTGATCTAATATTTGGGTAATGGTTTTTCTTGTGTATCTTATTTCAGTCCGAGTATTCAATCAACCAAAATGCATTTTATATTTATATGTCCAATTGGTCGCCTACACAAAAAGATAAAAAGAAAAAAATAGCAACACATTTTTTTCTCTGGCCAAATTAAATCACCCACCCCCTTTGAGGCAAAACGCCTATGCTGCTTTGGGGCAAAACGCCCAGATTGGGCGTTTTACCCCTTCCAAGGGCTAAATAGTGGGCGTTTTGCCCCTTGTATGGATAAGTAGGTATTCAGAAGTACTAAAATCTTCCTTTAAACTCGAAGAATGACTAAGGTTGGTACATATGACGAAATCTATTTACATTTCGTTGTCTACAAAAGAAAAACTGGCAAAAAAGACCGACTTTTCGCGAATATATCAAACTTTTACGTCACCAGATGGATCCATGTGGGGCAAAACGCCCATGAAACGTCGATTTTGTGTTAAAATGAGACAATAAGACCATTTAATCTACTTTAAAGGGGCCTTATAAAGAACATAACATCAGTATGTTTTAATTTGACTGATATGAAGATGCTGCAGACAAAGGACAGTAACACGTAACCACTTTTATAGACAAGTAAATTGTGCCCAAATCTAGCCTTTACGCTTGATAAAAAATGTTGAAAATATGATAAAACCTATCCAAAATATATTTTTCCTGGTATATTAATTACAAACTAATTAGATCTATAGATCTATTCCTATTTTCCCCCAAATATTTTCAAAATATTTTTTTTATTTTTCATATGGGGCATAAAGCCCAGTGGTGGGCTTCATGCCCCACCCTCAAGGGCGTTTTGCCCCGAGGGTGGGACAAAAAGGCCAAATTTTGAGAAAAATTGTTTTAACGACAGTCATTTTTTAAATCAAATGACAAAGCTGTTTTGTGTATAGACATTTGGGACAAAGGGCAAAGTTTAATTTCACGTTGAAACATTTACATTATACTTCGTTTGTTTTGTGCTACAGCGCTCTTTCCTTAAGGGGGCGTTTTGCCCCTCCTTACCCTATATTTGATGTACTAACTTTACGAAACTATATCTACAACATTTAATTTTTGTCAATTCCTACAAAAATAAAGGTTGTAGAGATAGTTATGTGAAGTTAGTACATCAAAAATAAGCAAAATCTGAGATTGACAGGAGGACGAATACAGAAAATCAACAAACTGATATACATGATTAAGGATTCCATCAATCTTCTGTTTATAGTACATTGAAAGTACAAACAAAATTTCAAATCTCCAAAAATAAGCCTTCATCAGATTTTTTACACATACAAATTAAATATATTATGTAACCCTATTAAAGAAAATCTATTTTTGAACCCTTTTCGCAACCCATCCTTTGATTCTTTTATAGTGACTCGTTCTATATTGTCCGCTAACTCCCTCGATATCTCTAAGCCCCTAGAAGAAAAAGGTTTTCGAAAACATTAAGGCAAAAGAAGAAAATGCTGATACATGTAATTACATGTAACATACGTACTTGTTTATTTCCATCCGTACTAAAAGTTGGCGTAGTCACTCGTTTAATAATGTCTGCTAGCTCCCGCGATGAGACCTGTTTAAACCCATAACTGTTGGGAGTAGGCGCTGGCTTCGACTTTTTGTAGTAACCAAAACTCATTGTTTAACATCTAGTTCTTGCAACCCTGAAAATAAACCGATAGTTTGTTCGTGTTAAATTATTATTTTTTTCGTCCGTATACAGTTTAGCACCAAAAGTTGGCGTAGTAACTCGTTTTATGATGTCTGCCAACTCCCTCGATGAGACCTGCTTAAACCCATAACGGGACAGGCTTTGTCTTTTTGAAGTAACCAAAACTCATTGTGTAACATATAGTTCTTGCAACCCTGAAAATAAACGGGTAGTTTGTTTACAAATGTGAAATTATTATTTTTTGTTTGGCGTTATAAGTTGGCGTAGTCATTTTAATGTCCGCCAACTACCTCGATGAGACCTGCTTGAACCCATAAGTGATGGGAGTTGGGGCGGGCTTTGTCTTTTTGTAAACTCAGCAAAAGTTCTAATCGGTCACCTTATACTTTGCGTCATAAAATCAATAAACAAACAATTCCAAACATTTCATTCTGGAACACTGTTGAAGAAATCATTGTCCAACTTGACTGTCGCAATTCGATTATTTTAAGACTTTTTAGTGCGATCTGACAACAGTTCTTAAACAGGTACCCTCGATTTCAAAATTCACAAAACAAAAAGAGCAGTGTTAGTAACGTGTGCAGCCACCGTTAGCTTCAATAACAGCTACAAACTAGCTTATCGTCGAAAGGCTAATGTTAAGAAAGTCAATCGCAATCAAATTCTGTCAATCTGAAACCCATCACGACAGCGATAAATGAGCACACGTCCGTCAACAAACTGATGCAAAGTTGTGGTCTGATTTGTTAAAAAGACGTAGGCCAAGGCAGCCCTGGTTATGAGAAGGTAACGTCGCGCCAAAGCTAGGCGGATATTTCGATGACGTCTACAGATAACAACACCTGAGTGGCTGCTTTCAACGAATTCCAACACATTACAGCCTACTGTGCACAGCCTGGGGTATTATGTTGCGTTCATGTCGACCCCGCAGTCACCCTGGAGTGATTGAAGACGGGAGGAATGTGTTCCCTTCATATGATAAAGTAAAATAATGGTTCTGGCGTTTCATAGTAATTCGTCCTCTCCGTCTCCGATGGCGTTCTGCAGCACTTCCGGTGGCCTGAAATTCCATGGGTAAGGCCTTGATGGTTAGCATAGGCCTACGTAAACATTCTGGCGACTTGAAAATGGGTGGAAACAAATTATCAAAACTGCAAGAAGGAAAACAAGCCTCAATTACCACCTAATTCCGGTTTTCTCTGCAACTAAATTTTACCAGTCGTAAACAAAGGCCCCGTTGCAGCATTCCGATGGCCCTGCCTCACACTTCGTGTATCATTCTGGTCATGTTATGTGTTTTTCTGACTATACAGTCGATAGAGACTTCACGTGTGTAAACTGGACCATGGCTTTTGTTTTCAAAACTTTTCACGTGAAAATCGAGAAAAACGAAGTACACGGACATCTTTACCACCCCTCAATGTTTCAGCGCTCTCAAAAATTCGCATAGGCAATGCTATGGGCAAACAATAACACATGTAAAATTTTACACTGATTGGTTGATAAATAATCGAGATATTGCAATTCTAAAAGTGACCGATTAGAACTTTTGTTAAGTATAGTATCAAAAACTCATTGTGCAGCATCTAGTTCTTGCAACCCTGAAAATAAATCGAAATTTTGTTTATGTTAAATTATTAGTTTCAGTCAGCATACAGTTTAGCGCTTTAAGTTTACGAAGTCACTCGATTTATGATGTCCGCCAACTACCTCGACGAGACCTGTTTGAACCCATAACTGTTGGGAGTAGGCCCTGGCTTCGACTTTTTGTAGTACCCAAAACTCAAATGTGTACCATCTAGTTCCTGATAATCTGAAAATATATTTTATGTCGTTGTCTAGAAAACGTCCCTTATTGCATTTGAGATCAATATGGATCTGGATCAGCATATGCATTAATCCGAGTCTTCTCTGATGTAAATACGCTCTTTGATATTTTGATTTTTCGCTATTTACGTAAATAGCGAAAAATCAAAATATCAAAGAGCGTATTTACATCAGAGAAGACTCGGGTTAGCGAAAAATCAAAATATCAAAGAGCGTATTTACATCAGAGAAGACTCGGATTACATATGCATACGAATGTCAACTGTGTTTGAAATGGTTATAAAGGCAACGCTCGTTTCATTTTTGTTAAAATAAGTTGCGGGTTGAATTTAAAGGTGACCGTCTCCATAAAGCCATGATAATGAAGCCACTGAATCCTCAACTGCGTTTGACAGATCCACTTATGAGAGGGGATATTGACCTTTCAAAATGTAATACACATGTATTTCATTTATTGTTTATCAAACCTAATGTCGAAACGATTCAAATGAATACCGACAATCTATGGTTTGGATTTGGAATAACAGATTAAGAAGGAGTCTACCCCCTTCTACCTGATACCCTGATTGATTTCGATAAGTGAAACGGATATCATGCTACATTATTCAAAGCCTTTTTACTAGGTCATATACGGTATATTGAAAAGAAATCATTTCAAAAGGTCAACTTTTATAAAGTGAAATACGGTATCTCAAATTAATGACATTTACTTTTGTGTACATTTCAGTCATAATTCTGTCTTAATCGCATTATCTTGAGATTACTTGATCAAAGGAACTTCTTATTTAAAACTCTTCCCCAAACAAGACTTTGTTTCGACATTCAAAATGGAACTGGCTTGGGAATACATTGAGACAAAAGAAGAAAATGCTGATCATCAGCATTTTCTCCTTTTCTCTCTGTGTTTTCTTTGTCATAATTATTCACGAATTCCACATGCAGTAACTATGCAATTGACGTCTACAGCAGCTTTCACGTTGGATCACACCAAAATGTTGACGTTTGGGAAAGGATCGACCTTTATTTTTAATTCGAAAAGAAATCTAAAACATTGAGGCCATCTTTATCACGGAGCATGATCACGTGATACAATATTTTTAGAAAATCTTCAATGATTTTGTAAATACTGGACAGATTTGAATTCGGTTTGAAGCAGAGAATGTGGACAGACGTCACGCATTAGATGGACGTGGTTGATTTAAAAAAATCAACTGGTAAAAAGTTATTGAACATAAACCAAAATTTTGGTTTATGTTCAATAACTTTTTTATCAGTTGATTTTTTAAAAATCCAACACGTCCAGCTTTTTTCTGGCATGTTCCCACATTCTCGGCTTCAAACCGAATTCAAATTGGTCAAGTATTAAAAAGATATTGAAGATTATCGGAAATTCTGAGTCACGTGATTATACACCGTGTTTATAATGCAAATGAATTTGATTCAGAGCTTGTCTACGTGTGACTTCGATACTTCACCGCTCTAGCTTTTCTGGTGAGATTTAAAATGGTACAAGACGGGGAATCACGTGATACTACAATCGCGTGGCTCAACAATTGCAGAAAAAACTTTTATAATTGAGCCAGGATCTGGAAAAACGTCCCTTATAGCATTTTTGAAAATTGACTTTCACGATAAACCTGTTGTCAAATACAGTCAAATATGCATCCATGTTGCTCTCTTTAATTTACTACAGGTCATGAAGAAGCTACTAGAGAACAACATGGATCCTGATCAGACTGTGCGTATGCACAGGCTGATCTGGAACTATGCTGGGCTCAAAAGCCTTAAGGGACGTTTTTCCAGATCCTGGCTCAATTATATTAAATTTTGATTGACTTTGAAATAGTTTGAAGCAGAGAAGGCTGAATTATGTCGGGGATTAGATAGATGTTGTAGATCGTTTAAAAATCATGCAATGAAAAGTTATTGAGTACCATGTAAAGCCTATATTACAAACCGACGCGCGCCCTTATAAATCGTACGTCTTCGGTGATTTTTAAAACGCGCGATTTATAAGGACGCACGACGTGTTGTAAGATATCATCATTTGACTAACAGGCCCGTAGGAAGCAATTTCATATGGGGGGCGGCTAAAGCCATTGTCCTGAATATTGGGGGGGGGGGGGGCTAATTTGGATTTTCCCAAAATGTTCAGTGTAAAATTAAAAATATTTGGCATTTTTGGCCAACATTGGGGGGGGGGGGCTTAGCTTCCGCCCCCCAGCCCCCTGTTCCTACGGGCCTGACTAATGTTCTCATTACATAAGAGAATCAATGTAATGCGACATAAGGTTTAACATCGTTTCCATTTCCGCTTATTCTGATCATAACCTATGATTTTTTTTCATTTAGCAGGTGTCCCTTTTATGTTTGACATGTTGAATTTAAAGTAAATAAGATCAAGTTTTATTTATACAAGGATAAAATAAATTACATGTAAATCAATAGGTTTTATTTACCCAATGCCTTGTCGGTTATCGAATTTCGTAAACTTGGGCTAATTCGATTTCCGAATTATTTCAATCATACGTCGATAGCACAAACTCTTTCTGTAGATAGGATTGTTTATTCCATTCCCATAAAGACCTGGTTTGACACTCAAAATAGGAAATAAAACTTGAGAAAACAATGAGACAACAAGGCAAAATACTGATGATTATCATTTTCTCCTTTTGTCTCAATATTTTCTCTACTATATCACAAACAGATCCCACCTTTATAAACATCCGCCTCGCAGCACCAACGAAATTTTCCAACACAAAAATTTAATTGTTTGGTTAATCTTCATTTCACCGTCTAAATCAAGTGACACAGCAACAGCATAATTTGCAGAAAATCTTCCATTTTAACTATTTTATAAGTGGTCGATTCACTGGTGGTGAACTCGGCCAAAGCGTGGGACGTTTTTTCGCGATCATAGTATTCCGTCGGTGTTGTTATGAAATATCGTAACTACGGCTTCGATAAAGCCGTAGTTATGATATCTTATAACAAACAGACGGCTTGTCGATACATATCGTAAACCCGGTCTATTTTTAGAACAAATTTATTGTTATTAGAAAAACTATCCAATCAGATCTTTAAACTCACGTTTAAACGCAAAATATCTGTACCTTGTTGTAGTGAAAAACGTCCTTCGCTTTGGCCGAGTTCGCCACCAGTGCTTCTATACACCTATTTTATAAGAAGTCGATTGGGATATTGTTTGAAGACGAGAAGAAGGAAAAAGAGGTATTTGTTGGGCGCGGTTTGTCTTTTAAACAGCGCACCATATTTAGGAATTATAATAATTTATTTATTGACAATAAAACGATTTTTTGTTTGTTCGTCAATAACTTATTTCATCCGATGAAATTTAAAGGGCCCATCACAGTCAAAGACGCCTGACATTTTATACATTCCCTGCTTGAAATCGAATTCGAATCGGTCTCGTATTAACCCTTTCCCAAACAAGACCTGGTTTTGACGTCTATAAAAGAACGGACTTTGGAAAACATTGAGACAAAAGAAGGAACTGCTGATAATCAGCAGTTTCTCCTTTTCTCTCAATATTTTATATGCCATATCTTACAAAAATCCTATCTTTAATATCATCCATTTTGTCATTTGTGGCAGTTTTTGAAGTGGATCACCCTAAAATTTTGTCGTTTGGGAAAGGGTTAAGCTAGTACACTCTAGATAATGAGATTCAAACGACGTTGGAACTATTCGAGTGACGTCGTAAATATTCGACGGCGGAACGTTCCACCGCCGAATATTTACGACGTCGCTCAAATAGGTTCGGATACGTACCGAATGTCAATTCCAATGTCGCGTGAATCTCATTAGGGATGTACTAGATCTTCTGCAGATTTTCTGCAATTGTTGTTCATGTTTTGTCACGATGTTCACCGCCGCGTTTCTCGTCGAAAATCAAATCTGTTCAAGGCGACTCAAGTATTCCAATCAATTAATCAATATATCAATGAACATATTCAATGTCACTGAAATTAATCACTGTCAAAATATTTTACCTACACGATGATTATATATTATTCTTTAACCCTTTTCCAAAAAAGTGAAAATTGTGACCAGTGCAAATTCAAAGAAGTTGCAGACATCAATCTAAAGAGAATGGAATCTTACATATTTTTGGTCTTTTTTTTTTTGGCAGAAAATATTGTGGGAAATGGAGAAATTGCTTGTCTTAAGCAATTTCTCTATTTCTCACAATGTTTTCCCAAGCCTTTTTCTGTGAGGGCGTCAAAAGGTGTCACTATGCAGTAACGGGTTGACATTTTTCCAAAAACAAAGAGATTTGAGACCGGTCCAATTTGTAAGGAGTTGTAGACAACAAAATAAGTGATGACAATAGAAGAAAAATTTGTGTACATGCATCTCACAGAATGGACTATTTTGAGAGAAAAATTGATTCCTGGTTGCTGCAACGGACGTCAAAATAAGTTATTGTTTGGGAAAGGGTAACCCATTCCCACACAATGACTTTTTCTGACTCCCTACAAGATAATTGCTTTGGAAAACATTGTGGAAAATGAAGAAATTGCTTGTGACATTATGTTTTCTTTCATAAAAGACTGAAACTTGTAAAATTTCTTAACTTGAAATTGTTGTCTGCAACATCTTTGAATTTAGATACGTCTGAATTGTTGCCGTTTTCAAACGTTTCTTTTTTGCCGCTTCACTCAGCTATATCATCTGATGTATGCCTTACTTGGATCCTCCTAGTAGCAAAAATTTATCCCAACTGACCAGAAAAACGACACAAAAATCAGGTCGTTTTCTGGTCGGTTGGAATTAATTTTTGTAAAAAGTTTAAGAAGTGTTTTCAAATAAATTATACATCTGAGGAAAGAGTTAAGTAAGGCGGGTACATGCAACAAACCGCTTGAAAATTGGCTCATAAATAAGAAAGTTATTGCACGATTTCTTACCTGAAGCGTGGTTAATTAATTTTGTCTGTAGTCGTAAGCTCAGAAAGGCGGGTTCATGCAACAAACATTTTGAAAATTGCCGCAGAAATAAAAGAGTTATTGCAAAATATTTGACCAGAATCTATATCATTTTTGTCTGTATTCGTTATCCATCCCATGATGCACGATCTCCACCGTTCTAATGAATATAGTTATTTTAGTGTTACCTCAGAAAACGTTAACCATTTTTCTATCAACCCAGCATAGTTTTATATTGAAATCACTTTCAATTAAATTGCAATTTAATTTTAAATCAGACTATCCACACTCTTGATTCTGCTGAGACTTGAGTTTTCCGTTAAAAAGCAAAAATGAAAACAATAAGGTTCTTTCACTTATGTTTTAGTCTGTACCCACAGAACACACTTCCGGAGGCAAAGACGATGGGTTGATGGGAAATCAACATTGTATACATGAAAATTATTACTAAAAATAGTCACAAATCGACATTATCAACACAAGGCTCCCTAAATTGTGGAGAAAATAATGACGACGCACGTGCATTCAATACAACGCGAAAAAGAGCACGTGCATTCAACATTAAAACGCTTTGGGTTCGAGAGTATTGTTATCAAAACGCTTTGGGATTGAGAGATGTTACTAAAAATAACAAATACTAACTGTTGTGTGCGGGGGGGGGGGGGGGGTCTTAGAAGAAATAACCTTATTCCTTTTGCATTTTTTTACCAAATATGTGACACGGAATAGGTTTTTATGGGATTTACTTCTGATAATGTATGTTGATATTTAAAAATTTATTCAAGAAAATGTGTTTTTAATTTTCCACTTGTTTGTCCTGCTCCAAAGAAGCAAGGGGGCGAAATCGGCGCCACCAACCAGTACCTATTATCAAGTTTGTGACTATGAAACAACAGCTAGTCAGAACCAATGCAAGAATTGGAAAGGGTTAAGAGGCCCAAAGAACTGTATTATGATAAATCGATCTTTTGGTAAACAAATTCTTATTGTATTACTGACACCAGGGAAGTCATAGAAATTGGAATTTTACCTTTAATAATAGACCACAGGACTATAACCCTTGATTCTGTGTCAAATTGACTAAGATGTCTTTGTAGACAATGAAAAGTATGATCAGCATGCACACACGTGCAGTATGATCATAGTTTACAATGCCTGTAAATTGTTATCAAACTTAAGGTTTACGAACTGAGAATGAAATGCAGAGCCAGAGGCGAAATTTGAAAAGTGTCAGTAATTCCTAATTTGTGTAACACTTCCATTCTAAATACAAATATAAGCATTTTGTATGGTTTGGAATTTTGAATTAATACATACTTATGGAAATATTTGACAAAAATGTTCAAAATTACCTCCCTTGCATATGAAAATAGAGTAAAATAATATTTGTAAATTATTTTCTTGTTAAAGCATAATCTTGAAATCCGGCCTGGTGAATCAACTTATGTGAAGTGTATTTACAAGTGTGTGTAATTTGATGCATTTCGTATGGCTAGAAAGTGGTGTTTTCATTCTCAGTTCGTAAACCTTAATTTCCTATTGCATTAATGGCACTATTGGAAGTCATAGAAATTGGAAGTTTTACCTAGAATAATATACCAAAGGACAGTAAAATACTCCTTTACCTCGTATGCCTAAAAGTTGCAGAAAACACGGGTGGATCCAGAGGAGGGTCGGGGTCCGTACCCCGCCCCTCCCCAGGAATTAGCCGAATTTGAATTTTGGCTATATACCGTTTGTATACCGTTTGTATTTAACGTTACATATTTTTGGGCTAGTGGTTTGAAGCAGAGAAGGTGAACAGACATCACGCATTAGATGGATGTGATGTAGGCTATTTTGGAAGAATCAACTGATAAAAAAGTTATTAAAGATAAACCAAAATTTTCGTTTTATCTTCAATAACTTTTTTATCATTTAATTTTTCAAAAGTCCAACACGACTAGCTTATTCCCTGCATTTTCCCACCTTCTCTAATTCAAATCAAATTCAAATTGGTCAAGTATTAAAAAAGATATTGAAGATTATCAGACATTCTGAGTCACGTGATTATACCGAGAAGAGGAGCAAGCTTAATCCGACCTTCTCCGTTTTAAACTTTTTTTTCGAATCGGTCAAATAATAACAGAATTATTAAAAAAAAAATAATAAAAATGTGATTCCTGTCGTGGTTAATGCGAATAACGAAAACGTAAACTTTGTGGGAAAGAATTTTGTGCTAAAAATAGACTTGGTTTATTGTTATATTTCGATAAGCCGCCGATATTGTTATTTATAAAATCTTGTAGCTAAGGCTTGGTTCAAGCCGTAGCCACGAGATTTTATAAAAACACATTCGAAATATAATTGTTTGTCCGAAATTACGTCACTTTTTTATTGGTTGACATTATTCCCCATTAATTTTGCTCTTTACGTTCCCGTCTAAGGGCGCCTTTGAACTTAATCGTCTATAAGTTTTAATCCGATTACAGCATAAACAGTGCTTCAAAGTGCATACAAGTATTACATGCACTAATAACATTTTTCTTCTCAATCATATTTGAATATATTCCTCTTAAATTAATATCTCCATTTGCTTCACTTCATGGAGCAAGTCCCTTTACAAAGGTAGTCCTAGCCTTCCTCAGGCGTGGTCCAATTAATAAACTAATGTAGCCAGCAAAGTGGGTGTTGATAAAAATGTTATGCATAGTAAGGCCTAGAATATATCAAGGCAAAATGATAAAATGATGATTGTCATATTTTTCTTCTTTTGTCTCAATGGTTTCCAAACTTGTCGTCTGAATTTTAGGCTCTTGTTTCGGGATTTTTTAAACCGACCTACCCATTCTACATAACCATAGCGGTTGGGTTGATATTCCACATTTTCTCCTATTGCCTCAATATTTTCTTTATTATATTTTACAAAATAAAAAAAATAAACATACCGTAAAATTCTTAGTCTCAACTGTCCTTTTCAAAGGTATATCCCAATTTCACACTAATTTCCTCAAAATTACACCTTTATCCGTCCGACATTTTTGTCCAAAAATCGATTTATTTCACTAATTTTGTCATTGATCGGAAATATAATGCATACAAAATCAACAAAAGCAAACCGGTTTCTATGATTATAAACTCTTTTGAAAGCGGTGTCAATTTTAACAGTTTAAAAGTTTTCTACTGTGATAGCAAGTGAAAAATTCCATATTGGTAAATTTATCGATCCTTGCTTTTCAACAAAAATCTCGTAACTGCAGTTTTATTAAAGCTGCAGTTACGAGGTTTTTATTGAAAAGCGACATGATATTCGAACAAGGACAATGTGTATTTCCCCAATGGAGAAATTAAAATTCAAAAGACTACCGCTTAACTTGTTTAAACAGGAAAAACAACCAATTAATCCTTTCCCAAACGAAAAAATTTGGGATTGTTCCCATATTCGATGGACGTAGCAGATCTTAAAAAAAAAAAAAAAAAAAAAAAAAAATCAGCTGTGAAAAAAGGTTATTGACGTCAACTAAAATTTTTTGCAGGTAGTCAATAACTTTTTAATCAGCTGATTGAAAAAAAAAATGTTATTCGCATTTAGGGAATTCCTAATGTTTTTCCACCTTCTCTGCTTCAAATTATTTTCAATTCGGTCTTATAATAGCACAATTAAATGAAAAAATGAAAAATATCGAAAATGTTGTGTCATGTGATTCATCGCCGTGTGTAAGTTACAATATTAAGGTAGTCCACCCCAAACGAGATTCACGCAACGCCGGAATTTTTCGTATGACGAACCTATTCGGACGACGTCATAAACATTGTTTACGATATTGTCCGAATAATTCCGACGTCGTACGAATCTCATTAGGGGTGAACTACCTTAACATCAGCTAAAGGCCAGTGAAGATCCTGATCAGACTGTACGTAATCAAGGACTTATCTGTTAACATCACAGCGGGGAATCACGAGACATAACATTTTCGATATTTTTTTTATTTTATGACGATCGATTTTATCCAGTTAACCGTGACGTAATTTCGGACAAGCATTCCGTAGGTTTTGTTATAAAATCCCGTAGCTACGACTTGATTCAAGCCGTAGTTACGAGGTTTAATGATAACACCAACGGTTCATCAGAACATACCGGTAAACCTAGTCTATTTTGTCACAAAATTATGTGCTATTCAGTGTATAGCCTATATGACTGATTTGAAAAAAAAATGAGACAGAGTAAAAGCCATATTTTCTTGATTTGATCCATCTTTTAAACAAAAGATAAAAAAGTTATTGACGACCACTCAATATTTTGTCAGTTGCTGTTTAAAAGATCTTTAGATAATCTATGTTGTTGTCTCCAGAAGCTTTCATATTCATATTAGACAGATTTAGCCGCATTTTAAAGGGTTAATCACCTTGATTGAGGAACGATTTTATCCAGTTAACCACGACATAATTTCGGACAAACAATAAAGTAATTCATAGGTGTTGTTATAAAATCTCGTGACTAAGCTGTAGTTACGAGATTTTGTAACAACACCGATGGTTTATCAAAACATAACGACTAATCCAATCTATTTTTAGCACAAAATTCTTTGTCATTAGAACGGAATTACAAGGGACATAATTTACTAGAGCGGCGACACCTAAAGGATGTCACATGAAAGAATGAGTGAAATGAATAGAACTTATTCTTGCAACTTGTTGGAAATATTTGATATCAAAAGTGGGAAATATATTTGTAATAATATATAGATAACATTGATAGAAATGGAGAACATGGTGAATTGCCGCAATATCTTCTTTTCTCTCAATGTTTATGACTTTTTCTCTGATTTGCAAAGGGATGTTGTGATAATGGCTTTAATTTTAGGTTGAACTTAGTGCATGGGAACTATCAAACCCAAATAAATAGTCATGAGACCTAAAAGTATAGTGTCTTTCAAATGATTATGCATGGAAACTTTATGGGAAAACAAGAAATACTTCAAAGAGAGGAAACTCTCCTTTCACTAAAGTTTTTAAGCTTTAGACAGAAAATTTCATCATAGAAATGTAGCGTACAAAGAATATAAATTGCTTAATCAAGACAATTTATCTCCTTTGTCAACCATATTTCAACCATTCATAACTGCATTCAACAAAGATTTTATATAGATCTAGTAAATGTCGATTTTCAAAAAAGAAATGAAAGTGTTTTGATTTTGGATATCTCATGGTATTTTCATATCTCATGTGACTTTGACGTAACAAGCGTCAACTGCATAGTGGATAAATGTGATGGTATTACATTTTGACCTCAATATCGCTGCCAATTACACCCACCAGGAATCCAACCTGGAATCTGAAGGATCACGCCATAACAGAGCTTCATGCCAGTCGCTCTATCAATTGACCTATAGGAGTTTGTAAAAATCTGAAATCTCAACTTTCTAGAGGTGTCATAGACACTAAAATATAACTAAAGTCAATACTTTATATGTCAAAGTCCATTGGCTCTTCAAAATATCTTGAGAAATTCAAAGTAACACATACTTTATAATCATAAGAATAGCACCAGCTTTTCTCTTTGACATAAGCAGCAATTCGACTTAACATGCAATGTTGAAAAGAAAACAAGGGTCAGGTGGATTTAAACTATTGCATTAATGTACAAACAAGTTCAAACTTCTTCTCTTTTATTTGGGGAGTCAAAAGAATCCATGTGTAGGAAACATATTATCCATAGGGAGAGATGATTAACAACTTCTATCAGAAAGAAGATCAACAGAATTGGATTCAAATCAACTACCACCTAGATTTATAGACTCTGATGTTGCCTTCAAAGTTATCTGGGCATTGTCAACCAATGAAAGATGTCTTGTCATTTCTCAATCATCGCTGACAGTGAGAGACCTCATCATTCTGTACAATAGACAGACAAACAATGTGATTAACTCTATCTCAAACAATACCCTTACAGTTGTTTTTTTGGAAAACATAGAGAGAAAAGAAGAATTCTGATAATCAGCAATTTCTCCTTTGCTTTAAATATTTTCTATGTAGTAACATACACATTTTCTACAATAAGCATTAATTATGTACAGATTGCAGCTCCTTTCAATTTGGACCACAGGACCGGCCAAATTTATTTTTGTTTGAGAAAATATTAACTTTTATAAACCATTGATATAACACTGAATATAATGCCTTAGCACAATGAACAAAAAAAACTTGCATTTGATTTTTAGTATCCCTTTTCAAAGGGGCAAAAATTTGGACTGTTCAAATCATAAAGCTGCTGCAGAAATGGCTGTTTATATCAAAAGTTATGTACAGCAATCTGTTCTTTTCTATTAATCCTTTTTTCCAACCTTTTTCTACAAGGGACATCAAAACTGTGTCTTATTTCGGGAAGAGGTGTATTACAAAGACAGTAAATGTAGGACAAGTCAACTCTTTCAGACAAATGTTTGTTACCAATCAAAGCTGAAGGAATCTTGTTGAAATTGTTAAAATTGTCTAATTCTCAAAGAAATAGTAAACAGCAAGTTAACTGTGTCCCAAACAAGATCTAGTTTTGATGTCCACATTCAACATTTTCTTTTTTCCCCCAACATTTTCTGTACTATATAACAAACCATACCTTTAAAATAATCCATTTTGTCATCTACAGCACCTTTCAATTTGGACCACCCTAGGAATTCCCAGTGCATGTACAGCTATATAGAGTACAGTACATGTATATATGGTCAATACATTTTGATTCACCCTTTCCTAAACAAGGCCTGGTTTTGGCATCAGAAAGGCAAGGGAAAACATAGAGACACATGAAGAGAATGCTGATAACAGAGATTTTCTTTTTTTTCCTCGGTATTTTCTGTTCCGTACTGCACAAAAATCCCATCTTTATCAACACCCATTTTGTTGTCTGCAGCAGCTTTCTAAATTTGAGTACTCTAAATTTTTGCAGTTTTGGAAAGATTTAAATTTATCAAAATGCTCTTATTTTGTTAACCTGTATTGAAGAACCAGCTTAGGAATCCAGCTTCATGGGGCAACTTGTTTTTAACACTGGAACACTCCATATTTACTGAGCTAATTGCTGCAGTGCGTGCCAATCTGCTTTAATCCTATTCCCCTCTTCAGTAGCTTCTATTTAGCAGCAGTGATACCATTCTAAAACACACACATGTGACATATTCCTACAAGAAATGAAAAGCTGGTTATCACAAAGTACATCTGAGGCTTTCAACTAATTATGCAGTCAATGTATACAAGGTTGTTAAATAACTAGTTAACAATTGCATAGGCCTACTTGTAAAATGTGCAAACATTTGAGTAAATAGCCTGTTTTCTGTCTAGAATCGACAGCCCATAGGTTGTCAATAGACACCAACTGTACATTGTTAGCTATCAGGACTTGCACCCGGTACCCGACAAATTGTCTAAATGGATAGTTGTTCAGTTCCAAATGAGAAGTCAAGTGCTGCCTATTGCATATTATACATGCTGAAATGTGACAGTCCATAGGTCCATTCTCTACCAGCAGATGTAAGAAAGATTTATCTCTGCAGATTATGCAGTGATTCAAAATCCATGCACTATTATTTTAGTCCATGAATGTCCATTTGAATCTAGGAGATGTAAGAACAACGTATCTCGACATTTTCATACAGTTATTTGGCTTTCTGTCACTCTTTAACCCATTACCACAGTATGGCTCTTTTTGACTCCCTACAAAATAATGGTCATGGAAAACATTGCAGAAAATGAAGAAATTGGTTGTGTCAAGCAATTTCTTCATTTCCCACAATGTTTTCCATCCAAAAAGACCATAAAATTGGAGATTCCATTTAATGGAAATTGTCTTCTGCAGGATCTTCAAATTGGACTGCCTAAAGATTTTGTTGTTTGATAATGGGTTAATTTGTTCCCAATCAAGACCAGGTTTGGATGTGTATAATAGAAAACATTATGGAAAAAGGAGAAAAAACTGGTTACAATCAATTTCTCCTTTAACCTCAATATATTCTGGCCTACATTGTACGTTACGACAACAACAGTGACAATAAGAGCACTTTAGACACATCACACGGGCCTAACCAAAGATCACTTTCTCCTTTTACCATGAAGCTACAGCTAACCAGTAACCATGCCTTTGGTAGTTTCCAAATACAGATCTTTATGGACCCACGAATGTGTTATAGTGTTCTACAAGTCTGCGTTTCTTTTTTCAGTAAACGGCACAAGATCCTTGTGAAAAAAATGGAATAATGCCTTTTTACTGTTATCTTTTCCAAATACAAAATTCTTTTACAGCGTCGCTAACAATGATTAAAAAATTGTCCCAAACGCAAGTTATTACATGTTAAAAGGAAAATAATATATGTTTCGCCATGGTTAATCATAGGATTTACCACGGATGCTCGTTCAGATGTGTTTAATAAACCACTCAGGCATATGGCCTTGGTAAATCCTATGATTAATCATGGCAAACCATATATTATTTCCAAAGTAACTTTCAGAAATTTAGTTAAGTTAATAATTCATAGATGTTCCTACATACATCTATGTCCATGGATTCTGGTCCCCCTTCATGTTCATGCAACAATTTACACGAAGGATGAAGTATTATCTGCTCAAATGGCAGGGGTATCATTGGATTCCACCAACTCATTGTCGCCAGATTTCGGACATAAAAGTACAATGTAGTTATAATAAAATGTAATAGGAATATTCCCTAGATTCCTGGATATGTATGTTTTTTTTAATTAACTGATAATATAGATAGATAATATCTGAAATAATGTTTTCCGAATTTATAATTAGTAGACGAAAGAGTAAATATTTTCAAAACGTTCGACACAAGTTGTGGCGCTTTGTTCACTGTCCGATCTTAAACGATATACAAGACCAAAAAGTATTTCTAAAAGGTTTACAGGCAATGTTTTGCAACAACCCTCACCTGAACAGCCATTGTTCATGCCTATAATGACCTACTTTCCTATGTTTTTGAATGGTAGTGTGCTCTGATGTAAACGAGCGACACCAGCATATCAAAGAGTGAATTTCATCAGAGAAACCTCGGATTATAGTGACTATAACAGCAAAATGTTAAAAATAAATGACATAATTTAGCCACAGATATAAATTCATATAAATTTATATCTATGATTTAGCAGAAATATTCTAGATATAATTTGCGTTTCTTATCTGACAAACTCGGCTTAAATTTTAAAAAATCCAAAACAAAGTATCCGAAATCTAAGATTATCCGAATTTATGATCAGTTGGGTCATACTGTGAAATACTTAAAATTCGACGAAATCATTAAAATTCAATTCCAACATGTCCAAGTGTTTAAATCTTGGTTGATTTTTCCTATCTGATACACATGATCAGCTATTTTATGAAAACTTCCTTACATCTCATAGTACATAGGGCACGGCCATGTTTGGTGGAAGGTTACCCAGATTGGCTCCTTCATAACTCTATGTAAAATTTTTACACCTTTTCCAAAATGAAAAAGAAGCAAAAACTTTGCCTAAAAGGGCACAGATCCATCCTTGCCCTGCAAAATTTTCAGCAAATGGACCCACCTCATGTGATTCATTTTTTCACAATTTTCACTCAAACATACATACCGTGTATTTTTCCGCGCCAAAATAGAAACAATGGAAATGGGGGTCACATGTATCCCTGCACCCAAACACACGAAATTATAAGTCCTGGAAACAAAGATGAATTCTGGCTCAGAAATGAGAAAACATGTCACTGAAAAGCATCCAATGAACACCTTAGCTCAAAATCATTAATGCAGAGAGCAAGGCATCATCAGAAAAGGGGCCAATATTTCTTAAAGAACTATTTTAGCACCCAATGGCCCGGAAGGACTTCTCCGAGTGACCTTACTCCTAGATGAGAAGATATTTTTCCCAAATGTATCAAAAGTGATATTTTTTGTTTGATTTAGCCCTAATAAAAATAGAAATGTGCACATACTTTTATACTTTATTCTTTACTGCTTAACATATAAATACAATGTTATAGCAACACACAATACAAACATTTAACAATGAACAGTGTTTATCAGAAGAGCACACGATGTTGGTGTGCAATACAAAATTACGAAATTCCAATTTTTGAGAATGTATCCGGGGGGAATATTTCTAATTAGAGCCAGTGCATTTTGATAAAATGAAAAGTCATGCATAGTTATTTCGGACACAGGTCGGACCATGTATAGGCAGAGTCCGTAGCTCTGTCCGATTCAACCAAATCATGATCATACAAGTTTTGACAAAATTGAAAAAATAATGTTTCATTAACAATTCAAAATTCATAACTCTATGTCACCCCTTCCAATACAAGTGTATTTTACAACGTTTACATATCATTTTCTATAACTATTTATTATAAACATCTAGTTTGACAAAGAAAACGATGAGTGAAGAGGAGAATTGCTAATCCTAGTAGTTCATCTCTTGTCTCTATGTTTCTTTAAATTACTCTCTTTTGAATGCGTCATAATCAATTCTTGTCTTGGAAAGGGTTAATCAATTCCTTACTAAATTTGCAAAATAGATATATTTAGACATATTTCTTATCACTGAAATTGAGTTTGATGACATTAGGTTTACAAATTTTTGAATGGTTGGCCATGTATAGTAGTATTTTTTTAAGTACTTTGATCTAATAGTTCTAAATTTTGGACAGATAAGAAGAAAATGATATTCGTTTTCAATCTGGCCTAGATTACAGTTTGTACATTTCCTTTCGTTTCTTGGTAAATTGTTATGTCGTCCTTTTTCAATATTTAATGTATGTGTTGATGTTCTAAATTTAGTAAAGGCGAGTCTATATTTAGGATTTTTTATTAAGTCAATGTATTTTTCGAAACAGAAAGAATGTTTAAAAAGAGAGTATGTTTCTAATCGGGTCGAATTGTTGATTTCTGTATACCAAGTTTGCTGATAAATGTCTAAAATTCTTTGTTTTATCACTTTGTAATTCATTACATATGTACTCTGGTTTAACCATAAATTAGAAAAGCCTGATTCGTCTAGAATAGTTTTAACTTGATAAGCCCAATTATTACCACCATATATTATTCCATTATCAGCATCTTGTTTTAACATATTGTAGGTTTTAAACAAAATAGATTGATTGTTCAATTTTAGGATTTTTACCCAATATTTGATTACAATTAGTTTCCGGTGTATTAACATGGGTATTCTACCTAATTCCCCGTATAGTACATTAAGGTTTGTAGTACGGTTTAAACACAGAACTCGTCTACAGAATTTACTGAAAATGTTCTCGATATCGGGACTTGTTTTATAGCCATATATTTCAGCGGAATAATTCAGTATTGGTTGCACTAAAGAGTCAAAAAGTTGCAATTGTTGGCTGATCGGAAGTTCCACTTGATTAATGGTAATGAATAGTTTATGTAGAGATAACGATGCATTTTGGGCCATTATTTTTTGAGTTTGGTTCCATTTTCCGTTTTTGAATAAATGTACACCTAGGTACTTAAAAGAGGTAACAATTTCTATTTTCGTATTATATAAAAAGAAATCGTAAGCGGTTGGTCTTCCTTTTTCAAAAATCATAACTTTTGTTTTGTTTACATTTATCTTAAGGTCCCATCTATAACAATAGTTCTCTATATCGTTCAAAATTGATTGAAGAGATAACGGGTTTGTTGCGAATACGACTGCGTCGTCTGCAAATAATAGAAGTAACAGCTCTATATCTTCGATACTAAAAATTCCGTCGATATTTGTGTTGATATTTCTTAAAATATCGTTTAAGTAAAAGAGACAGAGGATACTGCTTAAAGGGTCTCCCTGCTTTACACCGATCTTAGACAATATTGGTTCTGATTTTTGTGATTTATAGTAGACAGATGATTTAATACATGAATACATAGATTGAATTGATTTTATTAGTTTTGTGCTTACATTTGAATCCACTAGTTTTTGCCATAGAAGTATTCTGTTTATTTTGTCAAACATTTTTTCCCAATCTAAGAATGCAGCATATAATTTCTTTTTATTTGATAATGTTTTTGTTATAATTGCATGTAGAATAAATATACAGTCTACTGTTGACTTATTTTTCTGAAATCCAAATTGGTTATCTATAAACACATCATTTTTATTAGCCCACTTAGTGAGTCTAGTTACTAGCATTTTGGAATAAATTTTGGCAAGTATATTATTGAGAGTAATTCCTCTGAAATTTTTTGCTTCGTTAGTTCCTCCTTTGAATATAGGAATGAGCATGCCTTCATTCCAATTTTCTGGAAATAATCCATCGTTATATACTTTGTTGTAGAATTTGATTAGAAAAGGGGATATTATATCGAACGATTCTTTGAAGATTTCAGCAATCAATTTATCAGTACCGGGACTTTTGCAATTATTTTGAGCAAAAACGGCATTTTTGAGCTCGTCAATAGTAAAATTACAATCTAGATCATCATCATTTTTATCATAATCGTTAAGTGGATTCGGTTGCTGATCTGTTTCATTTTGGTCCACGGACCCATATAAGGTATTAAAATGTGTGTACATTTCATCTATTGTTATATTGTTAGGTTCTAATTTGTTTTCTCTGTATTGTTTTTTCACATTTTGCCAAAATTCTTTTGAATTACTTTTTGCTAATTGAGATATACGTTGTCCTTCCCTGATTTTAAATTCTTGTTTTTGTTTTCGTTTGATATTGTTGTATATTTGTTTTGCACTCATGAAATTTTCACGATTGAGATCAGATTTGTTTCGATAAAATTTATTTCTTGCCTTGTTGAAATTTTTTCTTGCTATAATGCAATCTTCGTTAAACCATTTTTGAGATTTAAATTTCTTATTGGATGACTTTTTCTTTTTCTTTTTACCAAATATTTTAAACGCGCTGTCTTGCATGTACGTAGTAAATAACTGGGATGTATTACCTATCGTAGTATTATGTAAATTATCGGTGATGTCATTTAGGCGGGAAATATTGTCCAATAATGATGCACGGAGCGTGGGAATTTTTGTTTTGTCCCACGCTATAAATAGATCTGATGACGTATTGTTTTCATTGACCATTTCTGGTACTCGTGCATGATTTATAGTAAATAGTAACGCGCAGTGATCCGATAAATCGGAGATAGGTAATATTTGAAACGATGCGATTTTTTCAAAATCTTGTGCATTTAATAATAAATAGTCTACGACACTGGAACCTTGGTGATTTATAAATGTATATTCGCCAATGGATTTATCATTGCCCAGACGACCATTAGCTATAATTAGATTAGTAGATTTACAAAGGTCAATGAGTTTTGATCCAAATAGGTCAAACACGTGGTCTTTGTTTACTCTAGTTGTAGTAAATAAATTTGATTGTAATTGTGTATCATTATTTAAAAACAAATCGTATTCTATGAAATCTTTTTCATTCGATGTTCGACTGTTAAAATCACCGACTAACATAGTAGTTCCGAGAAGTTTATATTTCTCAATATGTGTTTCTAATGTATTAAATAAGTCGAAATCTGGACTGTTATGAAGTTTTGACTCTTTTGGGGGAATATAAATGCAACCTAGATACAAATCATCATTATGATTAAAAAGAGTTTTACATATTTTTATCCATAAAATACCTTTTTTGTCTTTTTCTACAATTTTTAGCTTATCCTGTAAATAAGATTTATAATATATAGATATTCCACCTGAATATCGACCTTTTCTAGTATTTTTTGACTTATTTCCTATCAGATGTTCAGCATAATATCCTTGTATATTAAGGTTAAAATATGTTTTTGGTGAAATCCAAGTTTCTGTTAGTATAACAACATCATGAGAATTAACAAAATTTATAAAGTCTGGATCTGATAATTTTCTAGATAGACCATTAATGTTCCAGGAGGCTACTGATAGATTCTGCTCTTCACGACCCCACTATGTAGGGTTTACTTTTGGTGGTTTGTACTCTGTACCTTCGATAAAGAGTTTGTCTTTCACAAATTTCACTTTATTTCCCTTGTCTCTTTCTTGTTTATATATAGGATTGAGGGTTTTTCTGGTGTCTCTCCACTCTTTTGGGATTTGAATTCCGACTCCCAAATTCTTTTGGTTTAATACTTCTTTAGACATTTGAGAAGCCTTTCTGATTGTTTCACGTTGCTTATACCGAAGAAATTTCACGATGATTGGTCGCGGCTTGTTGGCCTTCGCAGGATTGCCTAGTCTGTGGGCACGTTCGAATTCTATGTCGGAGGTGTTTATTTTCAGTTCGTCGTCGATGAAATCCTTCACTAATCGTTCACATAGATCGGTGTGATCGGCGTTTGGGTTCATTTCCTCTTGTTTTTCGGGTATCCCATAGAATATTAGGTTATCCCTCATGTTTCTAAATTCGGCATCAAGCGCTTTTTCTTTTAATTCTGTATTTTGAAGGTTCATGTTTGAAATATTATCTTTTAACATGGCACACGATTCCTGTAGATTTTTGACACGTTTTTCTGTTACCTCTAGCTCTTTCTTCTGTTGATCAAAGCCTTCGCTAATAAATGAGCTAGCGGATTCAACTTCTGTCACATGATTTTCAATGGTTTTTACTTGCGTTTTTAGATCACTTAGTTGAGCGCACACTGAGTTCATCGTTTTTTCTATGTTATCTATTTTGCTCATCTGTGCTTTCACAGCCTTTATATCTTCGATAAATGACATGGCCCATGGTGGGGGCTGATCAGGTGCGGGAGGGGGAGGTAGATTGTACATTGGTGAGCTGGACATCTGTTGGGGAATGGTGTACTGTTGATTATATTGTTGGTTATAGTGGCATGGCGGGGATTGGAAGAATTGTCCATTATTTGGCTGTCCGGATATAGGCTGTGACATTGCGTATTGACTGGGCGTCGTTTGGGAAGGGTTCATGTTATTGTTTACAATTCTATTTATAACCGGCGTATCAAATACAAATTGTTGATTTTGTTGTTCGTTTTGGTTTTGTTTGTTTGTAGTTTGTTGTTTCTTTGAGCGTTTGCTTTCGTTACTCACTGTTTTTTGTTCAGCGTTATTGTTATTTTTGGAACTGGTAGAACCGGTTTTGTTGACCTCTACTAGTAATGGCGATATTTCTTTTCTTTTACCAGTGGTTTTCGCCGATTGTTCTGGTTCTTTTGTTTTGTTCCTGTGCTGAGGCATCGAGAGAATTTAGCTCCAAAGTCCAAATATGCTCCAAATATTGCACAATAAAGTCCAAATAGTGCACGAATTTTTATTTTATTGATTATTTTTTGAGAGCACGATAAACACGTCCATTGTTACCAAAGGGAGAGAACTAATAGTCACATATAACAATATTCTAACAGTCAAAAAAAGGTGCTGGCATCCAAAAATATGGTATCGCGACTGAATTTCGGGTCCGCGTCACCGCTTCGACCAATTCAAAGCGATATTTTGAGTCGAAGAGTTCTCCAAAGTTTTTGATGGATTATACCAATGAAAAGTCATATTGCATGTGCAATCCTCCAGTTCTACAATTAAGCCATTTGGGGTCCCTTTAAGCTTTCATAGTCAATTTTTTAGACAAATTATGCATATTCAGATGTACATGCCAAAACATACACATTACTGGTCCTTGTAAGTGAGAAAAATGAAGCTTTGCACTAAGCAATAGGTCCAATTGCCCCTTTCTTCTTAGAAACCAGTCCAAATGACTACTTTTGTGAATTTAAATCTTTTGATAATAAGTGATTCCACATCATTCTTAAGGAATTTTAGTCTGTGGCACCAAATTGATGTGGCAGTTGGTTCAGCTTACCATGTCTTCCAGTCTATTTCAAAACAGAAGCAATCAAAACACCAAACTGGTGAAAAAATTGCTTATTCTACAGAGACAAATTCCTAGTGCCACATTACATTACAAAGATTTGGGTGGGAGGGGTGTTTAACAAAGAAAACTTACAAATATTGATGTTTGTCGGAACCCGAATCTGTACAGAAAGCGCTTTCGGAGTCCGCAAACCTAGATAATGCGCCAAACTCACTGCTTGGTCACTTGCTTGGACTTTTAGCAGCTCAGTCCAGCAATCTTGGTCTACCAAGAGACAGAGACATATTAAATGCCATATTTTAATCATATACAGTTATTTTCTACAGAAAATTACCCTGAAAATAAGTAAGTATCTGTAAATATGAATATTTAACCCTTTCCCAAACGACAAAAATCTAGGGCGCTCCAATTTGAAAGCTGCTGCAGACAACAACATGGGTGTTGATTGATATGGGATTCGTATACAAAATAGCATGGAAAATATTGAGACAAAAGGAGAAACTGCTGGTTATCAGCAGTTTCTTCTTTTGTCTCAATGTTTTCCAAAGCATATTTTATTAGGGACGTCAAAACCAGGTGTTGTTTGGGAAAGGGTTAAGTGTGGTCCAATTTGAATGGAGTTACAAATGACAAAATGGATGTTGTTATTATAGGTATTACTGCATGATATAGCACAGGAAATACTACTGAGGAAAAAGGAGACCCTGATCAAGGGCGGATCCAGGATTTTTTTCCAGGGAAGGGGGGGGGGGGGGTGGGGTTGTCAAAGCCCAAATGACAGCTTTTAATAAGAAGTTGTATAGTCAAATTTTAATTTGCGGCCAATTCCAGGGGGGTCATGACCCCCTGACCCCACCCCTAGATCCGCCCTTGCTGATAAGCTTTTTCTACTTTCGCTTTAAAGTTTTTCCAAGCCTTTCCTCTTAGGAATGTCAAAACAATGAGGGATTGTCCTAACAAGCAAAATGAAATAACATTTTCATCAGGAGTGTTAAAAGATCTATCACATCCGGAACATGTGTGGAACTGGCCTTGTTTTGTCTTCTCTACTTTGAGCCATTTTCAAATCGGTCAGGTATCAACTGTTACCCTTTCCCAGGCAAGACCTGGTTTTGGCATCCTTTGTAAAAAAAGTATTGGGAAAACTTTGATGCAAAAATAGGAAATGCTGATAAACAGCATTCTCTCCTTTTACCTCAATATTTTCTGTGCCATATAGTACACAAAGTCTATCTTCACCAACATCCACTTGTCATCTGAAGCAGGTTTTGAATTAAAATTAAATTTGTTGTTTTGGAAAGGGTTAACAGAATTATGACGTGACATGAGGTTCTTGATAATTTCTTCTTTCCCTCAGTACTTCCAGGGCTTCATGTGCTCTGCAAGTCGAATCAGATAAACAAGTACTCCCCTTTTCATCTCATTATCCTTAAATATTGGTAGAAAACCAGAAATATGTAGCTGATGATCATCAGTATTTTTCCTTCAATATGTTTATCCCTCCCCCAAACATTAAAATTTTAGGCCAGGGTGGTTCACTTCAACAACGGCTACAAAAAACAAAATGGAAGGCAAATGATATTTGTGTACATTATACTTCAGAAGTCTGAAAATTTTAAGACAGAAGGATTAAATGCTAGTCACCAATTATGTTACATTTTCTTCTTTTGTATCAATGTTTGCCTAAGCCTATTCTAACACAGTGGGGAATCATGTGACATAACAATGGTAGAAAATAAAAAAGTTATTGATGACAGACCAAACTTTTAGTTGGTTGTCCATGATTTTCTATCGGCTGAGTTTTAAAAGATTTACCATGTGTGGCATGTGCGGATCCAGAGGGGGGGGATGGGGGGGGGGGGGGGTCAGGGGGGTCATGACCACCCCTGGAATTTGGCGAAAAAAGGGGTTATCAAAAAGATTGCTTGTTATGCCCCATATAAGCTGCGCCATTCTTCCCTGTGTGCCATGACAAACCATTGTTATATTTAGTGCTTCATGGTATGACATGTATCTGCATGAATCCAGGGGTGGCCAGGGGTCTGACCCCCCCCCCCCCCCCCCCTGAAATTTTGCGAAAAAGCGGGTTAAAGATCGGTACCCCCCCCCCCCCCCCCCCCCCGGGGAAAAATAACTGGATCCACGCTTGTGTAGCTAATTCCCCGCATTTTCAGACCTGAACTCTGCTTCTGAACAAATTCATATTGGATATTACAGTGTCCTCCCCAATCCATTAAGCTGTACGGGCCCCACTACAGCTTCCTGTAATCGATGTTATGTCACTACAGCTTCAAAAGTACCCCTACAGCTTAATTCCTTCAAAAAGATCACCAAATAGAGGAAATTGTAGACACTTCATGTCGAAAAAGTGATAAATAATGTATTTTTATAATATGAAATGTAATGATTCTCTATAAAAATATATTGGGAAAAGAAGAAAATTTTCACAATTATTTTGCCTGAACTAATTGCATTTAAAGGTTTACCAATACTTATAATTTGCCACTACGACTTCAAATTATTCGGGGGGGGAGGGGGAACCCTTCATTTTCATAGTTAGTGAAGACTTTTTGAATTTGTTAAAATGTGTCATGTGATTCCCCACCGTCTTCTTAAATTGACATGATGTATGTCAAATCCAGGGCTTGTTTGGGACAGAGTAAAAAGCTTCTTATGTTACATATGTAGAATCTAACTAACAAACTATTCCATATTTTTCATCACCAGTCTGATCCTATAAGATTGAATGGAAAAGAGAAATGCTAGTTTTCAAAACTTTCATCATTTACCTGAATGCTTTAACAGTTTGAATTAAGGTAGACCACCCATGTAATGAAATTCATGTGACATCGGATTTTTTGTGTGTCATTGCAATCATTTGTTACAAATCTGATCTATGTCCGCACAATTATGAGTTAGAAAAAAAGACATTTACCACCACCAAAAGTTTACAGGGTCACCAAAAAGTAATCACAATGTTACATGGATCTCTCGTGGGTTGGACTACCTTAATAAATGTTTCAGTTTCAAACACTATCATTACATTAACCAATCACAAAATAGTAAAATTTTCGACTGGTGAGTGGTCGAAATTAAAAGGAATTGCAGAAGACACTGTAAGCCAATTTTAAACTTTTTGGTCTTATTTTGTAGAAAATTTCTTCATTTCATATAATGTTTTCAAATGCCTTTATATTGTGGGGCATCAAAAACGTCCTTGTGTGGGAAAGGGTTAAAACTTAAAATCAATAAAAACTGGTGAACAATTGATATCAAACAGCAATGAACGTATAGCTCTCAATCTTAAGCCTCTCTTACAACCCGTCGTGCGTCTTTTTAAATCGTACGTTTTTAAACGCTGCAAAATCGCACGATTTATAAAGACGCACGACGGGTTGTAAGAGCGCCTAATAAGAATTGTACGGTCAATTCTTTGCTGCGTGCAGTCTGCGTCGTGGTTGCGTCCACAAAAATCGTACGTTGCACGTGCGTGCATCGCACGATTAAAGACACAGACCGCACGCAGACCGCACGCAGGAGCACGTACGACCGGTTGTAAGAGAGGCTTTACTCTTCCGAGACTCATACTCGGGGAACTCACAATTTCCCTGGCATTTTAACATTTAAACTGAAAAGTGTTCTCACTGAGCTTTGATACTGTGTATGATATCCAGTTATCAGTGTTCATTTTCATTTACAAGAGTTGCCTTGGTTGTAAGAATAATACATAATGCATATCCACGGGTCATTGCAAAACCGTTTTAAGATTTGATTTATTATGGGTTTACCCCGTTTTTAACTAATCTACTAATGTCATATCGCGGCGGCTGGACCACCTTACCATGGATTCCTGGCGTTTTTCATACCAGTACTACCACAACACCCTTACCGAGCCTCAAGCTGCTCCCCCACATAGGTTCACGATATCAAACCATTGACGGGTGACTTTTTTGTCAGCAAGGGTATTTGCCGCGGCCAGGTATTGAATCCGGAACCTCTCGAATGAAAGGCAGATGCGCTACCAACTGTGCCATGACACCGTTTTAAGAACATACATGTATATGTAATTAATTGTTGTTCAATATGTAAAGTGTTTACATTACTTACCTACAATAGCAAAGAATTTTGTATCAAAATAGACTGGCTTTACCATTATGTTTGGATAAACAGACAGTGATGTTATAAAAGCCCTTAACCCTTTCCCAAATGACAAAATTTTGGGGTTGCACAATTTTAAAGTTGCTACAGACAACAAAATTTAGATAAGTAAAGATTGGAATAGTTGGGAATATAGCAGTGCACTATTATATTGAGACAAAAGTTAAAATTGCTGGTTTCTTCTTTTGTCTCAAAGTTTTCCCAAGCCTTTTCTAATAGGGACGTCACGTCAAAACCAGGTCTTGGTTGAAAAAGGTTTAACTACCGCTTGAATCAAGCCGTAGTTACAAGTTTTTATAACACACCAATGCAAATCAAAATACTATATGTTTTTCCGAAATTACGTCACCCTTAGGTGGCTAAAATCACTCCCTATGATAGACAGATTCCTAAAGCTTCTAACTGCGAATATATTATGCCTCTCTCTCTCTCTCTCTCTCTCTCTCTCTCTCTCTCTCTCTCTCTCTCTCTCTCTCTCTCTCTCTCTGCCGAAAACCAGCATTTTATTCATTTGCCTCAATATTTTCTTGATGATATTAAGGTTTACAGACCCTAAAAAATTCACAACTTCCTACTAGCCTTACCAAATGCAACATATTACACACACTTGTAAATATACTTCAAATGAGTTAATTCATCGTGCCGGATTTCAAGATTATGCATCAAGAAGAAAATAATTTACAAATATTATTTAACTCTATAGTCATATGCAAGGGAGGTAATTTTTCAACATTTTTGTCAAAGATTTCCATAAGTATGCATTAATTCAAAATTCTAAACCATTCAAAATGCTTATAGTGTTTGTATTTGGAATGGAAATGTAACACAGTGACAGTTTAGGCGCCCCAAAACCCTCGCTGTTTACAAAGCGTTTGTATCCTGTCGTAAACTGACATTGTCAAATGGACAATTCTAAACTAGCCTAAAGGATTCTTGGCTCTTCTTTGTTTACATGCAAAAATGAATTAATTAGATTAAATTGGCCCTAAGACCAGAAAAAAATATTGTTTGGGAAAGGACCAATGCCTTTGTTAAGTCTTATGTCGGGGGCTGCGCCCCCGAACCCCTGCTGTTCACAAAGTGTTTATATATATGTTTTATACTGACACCATCACATGGATGATTCTAAATGAGTCAAATGATTGTTGGCTATTAAAATGGCCCTAAGTACACAATTTTTTCACACTGACAGGCGTGACAGCATGCGCGGATCCAGAGGGCGGGTCAGGGGGTCATGACCCCCCCTTGAATTTGGCGAAAAAGGGGTTATAAAAAAGAATACTGGTTAAATGTCCTAAATAAACTGCGTCATTCGTCCCTGTGTGCCACGACAATTCGTTGTTATATTTAGTCCTTCATGGTATGACATGTATCTGCATGCGGATCCAGGGGGGATATCAGGAGGCCTGACCCCCCTGAAATTTGGCGAAAAAAGAGGTTAAAGATTGTTTGACCCCCCTGAGAAAAATACCTGGATCCGCGCTTGGACAGTATACAGGACATGCATCAGTGGCGCATCCAGAGGGGTTCGCGGAATCGAACGAATCCCCCTCTGTAGCCTAGTAAAATCATTTTCATGCAGAAATTCCGTAAAAAATGTGTAGTAATTTCTTACACTGGCGGATCCAGACAGTGGGTTAAAAAAAAACCTGAGCATGATACGCTTACATCCCATAATGTTTATTATCATTGATAATGTCATTTTTGAGCTTTGTTCAACTTACATCAGGGGCTGCTTGTTTTTTGGGTGGGGGGGAGCGGGTCGAGGCAAGAATTTATTTCCATTATTTTTTTGAAGACACATAAAAATTGTAACTATGCGCGGGACACAAAAAACAACGAATTAAAACATGACTTACCTTGTTAAACTTGTGTTCGTTTAGATTTGCAATCAGAGTCTAGTGAATCTCACCATTCAGCAAAATTTATCAAACTTTGCCATCATGGCATTGGGGTCGAAAACTCATGACATTTCACAAATGATCACTTATTCTATCACTGCAGTTAATCAATGCAACTCACAATAAATTCAATGTCAACCAAAATATCAAACCATCTCCACACAATTTTTTCTTGATTGAAAATTTCTTTTTCCAGCGAAAAAAACAACACTTCTGTCTGACTCACCTTGAACGAACTTTAGGACGAACTTGATTGGGCTACTCCGTTGACACAGAATACTTTTTAGAACGGAAAAGACGTCAGATTTTTAATGAAGAAGCTAAACAAATGTATTTGACATGTTATTCAGCGATTTTTAAATGGTGCATTCTGCAATAATCATCTTGGTCAGAACCCAGACATGCTTGATTGTGCAGCATAATTCGTGAAGTGAAAACAGAGTAAGTCCAACCAAGTCCGACCCTTCTTAGCAACACCGCTTTTTGTCAGACAGCTCAAGCAGCCTTATGTTTCATGTTTGGTTTAATTTGTTTTTCTATGGACCAGATACTTTATTCTCCGCAGTAAATCATATAATATGGAGAAATTAGGGTTTTGATTATACATTGGGCCATGGTTTATGTAAGAGTTCAGCAAAGTGATAAAGAATAATTTCAGGGGGCGGTACTTGTGACACAGTTGTAGTGCACGAACGGATGACAAAAAGCGACACCCGACAACTGTAGCTACCGCTCGTAATTCGCTTTTTAGCAATAACATATCTAATTTTTGCTTTCAGAAAACAAATACTATTACTTCTTTTGATCAAATGTATGCATTTGAACAGTTTTCCGGGCAATTCTTTGAATGAAAATGCCCGTAAATCGAATTATTTACTTATCCACGATGGGTAACTACGATCGGTAACTATACAAGTCCGGTAATAGGTGCAGTTGCATTCTGCACTTTGCAACTTGAATAACCCAACAAATAGATTTTTCCCAGAAAAATGACTACGTGGAGACCTAGATGGAGGTTGCGCGAAGAGTTGCTGAGAATTTCAAGAAAATTTATTCGACAGTTTTTGAGCGCATCAAATCGCGGCTATATCCTGCTGGAAGGAGACTTTTGGCCCTATTGTATCATTCATTCCATGAATCGAACAAGTTCTTTTCATTACACTCATTCTTTACTTTTAAATATTATAGACACTCCACGTGGGTTGCCTCCCTTCACTTCACTCGATTTAAAGTCCTATCTGATTAAAATCTGGCCCCGGTTTCTCGAAAATACTTAAGTACGTTTTCATGCTCAAATATGAGCACCGTGCTCAAATCGATTTCGAAATCCATGTGAACTTCAATCGAATACCCTTCAACGTTGAAGATTATTCCTTTGAAGTTGAGCATGTTCTCCCGAGGACTGTACATAGTATGTACATAAGTTTTTTCGAGAAACCGGGACCAGGTGTTAGCACACAATGAATAAACTGGCACAGCAATTCTAAATATTAGCTAGAGATGCCCTGCCATGTCATTTATTTTGAGCTACAGTAACATCTGACAAGCACCAATTACGGGTAATCTTGATAAGTCTTTTTTTTACAAATTTCTGAAGGGGGCGGGGGGGGGGGGGCGGGGGTAGGTGGGGGAAGCCGGGTCTTTACAAATTCGAGGGGACCGGGTCCCCGGGCCCAACCCTTTATCCACACATTCGACCGGTGATCACATGGTTATGTTATGATACATTTCCCTAACCTTTGCCTACAAACAAGTTAGGTAAGAATTATTTTTAAATTACATTTTTTAAAATACTTTATTCCACACGTTTAACTCTCTCCCAAACAAGACACTGCTTTGACGCTCTTAACATAAACGGATTGAGAAAACATTGAGTCAAAGAAGAAAATGCTGATAATCAGCATTTTCTTCTTGTGCCCCAATGTTTTCGAAGCTATATCATTAACAAATCTCACATTTAGTAACATCCGTTTTGTCGTCTGCCGCAATTTTCAAATTGGAACAGTCCCAAATTTTGTCGTTTAGGAAAGGGTTAATTACCTACCACAATTCCCGCCTTACATCTCGCTTTATTCTTTATAAACGCCACACCTTGTTTAAGCCCGAGAATACTAGCGAAAAGTGATTTGAAAATCGCTGTTCATGAATGTCAGGCATGACAAAGAACAGAGGAGAGATCTTACGGTAGTTCACCCTTAATGAGATTCCCGCGACATCGGAATATTTCGGCGGTGTACTATAAACGTTGGAGCGGCGTTTTAAGACTCCATGGACGACTTCCGGTGGCTGTTGTGTGTGGGGGTCAATCACTTTGAATAGGATAACGGTACTTTAAACATGCTCGGACTTACGGACGTCACGGAATAATTCCGACGGTGGAACGAAAAGTCCTTGTTGTCACTGCCATGTCTCGGTTTCAATTTTATTATGACAGAAATGCATTCTTAAGGTAAGACCTGAGTATCGGGCTATGTGACCACTTATGAAACGAAATCTGTATGGCGCGAATAGGCATTTTCATTTCTCTCAAATTTTGAATTGTTGACTTTTGTTGGTTTTTTACCTACTCTTCATGCAATTTAGAAACGTTTTCACAAAAAAAGTGTTTAGAATATTTCTCGGAAATCTGAGCACACTCAGTTATTTCAGTTGTTATGGAAACATTCGATAATGCATTTAACGGTACTTTGAAAATACTCGGACTTACGGACGTCACGGAATAAGCCATAATATAACGATTATACAGGAAGTGCATTACCAAGGTCTTACCTTAAATGCATGGGCAAGTATTGTCATAGGATAATGCTAAAAACAAATTTTCTACTTTAACCTAAATATTTTCCGTGCTATATTTTGAATTTAAAAAAATGCATTTGGTTTAATATCAACATCTATTTTGTTATAATGCAATATAATATAATACACGGTTTATAATCACGTGATGCAATGATTACTGAATATCTTCAATAACTTTGTTAATACGGGACCGATTTGAATTCGGTTTGAAGCAGAGAATGTGGACAGACGTCACGCATTAGATGGACGTGGTTAATTTTTGAAAAATAAACTGATAAAAAGTTATTTAAGATAAACCAAAATTTTGGTTTATCTTCAATAACTTTTTTATCAGTTGATTTTTTAAAAATCTACCACGATCATGTTATTTCTGACATTTTTCCACATTCTCTGCCTCAAACCGAATTCAAATTGGTCAAATATTGACAAAGTTATTGAAGATTATCGGAAATTCTAAGTCAAGTGATTATACACCGTTATAATATAACATTTTTCAGATCGGGGATTTAGGAAAAGGCTAGAAAAGACGACAGAAACAATTAGCTTATTTCCACTGAGACCCCCCCCCCCCCCCCACACACACACACACACGACAGCCACCGGAAGTCGTACTTGGAGTCTTAAAACGCTGCTCAAACGTTTATAGTACACAAACGATTTCGCTCTGTCGTTTTCATAAGCAATCCCGTCTAATCTCGTGTCCTCAAAGAGATTTCGTTATCCAATCGCAGGCTGTAAATGACACACCATCGAAGAAATCTGATACAAATTTTCATTGGCTGAAATTTCAAATTCCCGTTATTGGCCAAAAATAGAATCGACGTAATGGTGCTAAACGTAATGTACAAGTACATGTACTTATTTTGGTGAAATTGCAGATTGTGATTTTCTATCAATGTTTACACAATATTTTTTGTGATTGATCGTGAAAACCACAGTCATTATTTAATTAGATTGAGATTCGTGCAAGGAATAAAACACAGAGCATTTTTCGGTTGCACTGATATAGTATTGAATTGTGCATTAGACGATTAGATCATAATTTACACTCATGACCGTGCATACGAAATCAAAACGTTTCAATGTTAATTTACCATAAACCCATTGTTTGCCACCGGAAGTGTTCTTCGTGTACGGACTAAACGATAATTGAAAGGGGTCAATTTCATTGTTTACAAAAAAAAAGTTTGGCAATTTATTATGTCATAATCGCGCATTGTCTATAGATAATGAGCATTCAATATTTTTGGCGAGCAGGGCGAAAGTATTGTACATAAAAAAATTAGGTGAGTCTATTTCATTGTTAGAATGGATTAACCCTTTAAAAAAGATCTTTTTTATTAGTCCTTAGTAGAAAAGGCTTTGAAAAACATTGAGACAAAAGAAGCAAATGGTGATAATCAGCATGTTTTACTTTTACCTCATTTTCCTGGCTATATTACATACACATCATTTTTAAATAATAATTTTGGGGTTGTCTACTGTAGCCTTCAAATTGACCAATCGGTCCGCCCAACATAAGATTTAAGACAAACAATGGGGATGCGATCGTTAATAGGGAACGATTTTATCCAGATAATCGTGACGTAATTTCTGACAAACAGAATAGTATTTCGTTGGTGTTGTTATAAAATCTCGTAACTACGGCTTGATTTAAGCCGTAGTTACGAGATTTTATAACAACACCGACGGTTTATCAAAACATAACGTTAACCCCGTTCTATTGTTAGCACAAAATTCTTTGCCACTGGCATGTCGATTGTTTTGATAGTCAGTCGATCAATCGATACAATAACACCTGCAACGAAGAACAATAATTGGAGCATGACATTTTTCTGATCGTCCATTGGCTAATCGATGTTTTTGATTGACAGTCGGCGTTTGGTCAGTTGGACTGCCTTAGAATTTTTTCGTTTCGAAAGGGTTGACCCAGTACTAAGACGACAAAAATCTAGACATGTCCAAATTTGAACATAATACATACGACAAATGAAAGAGAATGGCATTTAACAAATTTCGTATTTTTAGGAAGATATTATGGGATCATTTTATGCAATCACTTCATTTTCTAAAGCCTTTATCTTAATTAAATTGAACTGAATTGAACAGACTTAAAACACTAGTCACGTGCTTGCGCAAGCATGATAGTGAAAATTGTTGGGTTTACAAAAAAAGTTTGACCCATTTATTATATCATAATCGTGCATTGTCCACAGATAGCCAGTGCACAATCAAATTTGTTCTGGCGAGCAGTGCAAAAGTGTTGTAGGCCCCCTACATACTAAATTTAGGTGTCTTTTACTGTTAGAATGGGTTAATCCATTAAAAACAAGACCTGGTTTTAACGTCCCTAGCGAAAAAATGCTTCGGAAAACATTGAGACAAAAGGAATAAATGGTGATAATCAGCATGTTCTCCCTTTACCCCAATGCTTTCTGGCTATATTACATACAAATCATTTTATAATCATCATTGTTTTGGTCGTCTGCCATAGCTTTCAAATTGAACTGCCTAAAAATTCTGTCGTTTGGGAAAGGGTTGACCCATTACCGAGACGACTGAAATCTAGACTTGTCCAAATTTGAAGATAATGCATACGTCAAATGAAAGAGAATGACATATTACAAATTTCGTAATTCTTGGAAGAAATTATGGGATCACTTTTATGCAACCACTTCATTTTTTCAACACTATTTTCCAAAGCCTTTATCTTAAACCCATTACCACACAGTGACTCATTTTGAGCCCCAACAATAAAATGGCTTTGGAAAACATTGTGGAAAATGAAGAAATTGCTTGCGACAAGCTATTTCTTCATTTCCCACAATATTTTCTACGTAGAAAGACTAAAATATACAAAGATGCATTCACTTGAAATTTTCGTCTGCATTTAATTTTTCAATTTGGACCACCGTAATATTTTGTTGTTTGGTAATGGATTAAGGGAATTGAACTGAATTTAGAGTTAAAACAATAGTCAGATGCTTATGCAAGCATGATAAAGACCAATTTTGGGTTTACAAAAAAAAAGTTTGACCCATTTATGATAATATCATAATCGATTTGAAGCGTGCATTGTCTACAGATTACCAGTGCACAATCAAACTTGTTTTGGCGAGCAGGTTGAAAGACTGAAATTGTTGTATGTAATAATTTAGGTGAGTGTCTTTTATTGTTAGAATGGGTTAACCCATTACTGAATATGGGCGCCTTTTGACTCCCTAAAAAGAAAAGGACTTCGGAAAACATTCTGGATAATGAAGAAATCGTTTGTGATAAGCAATTTCTTCATTTTCCATACTGTTTCTAACCCAAACTGGAAAGTGTTTTTTTTTAATTTATTGATTTGAAATTGTCGTCTGCAACACCGTTCAAATTGAAAACCCATTGCCTAGTAGACTACAAAATTAGGTTTGTCCGAATTTGAAGATGTTGCAAATGACAGTTTTAAGTGAATGCAATTTTATTATTTTCGTATTTCTAAGAATAATCATTATGGGAAATGAATAAATCGTTTGGCAGAAGCTATCATGTCATTTTTCCACAATATTTTCGAAAGCATTTATATGAAGAGAATGGCATAGAATTGATCAGAGTAAAAAAACACTCATCTTCGCAAGCCAAGGGTTACTACCTCCACTTTGTTCCTTACGAACCCTTGGCCGCTCGCCTCTATGGAAATCGAAAGTACCACCGTGCGATTTCATTGGACGCGATAACTTTCCCATTATCCAATCAAAACACACTAAACAAGCCGTCTTTGTCAAAACGAAAACGTCACGGCTGACGTGAAAATCGATATCCGTATTTGATGCATCGCCTAACACGTTTTAGTACGAGGCTTTTGATTGGCCAGAAATAGCAACTGCAAAGGGCCGCGACTCTTTATCTCCGAAAGGTGGCATGGTGGTACTTTCGATTTCAATAGAAGCGAGCGGCCAAGGGTTCGTAAGGAACAAAGTGGAGGTAGTAACCCTTGGCTTGCGAAGATGAAAAACACTTAGCAGCTAAGTCATATAACTGTGAAAGTTAAATAGCGATGCCTTTCAAGCTTAAATAAAGCTGCAGTTACGAGGTTTTTGCCGAAATCGAAGATTAGTCTGGCGAAGTTAATTGTGAATGTTGCATTATTTTGCATTATGAGGGTTGCCCGGAAAGTTAGTGGACACAGTTATATAAAGATAAGAAAAGAAGAATATATTTCACAAGCATGATATCATTCAGGTACCTAACCCCTCATTAGTACCAGAGAGCCAGAGGCGAAATTTGAAAAGTGCAAGTAATTATTAAACTGTGTTACATTTCCAATAAAAAAAAAAAAAAAAAAAAAAAAAAAAAAAAAAAAAAAAAAAAAAACTAAGCATGTTGTACGGTGTAGAATTTGAATTCACGCATACTTATGGAAATATTTGACAAAAAGATTCAAAATTACCTCCCTGGCATATGAATATAGAGTAAAATAATATTTGTAAACTATTTTCTTTTTGAAGCATAATTTTGAAACCCGGCACGGTGAATCAACTTATGTGAAGTGTATTAACAAGTGTGTGTAATTTGAAACATTGCATATGGCTAGAAAGTGTTTTTAATGAGGGTCTGTAAACCTTAAGCAATATCTTGGAAACAATATGTCAAAATTTGAATGAACTCACTCCATTTTTAACAGAATTACATAGTTTGTTTTGTGAAAAAGGTAGAGGCACCCCAGAGCACGGTATGGCGTTGCGACATTCCAGCGACCAAGAAATGAATTTGCCTCAAAGACTCATGTTGCTTAACTTTCTTCAGAGAGTAGTCTAGGCACCAATCGTGCACAAACTCATTTTGTTTTCAAATATTTCGTGAAAATATTGTTAACATTTTTCTTGACAGTTCACCCCCCCCCCGATAGCTCTTAACGTATTTTGACTATCATCATTCACGACGTCACTCACCAAAGAAACATTTAAGGTCGGATACCCGTAATGTCGCCATTTTGAGATTGATAAAACATTAGATTTTTTCGAGCGGCGTCGTACGTATCCGAACCTATTCGGGCGAGGGCGTAATATTCGGCGGTGTACAGTTCCACCGCCGAATGTTTTCGATCGCGCCCGAATAATTCCGACGTCATGCGAATCCCATTACGGGTGGACTACCTTAAACAGCTTTTCCTCGTTCCTCACAACATTTGATAAGAACGCGCTGCCCCACTTAAACGTCCGACGTCGTCATTTTTGACAGATGTCTTTCCATATATAACTTCTTTAGATTATCCTAAAATGTCAATAATAGAAGTTATCACATATATTGAGGGACAACAGAAACAAGTGCATGTCGGATTGCGATGCAATACAGGAGTCCCCCACCGGATAACAAAAAATCCTTTCTTATAATATATCTCCTACTTACTAGATCTATAACTGTATACAAAATTTGAAGTTGCTAGCACATTAGGTTTTGGACAAAATGTCCCAAACAAAAATATAAGGGTAAAAACAACCATGGGCAATAACTCCAAAAGTGGGCGGAGAAGAATGATTCTTGTACATGCCACTTGTCCTCAATGAGATCTATAAGTGTACAAAGTTTGAAGTTGCTAGCACTGATGGCTCAGGAGATATGGTCCGGACAAAAATGTAAGGATAAAAAACAACAACGGACAATAACTAAAAAAGTGGATGTGGTAGAGTAACATTTCTTGTGCATTACACTTCTTCTCAATGAGATCTACCATTGTACAAAGTTTGAAGTTGCTAGGGCTTATGGTTTAGGAGATAAGTTCGGGACAAAAATGTAAGGATAGAAACAAGAGGGCCAAGATGGCCCTGCATCGCTCACCTGAGAGGACTTTGAAACAAACAGCTTGCAAACTTCAAACTCGCATGACCCACTTTTTACATGACCTAGACATCATCAAGATAAACATTCAGAACAATTTTCACAATGATGAGTAAACATTTTGGTTCTTAGGGCAAAAACAAGATTTGACCTTTTGACTTAGTTTTTGACCTAACATTAGCCACTTTCTACATGACCCATTTATCATCAAGATAAGCAATTCTGAACCATTTTCACAATGATGAATAAATATTTTGATTTTTTGGGAAAAAACAAAATTTGACCTAGGTTTTGACCGCCCATGACCCACTTTATACATGCCCCAGATATTGTGAAAATAAACATTCTTAAGAATTTTCACAATGATGAAGTAAATATTTTGGTTCTTAAAGCCAAAACAACATTTGACCAAGTGACCTAGTTTTAGACCTCCCATGACCCACTTTTCATATCACCAAGATATCATCAGGTATCATCAAGATAAATATTCTGAACAATTTTCACAACGATAAAGTAAATATTTTGGTTCCTAGAGCAAAAACAAGATTTGACCTAGTGACCTACTTTTAGACCTTGCATGACCCACTTTTCACATCACCAAGATATCATCAGGATAAACATTCTGAACAATTTTCACAATGATAAAGTAAATATTTTGGTTCTTAGAGCAAAATCAAAATTTGACCTGGTGACCTAGTTTTTAACCTCGAATGACCTGCTATTCATATCACCATGATAAACATTCTGAATTTTCACAATGATTGAGTAAATAATTTGGTTCTTAGAGGAAAAACAAAATTTGACCTAGTGACCTAGTTTCTGACCTCACATGACCCACTCTTAAAGTGACCCAGATTTTGTCAAGATAAACATTCTGAACAATTTTCACAATGATAAAGTAAATATTTTTGGTTCTTAGAGCATAAAATTTTTTTGACCTAGTGACCTAGTTTCTGACATCACATGATCAACTTTTAAAATGACCTAAATTTCGTCAAGATAAACATTCTGAACAATTTTCACAATGATAAAGTAAATATTTTGGTTCTAAGAGCGAAAACAAAATTTGACCTAGTGACCTAGTTTCTGACCTCGCATGACCCACTTTTCACATCACCAAGAAATCATCAGGATAAACATTCTGGAAATTTTCACAATGATATAGTAAATATTTTGGTTCTTAGAGCAAAATCAAAATTGGACCTAGTGACCTAGTTTTTAACCTCGAATGACCTGCTATTCATATCACCAAGATATCATCAAGATAAACATTCTGAATTTTCACAATGATTGAGTAAATATTTTGGTTCTTAGAGGAAAAACAAAATTTGACCCAGTGACCTAGTTTCTGACCTCACATGACCCACTTTTAAAATGACTCAGAATTCGTCAAGATAAACATTCTGAACAATTTCACAATGATTGAGTAAATATTTTGGTTCTTAGAGGAAAAACAAAATTTGACATAGTGACCTAGTTTCTGACCTCACATGACCAACTTTTAAAATGACCCAGATTTCGTCAAGATAAACATTCTGAACAATTTTCACAATCTTTAAGTATATATTTCGGTTCTTAAAGCAAAACCAAGATTTGACCCAATGACCTAGTTTTTGACCTTACATGACCCACACTTTGTACATAACCTAGATATCAAGATAAGTACTTAGGATAGTTTTGACAAAGTTTTGGGGCAAAATTGGCATCTCTAGAGCAAAAGGAAGGATCTGTAATATTTGACCTTGTGACATAGTTTTTGACCTTGCATGACCCTCCTTTGATCATGACACAGATATCATAACGATAAACATTTAGAACAATTTTGACAAAGTTTGGACCAAAATTGCCACTTCCAGAGCAAAAGGAAGGATTTCACAAGATTTGACCTCATGACCTAGACTTGGAATGACCCACTTCTTGACATAGCCTAGATATCATCAAGATAAACATTCAGGACAATTTTGACAAAGTGTGTGCCAAAATTGGCACTTATAGAGTAAAAAGATGGATTTTACAATATTTGACCTAGTGACCTAGTTTTTGACCTGGCTTGACCTATTTGTTATCATGACCTAGATATTATCAAGACAAATATTCTGAATAATTTTCACAACGATTGAGCAACAAATGTGGCCCCTAGAGCAAAAAGAAGATTTGACCTAGTGACCTACTTTTTGACCCCAAATATAGCCCCCATTCAAATTCTTTGAAGTATTTTGAAAAAGCATGACCCATAGATCATATGTGTGAAATGTGATTGAATTCTGTCCAGTACTTTAGGAGGAGAAGATTTTTTTCTGAAAAGTTGACGGATGGACAGTTAGACAGATAGACAGTTAGACAGATAGACAGACGCCGGACAACAGACCGATCACAATACCTCACCTTGAGCACTTTGTGCTCAGGTGAGCTAACAACAAAGGGCAATAACTCAAAAAGTGGACATGGCAGAGTGACAGTTCTTGTACATGACACTTGTCCTCGATAAGATCTATCAGTGTACAAAGTTTGAAGTTGCTAGCACTTATGATTTAGGAGATATATTCCTGACAAAAATGCAAGGGTAAAAACAACAAAGGGCAATAACTCAAAAAGTTGGCGTGGCAGAATAACAGTTCTTGAACATGACACTTGTCCTCAATAAGATCTATAAGAGTACGAAGTTTGAAGCTGCTAGCACTTATAGTTTAGGAGATATGAAACGGACAAGAATGTAAGGGTAAAAACAACAAAGGACAATAACTCAAAAAGTGGGCGTGGCAGAGTTATGGTTCTTGAACATGACACTTCTCCTTAATGAGATCTATAAGTGTACAAAGTTTAAAGTTGCTAGCACACACATTTTAGGAGATATGTTCCGGACAAGAATGTAAGGGTAAAAACAACAAAGGGCAATAACTCAAAAAGTGAGCGTGGCAGAGTAACGATTCCTGTAAATGACACTTCTCCTCAATAAGATCTATAAGTGTACAAAGTTTGAAGTTGCTAGCACTTATAGTTTAGGAGATAAGATCCGGACAAGAATGTAAGGCTAAAAACAACAAAGGGCAATAACTCAAAAAGTGGGCGTGGCAGAGTTATGGTTCTTGAACATGACACTTCTCCTCAATGAGATCTATAAGTGTACAAAGTTTGAAGTTGCTAGCACACATAGTTTAGGAGATACGTTCCGGACAAAAATGTAAGGGTAAAAACAACAAAGGGCAATAACTCAAAATTTGGGCGTGGCAGAGTAACGGTTTCTGAACATGACACTTCTCCTCAATGAGATCTATAAGTGTACCAAGTTTGAAGTTGTTAGCACATATGGTTTAGAAGATATAGCCCGGACAAAAGTGTGACGGACAGCTAGCACACATATTTTAGGAGATATGTTCCGGACAAGAATGTAAGGGTAAAAACAACAAAGGGCAATAACTCAAAAAGTGAGCATGGCAGAGTAACGATTCCTGTACATGACACTTCTCCTCAATAAGATCTATAAGCGTACAAAGTTTGAAGTTGCTAGCACTTATAGTTTAGGAGATATGATCCGGACAAGAATGTAAGGCTAAAAACAACAAAAGGGCAATAACTCAAAAACTGGGCGTGGCAGAGTTATGGTTCTTGAACATGACACTTCTCCTCAATGAGATCTATATGTGTACAAAGTTTGAAGTTGTTAGCACACATAATTTAGGAGATACATTCCGGACAAGAATGTGAGGGTAAAAACAACAAAGGGCAATAACTCAAAAAGTGGCCATGGCAGAGTTATGGTTCTTGATTATGACACTTTTCCTCAATGAGATCTATAATTGTACAAAGTTTGAAGTTGCTAGCACACATAGTTTAGGAGATACGTTCCGGACAAGAATGTAAGTGTAAAAACAACAAAGGGCAATTACTCAAAAAGTGGGCGTGGCAGAGTAACGGTTCCTAAACATGACACTTCTCCTCAATGAGATCTATAAGTGTACCAAGTTGTTAGCACATATGGTTTAGAAGATATAGCCCGGACAAAAGTGTGACGGACAGACGGACGGACAGACAGACGGAATCGAGCAAACCTATAGTCCCCCAACCGGTAACCGGTGGGGGACTAATAAAAAAGACTAAACTTTGAGATCTTAACTTGACATTGTTCAGTTTTGATCATTTTACGAGGCATTCGACTAGTTTTTTTTCATGAGAAATACGATACATAATCAAAGTACCAAAGTGCTAAAGTCAAACTATTACACAAAAAGTTGAAACCCTAAGATCAAAGTCACAATGCCAAACGTCATTGTTTGAAAGTCAAGGTCATGCAATAAGAATGCGTGATATTTTTACACCTTCTCTGTGTCAATCAAATTCAAATCGGTCGCGTATTAAAGAGGCTTTCCTAATGCTAGGTTCCCACTGCCGATCAAATCAACTCGATCAAACCCGACCAAGCAATCGAGTACCGGTCGAGGTCGGTCGGCAAAGGCGATCGGGATAAGTCGAGCTGGTCGAGTTTGGTCTGCATCGATCGGTAATCCTGCCAACTTGTTTTGACACGTCAAAAAAAATCCGTGTAGCGGTCGAGTAGAAAACACATCGGAAAGATGCTCGAGTATCGATCGTAAAGAAGATCGAGCTGATCGACAATCACTCGAGTAGAGATTGTGTGTGCTCGAGTCGATATCTTTTACCGGGATTTGATTGGATGAACAGTTGGAGCAGAAGTCGAGTTGATCAGGAATGCGTTCGGGAATAACTCGTACAAGTCGAGGTGATCGAGTGCTTCCAACTGCTCTATGGCAGCGGATCAACTCGATCTACTCGATCGCTTAAGTGCACTCGATCAATCCCGACCATATGACTTCTTCTCGATCTCTAGTCGATCAAACCCGACCTCTTCATCCGATTTGATTGAGTGAACAGATGAATCAGAGGTCGAGTTGATCGGGATGTGGTCGGAAATTACTCGAATACAAGTCGAGTTAATCGTTTGCACGCTCGGTGCAGGTCGGAATACAAAACATCTACCCGATCACACTCGATCTCCAGACCCGACTGATTCACGACAAGGTCGATCTTCTACCCGATCAATACACAATCGCTTCTCGATCATTTTTGTACTCGATCGCACTCGACTGTTTTTGCATGTCAAAAAAACTCAAGTAGGAAGCCCGAGCGATGCAGATCAATTTCGATCATCTCGACCGCGCCCGATCACTCTTGCAGACCTAACTCGACCTGTATTCGACCGCTTGATCGAGTTGATCTGCTCGGCAGTGGGAACACCAGGTCGTGTGGTAATAAATGTGTACAAACTGCACGAGATCCCGCGCAGAGTATATTAACAGAACCATTGAAAATTATCGGAAATTGCGTTTCACGTGATTCCCCGCTCTGAGACATAACACGTACGATTGAGTCAATAGCTAAAAGTATATTTACGTCACATTTAAATTATATACATATTTAAACTGACAATATTATGAAGTTAGTATGAATATGTGATAATCACAGACGCTGCAAAAAAAATTCATTCAGAACACATAGAATAGAATCAGCTCGATCTGGTCGTGTACAGATCAAGATGGTCGGGTCTTGGTCGTGTAGGGCTCGAATTAAGGCCGGGGATTGGGTAGACATCGGAAAGATGGTCGGGCTTCTATCAGGAAATGATCGGGAGTGCTCGGGCGGGGGCCTAGTTTGATCGACTAGAGACCGAGAAGAAGTCGTGTATACACATTTGGTCGGGCTTGATCGGGTAAATTAGGTAGTCGTGTTGATCGAGTTGATCAGATCGGCAGTGGGAATCTAGCATTACTTATACCGACTCCGCCCCGATAGTCACCGATATTACATCTTTATGAGTTATTTAGTATCGTTACATGGTGTTATGAAACTTCATCACATGAAATGTCAAGCATTCATATTATCTGGACAAAGTTTTTTTGAAACAAGAGGGCCATTGGCCCTGAAGCGCTCACCTGAAATAATAGCTTAGCTGTTGAGTGGGATGTAAAACTCCAACCCATTTTCAGGTTCATTGGGCAAAAAATAATGCCACTTAATACAGTGCACTCAAGGTTTTACTAAGATTTGACCTTGTGATCTAGTTTATGACACAAGATGACCCAATTTGAACTTGTCAGAGAATTGATCAAGACAACCGTTCAGACCAATTTTCAGGTTTATTGGGCAAAAAATGAGGCCCCTAGAGTGCACACAAGGTTTTACTAGGACTTGACTTCACACGACCTAGTTTATGACCCAAGATGACCAAATTTCAAACGTAACCGAGAATTGATCAAGACAATCATTCTGATCCATTTTCAGGTTGATTGGGCATAAACTATGGCCTCTACAATGCACACAGTTTTACTAAGATTTGACCTTGTGACCTAGTTTGTGACCCCAGATGACCCAATTTCAAACTTGTTCGAGATTTTATTAAGACAATCATTCTGAGCAAATTTTTAAGTTTATTTGACAAAAAATGTGACCTCTAGAGTGCACAAAAGGTTTTACTAAGATTTGACCTTGTGACCTAGTTTATGACCCCAGACGACCCAATTTCGAACTTGTCCGAAAATTGATCAAGACAATCATTCTGACCAATTTTCAGGTTGATTGGGCAAAAGCTGTGGTCTCTAGAGTGCACACAAGGTTTTACTAAGATTTGACCTCTTGACCTAGTTTCAGACCCCAGATGACCCAATGTCGAACTTGTCCGAGATTTTATCAAGACAACCATTCTGACCAATTTTCAGGTTGATTGGGGATAAACTGGGGCTTCTAGAGTGCACACAAGGTTTTACTAAGATTTTACCTTGTGACCTAGTTTATAATCCCAGATGACCCAATTCAAACTTGTCCGAGATTTTATCAAGACAATCATTTTGACAAATTTTCAGGTTGATTGGACAAAAAATGTGACCTCTAGAGTGCACACAAGGTTTTACTAAGATTTGACCTCGTGACCTAGTTTATGACCCAAGATGACCCAATTTCAAATTTGTCCAAAAATAGATCAAGACAATCATTCTGACCAATTTTTAGCTCCACTGGCCGAAGGCCAGCGAGCTATTGTCATGGCGTTGTGTCCGTCGTGCGTCCGTGCGTCCGTTAACTTTTTATTTAAACATCTCCTCCTCTTATACCAGTGGGCCAATTTTGACCAAACTTAGCAGGAATGTTCCTTGAGTGACCATTTTCAAAACTTGTTCGCGAATTTTTGGTTCGCCAAAAATGTGGGCGTGGCAGGGCGGGGCTTATCAGACTTCATAAGAAAATTCTTTAAAAATCAACCATCTCGCCAATTTGAACCAAACCTGGCAGGAATGTGCATTGAGTCATTCTTTTCAAAATTTGTTCACAAATTTTTACATTTGTCAAAAAATGTGGCCGTGGCAGGGAGAAAGGGGCTTATCAGACTTAGAGAAATCATAAGAAAATTCTTTAAAAATTAACCATTGGGCCAATGTGAACCAAATCTGGCAGGAATTTTCTTTGAGTCTCTCTTTTCAAAATTTATTCACAAATTTTTACATTTGTCAAAAAGTGGGTGTGGCAGGGAGAAAGGGGCTTATCGGACTTAAAGAAATCCTAAGAAAATTCTTTACAAATCAACCATTGGGCCAATTTGAACCAAATCTGGCAGGAATGTGCCTTGAGTCATTCTTTTTAAAATTTGTACATAAATTTTTACATTTGTCAAAAAATGTGGCTGTGGCAGGGAGAAAGGGGCTAATCGGACTTAAAGAAATCATAAGAAAATTCTTTAAAAATCAACTGTTGGGCCAATTTGAACCAAATCTGGCAGGAATGTGCCTTGAGTCATTCTTTTCAAAATTCGTTCACAAATTTTTACATTTGTCAAAAAATGTGGCCGTGGCAGGGAGAAAGGGGCTTATCCGACTTAGAGAAATCTAAGAAAATTCTTTAGAAATCAACCATTGGACCAATTTGAACCAGATTTCGCAGGAATGTTCTTTGAGTCTCTCTTTTCAAAATATATACACAAATTTTTACATTTGTCAAAATATGTGGGCATGGCAGGGAGGAAGGGGCTTACTTAGAGAAATCATAAGAAAATTCAGAATTGGAAAAACCATGAAATAATTCGGTAAAAATAAACCAATGGGCCAATTCAAATCAAACTTGTCATAAATTTCCCTTAGGTGACCCATTTCAAGATTTGGCTGTGTAAGGCTTACAAGAAATCATGGGATAATTCTTCCACTTTAGCCAGTGGAGCAATTCGGGCCCTCTTGGGCCTCTTGTTAGGTTGATTGGGCAAAAACTGTGGTCTCTAGAGTGCACGAAAGGTTTTACAAAGATTTGACCCCGTGACCTAGTTTTTGACCCCAGATGACCCAATTTCAAACTTGTCCAAGATTTCACCAAGACAATCAGTCTGAGCAAACTTCAGGTTGATTTGGCAAAAAATGTGGCCTCTAGCGTGCACGCAAGGTTTTTCTAAGATTTGACCTTGTGACTTAGTTTATGACCCAAGATGACCCAATTTCAAAGTTGTCCGAAATTTCATCAAGACAATCATTCTGAGCAAATTTCAGGTTGATTTGGGCAAAATATGTGGCCTCTAGAAGGCACACAAGTTTTTTCTAAGATTTGACCCCGTGACCTAGTTTTTGACCCCAGATGACCCAATTTCAAACTTGTCCGTGATTTTATCAAGACAATCATTCTGAGCAAATTTCAGGTTGATTGGACAAAAATGTGGCCTCTAGAGTGCACACAAAGTTTTTCTAAGATTTGACCCCGTGACCTAGTTTTTGACCCCAGATGACCCAATTTTGAACTTGTCCGAGATTTTATCAAGACAATCATTCTGAGCAAATTTCAGGTTGATTGGGCAAAAACTATGGCCTCTAGAGTGCACACAAGGCACAATTTGACGGACGATGGACGACGGACGACGGACGACGACGGATGCCGGACACAGCGGTATCACAATAGCTCACCATGAGCACATTCGTACTCAGGTGAGCTAAAAAAAGCACATAATGTGGGCTGTGCATTGCGCTTATTGCAAAAAAAAAAAAAAGTCATCCGGTCACGGTGTCACATGGTCACATGCAAATATTGAAACGGTTGACAATTTGCTTTGACTGTGCAGTATGTGTGTCTTCATATCAATTATCTACCAAATTTCTTTTTTCTAACCACAAATGTAAGGGTAGCGGAAAACGAAAAGCCAGCTTTTAGAAATCCGTGTCATAACGGTTTATGTATATTTAGACCTACATATAATGTTTTTACAAGGCAATTTTAGGATGATATATACAAAAACGACAGAATCTTGCACTGTTCGAAATTCAAAGATGTTACAGGCGACAACTTTAAGTGCATGAAATTGAAAATATTTTGTCTTTTCGGGTAGAAAACACTGGGGTAATTGAAGAAATTGCTTGTCACCAAGCAATTTCTACATTTTCCATAATGTTTTTCAAAACCGTTATCTTGTAGGGAGTCAAATGTGGTAATGGGTTAAAAAGTTATCTGCTTTCTGCAATCGTTGTTATAATTGTGTCACGTGATAACTCGTTGTGCACACAAGTCGGTATTTGACATTCCAAAATTTTGCAAAGCAAAGGGGCCTGTGCTGTTTTTGGCAAGCGCTATTCCTTTCCCGAACAAGACTTTACTTTGATTTCCCTGATACGTATTGAGCTTCGGTAAACATTGAGACAAAATGAGAAAATAATAATAATACCGGTATAACCTCATCCTTTTCTGTGCTGTTTTGTGCACAATTTTTACATTTATCAAAAATAATGTTGTTGTCTGCAGTACTCAGCTCTCGGAAGCGTCTTTTAGATTGTTTTGTTTGGGAAAGGATTTAACGTCAAGACAATGGCTTGTTTTGGTAAGTGTTACAGGAAGTCGGTATTCCAAATAATCCAAAATCATTTCGAAAGTTAGATAATGGCAATCATTTGAAGATAGTGTATTGATAGCGCTCATTGTTCATAACCGATTTAGTTCAGATAACTTAACCTTTTCCCAAACAGCAAAATTTTAGGGTGATCCACTTCAAAAACTGCCACAAATGACTACATAAAAGTTATTAAATATAGAATGTGTGTGAAATATGGCACAGAAAATATTGAGACAAAAGGAGAAACTGCTGGTTATCAGCAGTTTCTTCTTTGGTTTCAATGTTTTCCCACGCCTTTTCTATTAGGGACGTCAAAACCAGGCCTTGTTTGGGAAAGGGATAACCTTTTCCCAAACGATACAACCTATAGTCCAGTCACAATATTATGCCATATATTTACAAAATTTACATTTGTAAACAACAAAATATCGAACTCAAAACTACTGATTTTTTACATGCGATGTTTCGTATCTTGCAGTTGTCTCTCACAATTTTACATGCGTTAGTTTGAACCTTGCAAACAAACAAAAACTGTCGGCTAGTTTATGTGACGTCTATATATAGCCACGCCCCCGTCTCCAATGAACCGGTAGCAAACACTAAGTCAAATAGAGTTTGTATAGTAGATTCCACGCGAAATTAACATTCAAATTCTTACAGCACATTGAAGTTATTGACGACAATGTAAAATAGTACTAGGCCGTCAATAACGATTTTATCAAATAACATTCAGAAGGTCTTACAAAGCCGGCAAACTCATTACGTATTTCTGCCTTCTCTGCTTCAGACCAATTTCAAATTTTTCACGTAGGCCTATTGATAGAATTATTGAATATTTATCTTCAATTCGTAAATCACGTGATTCCCCGCCGTGATTGTTTGGCCCAGATGATATTACGAGTTTAGAGAAATCACACCAAACTGAAAGTACTGATAAACTTGAGGTCACCAGTTGAATCGAGACACATTCAACACTTTTTCAACTGACAAAATGTGAGACTTTCCAGCTTTCGAAGCAGAGACAGAAAGCAAAACAATTTTAACGAAATTAGCTTACAGTACAGGAAATGCTTAGAAAAACAATAATAATAATAATGCGCGGTCATTCAGGTGTTCTCTCTTTTATTGAAATAGTTCTAAAGCTTCATCAAGGACGTCAAATAAGAAATTGTTTTGAAAAGAATTACATTGACTGTCTGACCCAAATACAGCATGTTTGGCTACGACTCAAATTATCTTACGATACGTTTTTTACCCTAAAACCGTAAGTGGAAACTAAAGGATTAGACTGAAAGGCTATGTACAACAGATAAACCACCCAGTTATGTCTCAAAAGGTTGCATTTTTATAAAAGTTCCAAAATATTGTGCACGACGTCATTACATGTGTGTTTTTGAAATATAAACCAGAAATGATACATTGCCCAACAGACGAGTAAAGTTGCTTATCGGCAGTGTAAATGCAAAAACTCGTATGTCGATTTTTGCGATATTCACAGTACAAAATTGTGTGCCCATTTTAGACACTTCTCGCAGGTTTTGAGATATGTTTACTGATCAGTATTATTGACACATTATTTGTGAACAATGTGTCCAAAATGCAAGTAAAGCATGTCAGTTTGGAAAAAGTTATTACACTTTTTTTCTCTCCACTTTAAATTTTTAACAAAAAAACAAAACAAAACAAAACAAAAAAAAAAAAAAAAAAAAAAAAAAAAAAAAAAAAAAAAAACGCGATACGAGATTTTGTATTTACAACGACATTATTTTTTTCTAGTACTCGTATGTTTTCCTACATAATAATGTTGGAAAAAGGTTATTTCCTGACATAAAAAGTACTTATTTCTAAAAAAGTATCTGGGGTCAAAAAATACCCCACCTGGTAGTTTGTGTATGTAAAATTTGCAGGTAGCTTAAGGGTCAATATGACTCCAAATAGATTTGTTTGAAATTGTACCTTTCCTTTTTAAAAAATACACGGGGATCTGAAGAAACGTCTTTTGTAGCAATTAAGACCAACATGGATCCAGATCAGTCTGTGCATTCACACAGTCTGATGAAGATCTATGCTTGTCTCACATATCTTCTACATTTACTTGTAGCCACTTTAAGTTACCAACATGTTTTATGTTACCGCATTTGACGACAAGCCTATGTAGAAGCGCAGTAGTGTAAATAGAGACCAACTTACCAAAGAAATTTGATATGAAAATCATTTCACGAGAATGGGATGAGCTGCGGTTGAAAAAACGAGTCCACAATTTGGCCTCATAAATTTCTTTCATTTTCTAATATATTTATATTCATTATAATGGCTAGTGGCATGCGAATTTTATAAAAAAAATCTATTGTACACAATTTTAGAAATTCAAGTTTAGAGTTTACCACTACAGAGTGACTTTATCGTGTCATTTCAAAGGTGACGGTCATTTAGCTAGAAACCAGTATTAAGTTACTTAAAGGGGGCGAGCTAGGATGTCGAAAATGCAAATGGCACAATAATTACAAACCAGAAATAACAAACGAAATTACCAACCTGAAGGGGTAGATCAATTATATCCATTGTAAGCGCTCATCGAGCTTTATTAAGTATTAGAATCCATGTCAATTAATAACATGCTGGCTGTTTATTATTGTCCTTGTTTTTGTTTTGTAATGGTTATATATGCCCAACCTTCAAAAATCAATTACGTCAGAGGTACGTAATTTGTGCTCAGCGAGATTCCACACACCGTACAACCGGCTGCGTCGAAAGTCAGCGAAGATAGATTCGGCATCTGATGTCACGTGTATGGTAGGTCAAATTAATTCACTTTTATAAATAAACAAAAGGATCTTTGGTATTCTATAGTTGATAAATACGCGTTTTTATGTTCAGTGCTTGCACAAAATAAACCTTCCACGTATCCCTCGTAAATAAGGTCACAGTCATCGACACAGCCGTTGTACGGTGTGTTGATACCGCGGAGGTGTGTCTCGTTGACCTTGACCTTGTCTTGTTTTGAAGTAAAAATAGAATGTGTAAACACGCTTGTAAAGGATTGATCTATAGCAAAGGAAAGATGGTTATTCGTCGTGATTGGGTTTTTTACTCTCCATTGCCGAGCTCTATTGATTAAACCATCAAATATGACCTCTGCAGTTTTCGGTACGCCAACAGCCTATTTGGTCGTCATAATCTAATTAAAGCACACCATTTGAATTATCGAATCAAAATCATTCAGTTTTATCTTGCATGATCATTACTTATACATTACGTCGCTTCTATTTTTGGCTGAAGCCGGTAACATTTGAATTATCGAATCAAAATCATTCAGTTTGATCTGGTTTGATTACGTATACATTTCGTCGCTTCTATTTTTGGCTGAAGCCGGTAATTTGAAGCGCCAGCCAATGAAAGTTTGTATCAGCTTTTTGGATTGTTTTGTTGTGTATCTCCAACGATTGGATACTGAAATCCCGCCAAGGCCCCGAGATTAGACGTGAAATGACCCCGCGAGAACAGAGCTCATTCTATCGAAATGGAATGTAGAGATAATGTGCTCTGTTCATAAGAGAGTATGGGCTTTTATGCATTGCAAATTGTTTTTCCATGCACAGATATGAGTTCCCGTACAGTTAGGAAGCATAAAAACCTAGCACGGCCCCCTTTAAATCGTGATTTGATATCTACGAAAACTTGAAGTTATTTCTGATTCATATCTAATATTCGTTTTCAAATATCCGACGTCATGTACTAAAATTGAAGATATTTGTTCACGGGAGTATAAAGGCATTAACAAAAGCGTCAACCAATGTGCTTTAATTAGAAAATAATATTTTAACAGTGGCTCTTAAAATAAACTCACAGCAAGTCATTTACGCAAAGTGTGTATGCTCCGAAAAACGCGAAAAGATGTCAGGTTCACGACGTCATGCCAACGTTAATTAAAGATATATACGTCAGAAACCACGCGACGCTGAACTCAAAGCATCACAAGCTTTAATTTGGTACCAGTTTTACTGGAATACCTTGAAAATAAATTTCTAAATTAAAAATATGCCATAGCCTCCTTCCACCTTAAGTATCGATCTGGACTTTAAATCATCAAAAATGACTATAATGAAAAAATAAAAAAGGAACTGACTAAAAGAAAAACTTTCGTCATCAGTCTATTATCTTTCCGAAGTTCCAGTCTAAGTTAAAACTACGGCAATAACCAGAATGATTATACAGATGAAATAAATAGAAGTTTCTGCGGAAAACTAGGAATCTATCGTCTTTAGACAAAAGGGACCATCTGACAATGATTAAAATCTGCCTTAGATGCCAAGACATAGAATAACATGCCTAAATTTGTTCAATGCAGCGTTTTAATTGCCCACAGCATCTGGAAATAGTCCCGGCTATCTACAGTGAAATATTCAACTGGATCTACAGTGAAATATTTCACCGAAGTGAAAATATCAAAAAGTATTTAACAGCGAAAATCCTGTATTTCACTACTAGGAATGTAATGACACTTTTAAATGTACCCTTTTCCAGACCCCTGCTAAAATTTGTTTCGACCATCTCTTTTTCAGATCAAAGTGCTGCATACAATGGGAAGAACGTATACATTCTTGTTGTTCTGTGTGTTGGTCTCCGTTTGTACTGCTAGTCCGATATTCAGCATACGAGATCCAGGTTTATCTGATGCTAACAGTACCGGCCCTAACAAAGATACAGTCGCTGACATAAAAGAAGACGAAGATATTTATACAGCAAGTCACGTCACTGAAAATGAAGTAACCAGGAAAAATATTTTGACGAACAAGATCAAGTCCATTAATTTAGAGTGGACGACTCCTTACGAAAATGAAACAAAGAATAAAGATGATGCGCCTAAACACGACGACCAACACGCAATGGTTAGAGCAAAGTATGTACCGACCGCCGCCATGAAGAATTGCGCACTCATTCCTGACAATGACAAAACTGTCGCTAACGAAATTGACACAGTCCTAAAGAATGAGGCCACTCTGATTGAATTTGAAGTTAAATTTCGAGGGAAAGACTTTCCTCCAGAGGCAATCTCGGGAAAAAACGAGAGTCTGATGTTTAACCCTTTCCCAAACGACAAAATTTCAGGGCGGTCCAATTCAAAAGCTGTTGTAGACGAGAGATTTGATGTTAAAAAGTAAGGTATTTGTATACAATATAGCACAGAAAATATTGAGACAAAAGGAGAAACTGCTGGTTATCAGCAGTTTCTTCTTTTATCTCAATGTTTTCAAAAGCCTTTTTCATAAGGGACGTCAAAACCAGGTCTTGTTTGGGAAAGGGTTAAACCGTTTTTCTGGGTTCGAACTACCGGTCGATTTGGCACAAATCTTCTACTGTTGAAGCCCAACTATGACATCATGTCTTTGAAAAGTTTAGAATTGGAAGCAAAGAAATTCAAACGAATAGATTTAAAAGAATACCCATCAAACTGTATGGATAATTTAACCTACAATGATTTCGAATTGATCCTTCGAGAGCTTGTCATGAACAATTTTCAAAACACATCGAATGGACTGTTTAATTCAAGTCTTACGGATAATGTTTGTAACCTTCATATTCGAGATACTGGTGGAGCCGATTTCACATATTATTGTTGCCACAGAGAGAAAAATGCAACAATGACTTGCAGTTACCTAGAATCTGATATCTGGCTGGATTTAATGCATTTAGCAATCGCTGCAATAAAGCTGTTTTTCATTCTATACTGCCCGCTCCTTATACCAGAAAGCTTCTTTCGTAAGACTGATATTGCTAATAAATTTAGATACAACCTTAAGAAACCCAAACGAATTTACATAACGTTGAAAGAAAAGAACCACGAAAACAAGGACACGAACACGTCACAGAGACGCGAAATAATAGATAGCAAATCGGAAGAGAACCATGAAAACAAGAAGGGCAAGACTAGAAATGTATTAAAACTTTCTAAAATAAAACATATGCAAAACCTCAAAACCGCAGTTCAAGAATTACACAAGGATGAAACAAAAACATTTAAGATAACAAATGCTGACCTTAAAGTATATGCGAACCAACTTTTAAATCCAGGGGAAGCTCCAGTTAGCCTTGTCAAACTGCTGAAGGATTATTTGTTGCACTGTCGTGTCAGAGATCTCACATCCACAAAAGATTGCTGCAACGCGCCCTTATGTCGGTTTTCTCGGTTTGGAACCAAATGGTACAAATGTATTCGGCCTATCATCCGAGTCTTTATCGCGCTATTTGTTACAACACCTTGGATAATACGAGTTATCATATATTACAGATATGAACATGAAGAGATAAGTATGCGCAAAAATGCTGCTTCAGAAAGTGGATACAGATTTCCATTTCCAGGAAACTTCGTCTGGTATGTGACTCCTACCCACGGCTTATTCATATTTGTCTATGTGTTGTTGTTTGTTGAAGCCATTTGCTTTAGAAGCATGTTAAGCAAGAAAACACAAGAAGAATTTATATTTCTTTTCCGAAAGTGCTACGAAGACATGCAGACGGACAGCCGGACAAAGGCCTTCGGTGTCTTCCTTCAGATTTTGCTTCTTCCTTTCGAGTTATTTGGGATCTTGGGAGTTCTTGTTGCTTTGGTTTCTTGGATTATTTTACTGCCTGTGGCCCTTCTTTACTTTGCCTTTCACATGTTCCCGACAGTAAATTTGACTATTCGAATGCTTGTTCATTTATTCATGTACACAATTTCTTACAAAAGAATTAGTCGTCCAGGTCCATCTCAGTTGATGACTAAAATGAAGTCTAAACTAGGTGAAAGTGGAGTTGCTAGACTAAGTGGAATTACTCTTGAAAAGGACAGAAAGTCGCTAGGATTAGTACGTATGCGTATTAGACAAATTGCAGCCATTTTGTTTTGCTTGCTTACGACATATTCCGCCATATTGATTTTGTTTGAGATGGTGACTTTCTTCCTAGATCTAGTTATTTACACTCTGATTGGATTTATACTTTATGCAGACCACACTATGTCGTATATATCTTTAATAGTGTTGTTAATTGTGTACTTTAAAGATTGTTTCGGCAGTGTTTCAAAACGATATAGATGCTACAACTCTATACTCAACCGATATCTCATGAGACTGTGTTATAAAGACGCGACTCCAGATTTCTACAAAGACGAAAAGAAACAAGTAAATAAAGCATTCGTTGTCAATCCTTGTATTCTGGAAGAAGACCCTTGTAAAGATGAAGGGCGAACCTGGCCAGATCCAAAGGAAGTGACGCTGGCCATTGAGAAAAACAAGCTAGTATGGCATCTACGAAAGATTGCCTTCTTCCTGACCAAGGACGACCAGCCAAAAATTCCAACGGACCTATTTTTCGAAGCATGTACTATGCCATACGCCAATGTACCAGGGCGACCACTACATAACTATCTTCGAGCACTATTAAACTACATGTTCATCGTCGCGTTTTTGTTTTTCGTGTTTCTTGTTGTCATGACTTTCGGTGAATCAGGGACACTCTCGCCCTCTAACCAGCTTCTAGCTACTGTAGCAGGTGGGGTTTTGCCATTTCTCCTTCGGCATTTCTTGTTTAGACGAAACAAAGAGGAGGACATCGACCCGGATACGGACATTAACTTCAGAGTAGCTATTCATAACCTTGTGCATGGCTACGAGAAAACCTGGAAGGCGTATGATATTGAGTGCGGGAAAGATGAGCAGGGTTCAACCACTGTATTAACACGAAATTCACCAACTGAGACAACGCAAAATAACTCAGGAACAGATACAGGATATCATGATGTAACGACTAACGATGATATTGAAAACGATTATGGCAAATCTGATGGGGCGAATCTTGATGGAGCGAGTTCAAAAGACACTAAATCGACGGATGACGAAATGAAAATAACGTTTGAATATGATCCAGCTAAATTAGATATGTATGATTTTGGAATTCTCTACGAACATCTACACCCAGTAATGACAGAGAACTCTCTAGAGGGACCTCAGGACGAAACGCGTCCGTTACATGATAATATCGAGAATGTGTGATCGTTAGTTAGATTGTGATCTTTGAAATATCTTTATTATCATTTTTCATTTTTGTTCACCTTATGTACATAGAACTGTCAGAGAATTTTCACGGAGAAGTTCTTTTACAGAGATAATGAAATAGATACACATTTTATCGTCGCTTTTCTTCCTAACCTCGTAACTGCTGCTTAAAGTAAGCAGCAGTTACGATGAGGTTTGAAGAAAAGTGACATCATGTTATGATAGCACTCATGGACTTTTCTGTCGAGTCCTTAGTGTTTGCAAGTCACAGCGACTCGTGTTTACAATTTCTACTTCAACATTCCATGTTCATGCGAAGAGGACATAATTGGCCTTAATATGGACCTTAACTTCCGAATGGCCGTTCCCTACCTCAGGCACGGGGACGAGAAACGCTTAGGGCGTATTTTATTGAAACTGAAGCACTAATTAATAGGCTACCATTTTTTCCAACAGATTTAGAACAAGACAAATTGGAATCTGAGACATTAGATTTTCACAACTATCAAGTGACAAACAAAATGACTGTTCTAGCTAACTTCTCTAGGCGATCCTTGCTAGTGCGAGTTCGGAGGAAGTCAAAGCTAAGTTCACAAAAGACAAAATGAATATTACTTACTTACTTACTGAACCATCTTCACTCGTAGCGGAGCCGTCACCAGCTGTCTCCATCGAGCTCTGTCTTTCGCTGCAACTTTGCACCCCCTCCTGGACATTCTAATTTGTCGCATCGCAATATCGAAGGTACGTCTTCAGGTGTTCATGGGTCGTCCCCGTTTTCTTCTTCCTCGGGGATTCCAATCCAGGGCTTGGCGGACAATGTTGGGCTGGTTCATTCGTAGTGTGTGCCCTCTCCGTCTCCAATTGCTCTGCTGGATATGTGTCCTGTCTTTCGCCACAGCTCTAGGTTAATGACTTTGTCTGGCCATCTGATGCGAAGGATCCTTCTCAGGCAGTTGTTCACAAAGACTTGGAGTTTGTTGTCGAGGTCTGTGGTTATTCTCCAGGTTTCTGGGCCAAAACTGACTTTATGTTTGAGTCGAACAGTCGAAGTTTTGTCTTAAGGGGGATGTTTTTGTTGTCCCAGACTGGTCGTAGAGCTTTGCCAATTCTGGTTTAGATGCGCTGCTCTGTACCCCCTGTTTTGCTGACGACACATCCAAGGTATGTGAAGTTATACCTTTGAAGTGTCGTCAAACATTTTGATATGGTCCTGTCAAAATTTGTGCGTATACATTTGAAATTATTCTCAGAGAACTGCATCCAGAAATCAAAGCGAAATCAAAAATGTCATTCTATGAGATAATATTGACAATGTATTATTATCAAAATGCAGTTTTATATAATTTTTTAAAATCATTTGTGTTTAAAAGTCTATACATGTAGAAGAATTGCCGAAGAATGTCTAATTATTCTCACTATAAAGTTGGTAGTCGGAAAAGGAGTTCCACCCAAGAGATACAGAGTTTTCCTATCTTATTAGGATATGTATTGTGAAAGTTGTTGGGTTTATGAGAAGTGAGTGAGTCTGGTGAATAATCAATTATCCCTGTGGTGTGGATCTTTTTCGGAGAAGAACCTCAACAAAAGGATAATGCATACTCATGAAACTAAAACCACTAATCTTTATATAAGCAGAGGTACACGTCTTTTGACAGGGATAGGGTAATGGTTCGTGTTAAGGGGTTTCGGATTAAGGCTTTTAATTGGGAGAAGGGGTGGGTTTTAACCCTTCACATGCTGCTCACGTCAATTAACTTTTTTTGCTGTGTTTTGCTTTGGCAGGCAGACATAGACTAAGATCATAGCATACACTGCCTGCCTTCTACTCAATTAATGTGGGAGAAACTTATCTTAAGTCTCTTAAATTTGGCAATATGTTTGAAACAAAATTTAAAGTCAGCAGGACAAGAGTTAAATCAAAACTGATATCCCTGTAGTGGGGCTCCTTGTCCGACAGTCTGTGGATTGGTCACGACAAATGACCAATCCGTTGTTTTATCTATAGTCGCTTTTCAACAAAAACCTCGTAACTGCAGCTTGTTTTAAGCTGCAGTTAAGAGGTTTTCGTTGAAAAGCAGCGGTATTTTGAGACTGTTTCCACATTACTTGTAAATCAAACTCATAATTGATTAAACGTTTGAAATATTCGAGTTGTTATCTTTTCAAAATTATGCACGCGACAATGGCAAATAATTTTGTGCTAAAATAGACTGGGTTTACCGTTATGTTTTGATAAACCGTCGGTGTTGTTATAAAATCTCGTAACTACGGCTTGATTCAAGCCGTAGTTACGAGATTTTATAACAACACCCACGTAATGTTATTTGTTTGTCCGAATTTACGTCACGTTTAACTGAATAAAATCGTTCGCTATTTCCAATATAGAAACCTTTACGGTCACGTTGTCACGTCGGGTATCCCACGTGACTTTCTGCTTCACGTATGCTAACGAGAAAAACTGCACATACGCGCCTTCGAGAGGACAATTCCCGATTTTAACTCACTCTGCACCGAATTACATTTTATCTTTCAAACATTCAAGCGAAAGCATTCGTTTTAAATGTTTGAAGAAACCATAGGATTCGGTCCGGAATGAGTTAACGCCTGCAATGGCCCTCTCAAAGACGCATACTGCGCACTTAATTTCGTCAAAATTCATCGAGTATAATCCTTTTTTATTCACCTCACAGGGTGTGGCTAAGAGACGAGGTTATTCGACGAGTTTACTTCTCGATATCTTGGTTGATATAAGAGAAAAACGTGCGGCACGAGCATGAACACATTTCGAAATTGAAAGAACGTTCTATTGTAAAATGAGTTGTAATAAAACCTCGTAACTACAGCCTGATTCACGCTGTAGTTATAATGTTTTGCAATAATACCGACGATGTACCGCTAAGCGAGAAGGCTGTTTCTCCTCAAGCTTAAATGTAATGAACCGTTTACTAGGCTCCGCCCTGTCTCCCGAAAAAAATCAGAATATATTAGCCGATAAATTACACAAAACATAAACAGACGATTTCGCGGTGTGAACGCTTCAAAAATGTCACATGGTTTACCCACTCTGGATATTATGGTACATGTATACAAATTTTACCTATGTCAAACAGAATATAGAACTGAAACTACTGGACGTATACTACGATCGTACACGTGATGGTTCAAATCTTGCAGGTATCTCACAACTGCAAGATTTTAACCAACAAATGTAAGCATATATCGAGATCATAAGCGTTTTTCCATTGTTTAAATAGGTTAAATTTGTACCATGATACCGTGGGTGGACTATATCTACAAAAGCTTTTTATCCCGTGGTAACTGCAGTTACGAGATTTTTTTTAAAGGCGATGATATTTTATTAATGTGAATTCGTTTGACGCGAATTCCTTTCGAGCCAGACGGATTCCCGCAAGTTCTGTTTATAGATCACTTTAGATATAAAGTCTATCACGCTATCGGAAATACGGGTTCGAATCCTGGATACGGTAAACTGTTTTTCGTTTGATATGATTTTCTCTATGAATGCAGTATTTTGCCATATTTCAAACTTAATGCAATGGTTTTCCGAAAATAAAATGCACAACCGACAGTTCTTGCAACGAGAGATTTGAATTAGCAATCTACAAAAGCATTCAAAGTGAACAGATTTACAGTGCTTGCATCACTTTTATTATAATATGTGCTCTTCAACAAAAACCGCGTAACTGCAGCTTATAACAAGCTGCAGTTACGAGGTCTTGTTGAACAGCGACGATATTATCAATTCAGATTTTGTCAATAGAGAAAAGGTTTAAGAATGACAGTATAAATATCATTACATACGAACATTTTGCCACTCTCCTTTAAAATATCGTAGCTGGAGTTTGTTTCTAAGCTGCTGCTACAAATGTACCAGGTTTTCGATGAAAAGGGACAATTTGCTATCATTCTCAACGACACGGAAGTTAAAATTTTAGAGGAATGGCATATATAGATAATTTGAGATATGTTCTTTTTGGCACTTTTTCATATTTAAAGAATTTAATTCATTGAATTCGTTCCTTTTGTTTTATGTATTATCGAAAATGTTCTTTAGACTTTACAAAGATTTAAGATAATGGACTCAAATTACGGGAATATAATGTAGAGATTTAAGATAATGTACTCAAATTACGGGAATACAATGTATAATCGATCATATAACAATTACTTTGCTTGATATTGGAAACGTCAGAAGACACCGCTTCCAACAACTGAAATAAGGAATTTTGCACGACCGGCGCACATACCTATGTATTCATTGCAGTTCTTGCACAGATATAGTTGCACATCCCAATCCAAGTCATCAGTTGTTCATCTCAAAACAAAAAAGGAGAAAAAGCTGGTCATCACGTTTTCTTCTATTTCCTGAAGGGACGTCCTGAAGGGACGTCAAAACAAAGTCTTTCGGACTGATCAAACGAAAGAGTGACAATTGCGTATACACGTAACAATACAATTGTTTCTGAATGTAGGAAAAATGTATGGTATATCAAAGAAAACAATGATAGAAAAGGAGAACCTTATTCTGGCGACGTCGTTATCATTCTGTGGTGGATGTTTACGATGTCACTCGAATATTTTCGGATACGTTGCAAGTGTTAACGACGTCGCATGAAAGATTCTGAGGGGTGGACTACCTTAACCCATTACCAAACGACAAATTTTTGGGATGGTTCAAATTCAAAGATGTTGCAGACGACAATTTTCAAATCAAGGAAATTTAAAATCTCTTGGACTTTTTTTGGAGAAAACATTGTGAAAAATGAAGATATTGATTGTCACAAGCTATTTCTTCATTTTCCACAATGTTTTCCAAAGTCATAATCTTGTAGGGAGTCAAAAAGAGTCACTGTGTGGTAATGGGTTAAAGGTCTTCTTGAACAGACTGGTAAACATACAAACACACGGGAAAAATGTTCCTCATTATTATACTTTAACATAAAAAGAACGTTTAAGGTATACAGCCCATCATTAAACACAACTTTCTAGCTATACGAAATGTACCAAATTACGCCGAATGTTTACGACTTCGCTAGACTAGGTTTATATACGTAATGAATGTTAATGATGTCGCATGAAAAATCCCAACAGAGCATGATTCTCATTAGGGGTGAACTACCTTAACCCTTTCCCAAACAAGACCTGGTTTTGACGTCCTTAATAAAATAGGCTTGGGAAAACATTGAAACAAAAGAAGAAACTGCTGATAACTAGCAGTTTCTCCTTTTGTCTCAATATTTTCGGTGCCATATTTTGCACAAATCCTATCCATTTTGTCATCTGTGGCAGTTTTTGAAGTGGATCACACCAAAAATTTGTCGTTTGGGAAAGGGTTAAGACTACTGGTATGCAAATTATGTTGATGTATCTGGTGCGTCAAAAATGTTCAGCGTAGGAAAACGTTTTTGCTAACATGAATTTTTTATGATCTTCTTTCGAAGGATTGTTAATATTAATGAGATTAACAATGACGCCAAATCAGGCGAGCAGTTAAAATCATGCCCGTTTTCACATTATTTAAACGATTTAAGGGAAAGCATTATTAACGTATCCAACCCAGCGGTATTAAAGATAAACCGCTGACTTTCAGCACTGTCGTTACTTTAATATGTGACGAAAGATATGACGCACACTATAATTATAACGTAAACCTTTACCTTGTCATTGAAAGACGATAGTTTATAATGTGACCCGTCACGCTAAAAGGGACCTTATCCGAACTCCAAAAACCCAAATTTTGACAAACTTGTCAGATTAAGCACAGGGCAACCAGTTACTGTATGCTAAAAATGAACATAAAGTAAGATAGGAAAACATTCCGGATCTAGAAAATTACATAATTATAAGTGAAAAGTGTCGGCCCTAGTCTGGCTGCGCGGACTGCGCAGACTGACTAGGGTCGATATTTTTCACACTCCCGATAAGGTTCCTTTTAGCACGACGGGTCACATATAGTAAACATGATCTGCAAGGTGTCTATGCTACTGTATTCGATGAAGATGCGGTAAATTTACCGAATTCAAGAATTTGTAAATCTGTGCTTTACATTCCGACTCATCGTTTGTTTATACTTGTTCTTGACCTGTTAACCCATTACCAAACGGCAAAATTTCGGACTGGTCCAAATTCAAAGATGTTGAAGACGACACTTTCAAGTGGATGGAATTTGAAATTTGTTGGTCATTTTGGGTAGAAAACATTGTGGTAAATGAAGAAATTGCTTGTCACAAGCAATTTCTTCATTTTCCACAATGTTTTCCCATGGCATAATCTTGTTAGGAGTCGAAAAGAGTCATTGTGTGGTAATGGGTTAAGAAAGAGGTGTGCCTGCCAAGAAAAAGGTCGACTTTTGATCGCGATAATGCCGAACCGAGGTCTGTCTTTCTAATTACTTTGGCGTTGGTGTAAATGTCTCGATCACTGTTCATACGAACAATTATACACATTTTTCAACTTGGAAATCAACGAGCATTTTTCGCAGGCTGCACTGTCGTATTGAATATAAATGTGGGCGAAGTTCTGTTGCTATCGTTATCAACGGAGCAACCAAAAATTCGACAGTTTGTCTGTCGATCAGTCGGTTTCAATTGCGATATTTCTGCTTGCAAATTATTTTCGTCGTTACTTTCAATTTGAAGAAGCTTAAACGCACAAAGGAATACCAAAACCAAATACTCTTATGAATGAAATAATATGAAAATTTTGCTCTCTGGCGATGTCGCTTCGAGTGTTTATGTGCACCACAATAATGGGCGGTGTGGCGTCGTCAACACACACCCGCATTTAAATAAATTCTTTGATGTATAATAAAAACTGATGGGATTCTTTCTTACTCTATATATAGATTTTATGGTATTGGTTCTAATAACAATAGGTGTCTTTTGCACAACAGTTACTACAACTAAAGAGTCAGTGGCGAAATGACAAAAGTTAGCCTCTTATACCCTCTAAAGTCACTTGAAAACAAGTAAAAAGTCTGCACCCGAGTGAGCTCTTAAAGGGTTGCTACTAATAACAAGCCTTTTAGACTTTTTGCAGAATGCTACAGCCTGCGGAGCTACGATTTCGTCCTCTTCATCCAAACATATTTCGCGTTCTCTGAATGTGCTAGATATGTGATGTATGCAGTTAGATCCCGATCCTATGGCATATAAACCGCCTGTACCGTCCGTTGCCAGTCCATAAGGCTTTTTCAGACGCTTGTCTTTGTAGGTTGCAGCTATTTCATGATTTTGATCAATACAATAGATTGTATCGCTATCGCTATCAGACACAAATATCTTGTAATCTCCTCCAAGACCGTGGCTTGTGTCAATGTATAAAGGGGTTGTGAATTGAAAGTCTTTTATCGACCCAGGAATACTTTGTAAAGCGTTTCCGTCGGAATCTAAGATAAGCAAAACTGGGTCGTGGTCCAAGATTGACACAATGAAATTTCCGTTGCAAAACTGAACTCCGCTGCATGTACCGGAAGTTTTAATGTCTATCTTTCTCTCCAGGTCTATTACAAGCCTCCTGTTTATATTAATGATAAGCAGCTGATCATCTGTTGACACAACAAGCTGATTGTAATTCATTCGTGAAATGTCCCATGGCTGCTTTGGAAGTTTAAGGTGAGAAGAAATGCTTCCTTGTTCAAGATCAATGAGTTTCACACTTTGATTGTTGGTATCGGTTAAAACAACTAAATCGTCATCTAGTTCAGCTAAGCCCGTAATCCAACAAGCCGCAGTATCACCTTTCCCCTTAATCTCCACTCTTTTCTCAAAAGAAAAATACGTTTTTGCTTGCTTTTCGGGTTGTACATATTCCATGCTACCAGCTGTAGCTATTGTATCTACAAGTTCCATATTTCCAACGAAGCGATGTCCTCTTATATTCATAGCATTGAACTGCTCTTTGATTTCCTTGATTCGATTTTGGTGTGCCTTAAGCGATTGTTCTAACAATTTCATAACTATGAAAAGTAGTTCGTAATTGTTATATTTTTGGATGTCACCTAGGTAACTGTGAATTTCTTTAAGACTTTTGAGCAAAGATTCACCTTCTTCAAGCCAATCTGCCGTGGCTGCCTCTGCTTTAGAATCGAAGTTTTCAATTTGGAGTTTCACGCTATCTTGAAGCGCTGTACTTATACTACGTAAATACTCGATAAAAGCTTCAGCATCTGCAAGTATTTCAGAAACGCTGTCCGTTGCAGTGGTTTTGAGCTCTTTATTTAAAGTTTCAAGATCTTCGATAAGTGTTTGAACATTTTCTACCGATCGCTTGCATTCCTGACTATATGCATAGCCAAATGCCTCGTCCTTAATGGATTTTGCCCCACATTTTCCGTGCTCTGTCACGACACAAGTTGAGCAACACAACTGTTTATGGATGGGGCAAAAGTATCTGTATTTCTCTTTATCCTTTTGGCATATGTTTATCTCACCCCAAACGAGATTGTGTGGTGGCATCTCGTTATCCTTCAAGACTGAATGACCATGTGAAAGTCTTGATGTCTTGTGGTGCTTTTCACATTTCGAACACAAAAAGTCATCACAATTTATACAAAAATATTCACCTTGTACATATTCGTTGGCCCTTTTACAGGGATCACAAGACTGGATGCTGTCCGAAGATGCATAATCCGCTATTCGCCGTCCAGATACTTCCATTTTGATCTTGAGACTGGGCTTACAATCACGGCATATTTAGATATTCGAAATTAGCCTTTGTATATCCACTTAGAATCATTCGAGTGCTATTTATTCGAGTGCAAGATTTAGATAATCAAAAATTAAGAACTTCCTTGTAGATTCCAAAAACCAAACTATGAATAAAACGTTTTCCAATAGTCTATCAATTCGTTGTAAAATACTTGAATAGACCTGAACTATTTATTGAACTGTTTTATCTATGTTTTATCTATGTTATCATACTTTATATAAACTTCCTTGGTTTGCGCTTTCGTGGACATTTTTGTGATGGTGAATGTCAAATGATATATTTCATTGTTCTAAATGTAAACATATACCAGAAAATTGAAGAATTTTTTGAAAATATAGATATTTTTTCGTAATTAGGCTAGATCGACATAGGTTGGGTGGGATAAGATCAAATATCTGTTTTTATTTGCATGGAAAGGTGTGCTAACTTTTCGTGTAAAAATAGCTCTTGGTACTATCTTCAAAATATCCAAAATAAAAGCAAGAAAAACAAAACATTCATTGAGTAATTTTTGGCAAATTGAAAAAAAGGTTGCACAATTTTCTAAGAAAAATGTTATTTTCCAACTTTTCCTATAAAATTTTCCAGAAAATGGTTTTAAAATGTATCTTTCAATATTTTCATCACATTTGTGCATATTTTAAGTCTCTAAATTTATATAACATTTGTAATTATCCATTCAGAAAAACTTGATATATGACTTTAAAACATAAAGGTACTTTTGCAAAAAATGTCATTACTAGTCAAGGGCAGATAACTCTGACACGAAAACAAGTCATGAAACGTACCCTGATTCTTTTATATTGTGTCTAGAAAATGTTAATTTACAACATATGTACAAATAAAAAATCATTTGACGGATTAAAAGTATCCCCCGAGTCCAAACTTACCTTAAACATTTTACTATAACACATTTAACAGTTTAACATATTTAAGATTTCATGCACGTAAATTGTGTCTTCTTAATTTCTTTGTAAATGTTAAACAAGCGTAAATCGCGATTATTTACATGCTGTCAAAGCACATTTTCAGGAACCTAATGATGACCATTACCAGAAAATATTTTCTTTAAAAACGCAAATTTCTTCAATAAATTTAGGGTTAAATCAAGTTTTCGATGTCGATAAAATTTGTAGAGGCCGAAGAAATACGTCCATGGGCCGGTTTAGTATTTTGTGGGCCTCTGCGAATGTTACCGACCAAAAATACACAATTGACGCTACACAACATTATGATGAATCGAGATATTAAGGTACAAAAATGTTGTTGAAATGATGATATACGTCACAAAATATGAACCGGCATAACCGATAAAGGTACCAGATTTCCCGATATTCGGCCAGGAATGCAAAATTCAGCCCCTCAAACACAACTTTCTAGCCATACGAAATGCATCAAACTACATGTATATACACTTGTAAGTGCACTTCACATAAGTTGATTCACCGTGCCGAATTTCAAGATTATTCTTCAAGAAGAAAATAATTTTTAAATATTATTTTACTCTATCTTCATATGCAAGGGAGGTAATTTTGAATATTTTTGTCAAATATTTCCATAAGTATGCATTAGTTCAAAATTTCAAACCGTACAAAATGCTTATATTTGAATTTGGAATGGAAATGTAACACGGTTTAGGAGGTACTGTCACTTTTCTTTCGCCTCTGGCTCTTAGGTATTGAGGGGTTGCATACATTAACTGAATTTTTATTATTTTTACCAGGACATTTTACTTTTGTAGTATTAAGAGCAGATAACATTTTTCAGATTTAAAGATCATTTAACCCTTTCCCAAGTGACAAAATTTTAGGGTGATCCACTTCAAAAACTGCCACAAATGACAAGATGGATGTTATTAATGATAGGATTTGTTTAAAAATGGCACATAAAATATTGAGACAAAAGGAGAAACTGCTGACTATCAGCAGTTTCTTCTTTTGTTTCAATATTCTCCCACACCTTCTCTATTAGGGACGTCAAAACTAGGTCTTGTTTGGGAAAGGGTTAAATGTCTTTCCAACGCCAAAATTGCTGTTGAAAAAATAACCACAAAACTTGTCTTTTAGCATTATGTTGGACTTTTTGTAGACGCCAGATCACAACAAAAAATGAATAATATTCATACTGAAAATTACAAAATATATAACGTATAACGTATAACGATAAAAAATAAGACCAAATACATAATCACGTACAGCAATATATACAAACCAATTTCATATGGCTCCATGGGTTTTATATCCGTCGTCACCGAAGCCGCTACAGCTCAGACGAAGCCAGAATTGGGCACACAATGATAAGGGCCATATTTCAATAAAGTATAGTCGTTAACAAAGATACTAACACCCCCACAAAATTGGTAAGAATGCATCTTTAAAGTATTGCCGGTGTTTGTATGTTCATTTCAATGCGAGAATTAGAATAAAGATTGTTACACATATTCCGGACAACTTCTATAACATACCAGGGGAAAAAGAAAACCATAACTAACAAACAAAAATCCCCCAAAATCCGGACCCTACAGGTGTCTATGAAGTTTAAATTGTTAACATACTAGTATTTTGTTGTAGATCCTGATTTGTATGTTTATGTTTAAAACATATCTTTATTCAATAAAATATTGGCACTGTATAAAACTCATAATATTTAAAATCCATGTCTATTTGTCAACAGATGGATTTCAGGTTAGGTGCTATAAACGATTTTTTTCAACCTATAATAACAGTTTAAGATGTTGATATAGATAGAATATGGATGTATTTGGAATTGTCATGGCTCAACAATGGTTCTTTTCCAAATACTTACTTTATGGAGATTTGTGGTAAGTTTCAAAATGGATTCAATGTTTTATTACTTAAACAATAATTTCATTTCGGTTATTTTGTCTACCATATATGCAGTGCATTTGTAAAAGTACATCCATTCATTCGTAAAAAATAACTTGATATTTGAACACAGATTGTTTATAGAAATATTTAAAAGTAAATTGTCTACATTATGCAATGTAAGACTTTTTATTCAACTAAAAATAATGCGCAAATCGTATACTCGTTGAAATTTTACACAAAAAGCAGACCCACAGTCAATAATGACAAACTGTTGCATTGTCACATTTCTTTTCCTAAAAGTGGGTATAAAATAGGTAGAGTTGGAGACTTTCTATCATGATCATGGGATCATGAATGGATGTCCTGTCTGTGCTGGTACAAAAACAGGACAACATGAATAGGTGAGCCAATACCAGTAATATGTTATTATGTATAATATTCAATCCCATTCAATCAATACAATAATGTTAAATGAACATTACCCAATAAATATCTTTAAGAATTAATTGTTAGTACCAAAATTCATATATAAATCCCGACTAGAGGATCCCACCTCCACACTCTTCGACAAATAAAATTTTATTTGTAAAAAGATATTTAAAATTACGAAAAAGTCAGTTTCATATTTTATGTTCAACTCAATTTTAATATTCATTAAACTAACATTTTCTAAAACATCTGCGTCTCAAAAGTTCATAGCAATAATTCTCTTTTTCAAAAAATGGGAAATTCCAATTTTTCAGCAAAATTATATTTTCTTGTCCCAAAATTACATAAATTGCATAAAAGAGATTCTTTTACATTTTTCTGCGAAGTATTATTACTCAAAATATTATATAATAATGATTAATTGAACTTTTGATCTAAAACAGAAATTATCAAATAAAGATTTTAAACATGCCATATTGGTAAAATATTCCCCGCCTCTTTGATGCCCCCATCTTCTTTAAAAAAAAAAAAAAAAAAAAAAAAAAAAAAAAAAAAAAAAAAAAATCAGTTATTGTTGCTGTTTGCCGACTTTTGTTTTTATATCCATCTGCATCATATTTGCTTACATTTCCGCACATGAAAACTTCATAAAAATTTCTCATTAATAGAAAAATTCTAATTTTCCCAAATTTTTTAGCAGAATATCTATTTTTTACCCAAAATTACTCAAATCGCAACGGAGGGATTGTTATATATTTTTTCTGCTGAAAGGTGGGTACTTCCTGAGTTCAGTAGCACATATTTCATTTCTGTTCTAATTTTGTCCAGGTTACCCCTGTTTCAGTCTTATATATTATTTTGACTGGTCTACAAGGCCGGGCGTGAACGGCGCGTGTATTTACTGAAAAATACACGTTTCTATCATAACATCATACAACACCCAAAAAACTGCAATTAATAGCAGAAAGTTTTATCCTTAAGGTAGAGAACCCGTAATGTGGGCATTTTGAGATTAATAAAACACCGGATTTCTTCGAGCAGCATCGTAAAAGATCCGAACCTTTTCAGGCGTGGTCGTAAACATCGGCGGTGGAAAGTCCATCGCCGAATCTTTTTCACTTTGCTCGAATAATTCCGAAGTCGGATCTCATTAGTGGTAGACTCCCTTAAAATTCTTTAAAGCAGGTTAGATATACTGGTATTGACAGCAAATAACAGAATTTGCATTCGTTATCTCTGCCTTCGTAAATGTGAAATGTCGTAGATTTTATATACGATACACCATTTGTCGACATTGGAAAGAACGACAAAGGGAAGTTATTCATAAAATTTGAGTATATTTTAGTATCTTTTATCTCCCTTTACCGTAGACTAACTTTAGTTTTAGGAATAAAGCCTCAATCAATAAACATATGTATACATACAAAGAAAAATAAAACTTAATTCAAGGAAGTACAATTTCATTAATTTGTCAATATCTTTAAATAACCATATGTCTTAAAGATCTATCGCATCAAGTAAATTATAAACATCGTCATATTCCCTGTTTCAAACCATGTTCAAATGGGTTACGTATTCACAAGATTTTAGATTGTTTTCTGAAATTGTGACCCGTCGCGCTAAAAGGGACCTTATCGGATGTGTGAAAAATATCGACCCTAGTCAGTCTGCACAGTATGCGCAGCCAGACTAGGGCCGACACTTTTCACTTTTATGTAATTTTCTAAATCCAGAATGTTTTCCCTATGTTACTATGTGTTCATTTTTCGCATGCGGGATCTGGTTGACATGTGCTGGGTCTGACAAGTTTATCAAAATTTGGATTTTTGGACTTCGGATAAGGTCCCTTTTAGTGTGACGGGTCACAATTGCTTTGTCACGTTATTCCTCGCTATAAACAAGCAGCTGCTGGATATGGTTCGTCATCGCCTTTGTTCATATGTGGTACATTCGGGAAATCGCTGTTTTTCAACAAAAACCTCGTAACTGCAGCTTAAAACTAGCTGCAGTTACGATGTTTTTGTTGAAAAGCGACATAAAACAGCTTCAAGGCTACCAAGCCTGGTAGTTGATTTCACCGTATATTAGAAGAAAAATCATTAAATTAACGTGTTTTATAAAACGCCTCAAATTTAGAGCATGAGGTTTCTGACACAGATAATGTGTTCGACTTTTCTGTCATAAAGCGAAGTTTCAGTTTTATCTATTTCTCGATCGTCAGAGTAATACAAACTTAAACCGTTCTTTAGCATATTCCTTCACTCACAAACGACATATTATTTCACTGTTTAACATTTTTTTCTAACAATTACTATGGATGCATTCCGTGTTTTTAGTATCAATTTTGGGAGTCGTTTTATGACAGAAAAGTCGGACATTTAACTGTAGCAGAATTCTCAGGCTTTCCGGGAAATCACCCATGACTTCCCGTTTTGTCCCGCACTAACGTCATTATTGTGCCGTTTTGCTGAGGCATTTTACAATGATATATTTAGCACAAATAGATAGATAAAGGGGACGTGTTTTTGCCGAAAAGTCTGAATCAAACCATCTTAGCAAGCCAAGGGAGACATCTACGACGTAACGTCGTTTCTGTATTCATCCTTGGTGTATTTAGTACGATTCTTATTGGTGTCCTAGAATGCGTTTTCATTGGTTCCAGCGAGATCACACTGGAACATATCAGATTGATCGATACATCTGCTTGTTATTTTAAACAATTTCAAACAACGGGCGGGAAAATGCATTGCATTTACAACTCAAAAGCGAAAATGAGCGATTCTTCCTAATAATTTCCCTGCAATAACACACAATGAGCCGAAAAATGCAATTTTGCCAAATTCAAGGGCGGATACATGTAACTCAAAATTTGCGATTCCAATCTGGATGAAAAAAATCACACTCACCCAAGATATTATAAATGCAAACATTTTCACATGGCTTTGCATTAGATTGGGCTATATTTGTAAAGCTTAGAATGAAAAAATCTCCAAAATAGCATTTTTTGACATTCAAGGGCACATTACTCAGTACTTTCTGCAGAAATTCCGTCCAAAATCATTCTTACACAAGGGCTTATGACCATACACATTTTGACAAAGTTTGGTGAAGATCGGGTAATATTTGTGGATTCTAGGATGTAAACCTGATCAATATTATTGACGGACAGACATACAGACGGACGGACAACAAAAGAAACTGACCACAATAGCTTATTTACAGTACTATTTATCCCCCGTCTTGGCAATTTCCGTTGCAAAGGATAATGCCCGGATATTGACAAGGGTATCTCTCGTTTTTTTTTGCGTTGGCAAGGAGGACGCCCGAAGATGCATGAAGAGTTTGGTATCTAATGATGAGTTGTAATCCTCAATGCGACCATGCATTTGGATTTTTCTAATTATCAAGTTCATACCTTGGAATTGGATGTATACTGAACAAAATAAGTTTAGTTACACATCTAAAAATTCTCTGATTTACAAATCCTAATATCTTTGACGTGTTTCTATATCCCACGTCATTTGGATATCGACTGTTATTTCAAAACATATCGAAATGCTCTCCTTGTCTAAACGATGTCACCAAGACTACGTAAAAAGCAAAACGCACGTGCGTCACGGGTTGTGACAGTTGGATGGCTGATAAATGGTCAGTTCACTCGTGTACACACTATACTGTAGTCACTGTGTTAAAATCCAAAGGAATAAATTGGATCTATAGGAATGGGACGCCGCGCTGGTATGACGTTAGAGCAACGTCACATGGCAATTGGTATGCTTACCGCCGGATCAAGTGTAAGTCATGTCGCTCGGCACTTTAACTTCACGAGACAGACCATCCATAGGCTGAAATCAAGGTTTCGTCAAACTGGGAGCGTTTCTGACCTTCCGCGCTCAGGCAGACCACGCAAAACAACGGCACGCCAGGATCGCTTCTTAGTGACGACTTCGAGGCGTAACCGATTCATGTCACGCCAAAAACTTGGAAACCGCTTGCATCAAGCCACCGGTGTACGCGTCAGTAGCCAAACTGTCCAGAATCGCCTGCGCGCCGCCGGACTGAGAGGACGTCGACCGTACGTTGGAATTCCCTTGACGCGCCGTCATCGGCAGTTACGTGTTCAATGGGCAAGGGAACATGAGCGGTGGACAAGACAAATGTGGAATCGCATTCTGTTTACGGACGAGTCACGTTTTAATGTTCAATTCGCAGATGGAAGGATCCGTGTTTGGAGACGAAAGGGAGAACGACTCGATCCCGAAAACGTCCTCGAGAGAGACCGTTATGGAGGCGGTAGTGTTATGGTGTGGGGCGGAATATCGTTTCATGGGAAAACCGAACTTGTAACTGTCGCTGGAACTTTAAATGCTGTCCGTTATTGTAATGAAATCATCCGCCCAGTTGTGTATCCTTTCATTCGTGACCATCATGTGGACACTCTTCAGCAGGATAATGCACGCCCGCACACTGCACGACACACGCGTGCCACTCTTGAACGTCTGAACATCCAAACACTTAACTGGCCTGCTCGTTCACCTGATCTGTCGCCGATAGAGCATCTGTGGGACGAACTTGGCCGCCGTGTTCGAGAGCAGCATGACGTCAACAACGTGAGAGAGCTAGAGGCCGCGCTTAATGCAGAATGGCGTAGAATACCACTACGTGTGATCAGGACACTCATAAACAGTATGAGAAGGCGATGTCTTGCTGTTAGAGACAGAAATGGAGGTCATACGCGTTATTGACAAAACAATTGTTAAGCCGTGAAATTTGATTTTGACCCCTATCGTAATCAAATGGATTGTACCAAGTCAATTTGTGATTTATGCACTAAAACCATTGTTCATAATCTTGAAAAATGATTGTTCTTTTGGTAAAAGTAATAAATATCATTCTTAGATATTCAATGTATTGCTTTTAGCCTTGTATGCCCTATGTAACTAAACTTATTTTGTTCAGTATATGAATGTATGAATATATTATTTTTTAGCCGGAAGTCTTTACGCTCCATGAAGTAGTTTTTGAGGTCATCTAGATGAGCAATGAGCAAACATAGTGACTTGCGGAACTTGCACAGTATGAACATTCTAAGAGAAGGCGCTGGAACTGTAAACAATACACTTCAACACCGTTGTCGCTTCATTGTTGACATTAGTTACAGACAAATGTTTTTTGTTGTGGGTTGTGGTGGGGTTGATTTTAGTCGGAAAGTAGTTCTACGTCTTACATCCGAGTTATGGTTCTATATTAAGAATTTTCCGAGGTCTTCCAAGTGGTGACCCTGGTGTCACCGGTTATTTTCTAGTATTGTTCATGCCTTCAGCGATTCTCATGCTAATCAGCCGGATCTCCATTTCCGTTCATGAAATCCCAATTGAAATCGTCGGATTTTATTGTCAAATCTAATGAATATTTCATCGCGATTAAGATTTATAGATAATGATTTGTTGGTAAACAGTCTATTACAAAAGAAAAAAGTGAGGAAAAAATAGCGTGTACTTTTGGAATTTATGGTCTGTCTGTCAGGCCTGAAAGCAACACGTAAATTTCATTCGAAAACATCGCAACTATAACTCTTTAAAATTGCAGTTACGATCCTTTTGAATAAATTCGATTCTGAGTAACATGCAGCGAATGACACCGGTTTTTAGAACAGCGAAACCTTGATTTGTGCACGTATGCCACGAAAGCGGTCGATTCAATCAAGTAAACAGTGACGTAGATTCGGACAAAAACAATGATAAAAGTGTATCTATATATCGCTGCTTTTCAACAAAAACCTCGTAACTGCAGCTTAAAACAAGCTGCAGTTACGAGGTTTTCGTTGCAAAAGGACGATAGGTCGATCGGTCTATTCTTGTCACATTGTACTTACAATAGGCATCACTTATTTAAATTCGCTGCTTTTCGACAACAACAAACAGTCGTAACTACAGCTTGTTTAAAGCTGAAGTTGCGAGGTTTTAGTTGAAAAACGACAATGTATTGACGATATTAGTCTATACATCACCGGAAATGTTCTGGGCTAACTAATATCTGTATTTGTACCAATATTCATTTAGGTCGAAATCCGACCAAACCAATGTCAACTTTTCCTTAAGTATTTGGATATGAATTTTCATGAACATGTTAACCCTGGTGTATATTGTAACAACTATCTGTCTGATAACAGATCGTATGTTCATAAAAATTCATTTTTGAGAACGTTCCAATACATATGGATATACTTGAGACCGTCTGTCATACACAGATCGCCTCAGATAAATGTCCTTGCTGTAACAGCCACATTTTTCGTCAAAAAATGGCTTTACGATTTTCAAGTTCAGCTCAAAATATAATAACCTTTGATAAGACACACATACTGAAAGACTGCTGTTCAAATTGATTTCCTGAAATGATTTCCCTGGCTAATCTTCAATGTAAAGGTAATTGCCAACTGATCTCATTTAGATTCGCAAGTCGTAAGAAAATTAATTGATTTATGGCCTCAAGAATACACAAATGTATAATTATTTTTGTGTAAAATATCCTAGCAGTAGCGATTCCAAGTCCTTCCCATAACGACAATCGATCGATACTACCGTTTTGAGAGAGTAAAGCCATTTTTAACCCATTACCACATGTTGACTCTTTTGGCTTTCTTCAAGATAATGGCTTCGGAATACATTGTACCGTTACTGCGAAGACAGTTATTTCGAAGACCAATGCCTCCATTTTCTCCAAATACAGTCAAAACTGTGTTAGCAGCCACCTGTGTATAGCAGCCAAACTGTCGTATGCAGGCAGTCCATGTCATCCCGTACAATATTACTCTTTAAAGTAACTGTGAATAACAATATACTGTCCAATGTGGTCAGTGACTAGCTTTAATTGTCCTAATTGTTCTTTACCTATATCCCCTTAAGCAGCCATGAACAACTTATTGGTGGCAGGCAATGTGTGAAATATTAATAATACATCTGGCAATTTGCCTAATCATGCGCATAAACCATGAAAAGGTGTGATAAACAGTTAAATGTCAAATAGAGAGTGTACTCTTTTTACTTTACAACACTTGTCTTTTCTTCATATTAATAGGGCCAGTCAAACAAGTAGACATTTACATCCAGCCTTCAGAATATTCCATTCTGTGTTAAGCAGCCAACTATCGTATGTGCCAAATTTCGGTGTGTCCCTTGGCTGGCTGCATACGACAGTTTCGAATGTACCTCATAAGAACAAATGGAGAGAAAATATGTTGCAAACAGACAAGCAAACGCTTCAAAATCTAAGAAAGTACAACTATGCATTTATTAGACCTGTTTAAACGTGCATAGTGGTCCAACGATATTTGCTGCCAAACAATAGAGACCATGCCCATTTACTAATTGAAGGTTATACTGGCAAAAACGAAAACAAATCTATGATAATCAGGATTGTTATATAATATTGACGAGACGAGTTGCACGTGCGTCTCTATGATAACATGTTTTTATAGGTTAAAGATTTGTTTATAAACATCAGATTAGCGTTGGACCACTGTATGATACAGTAGGCCTACTGAAAATAAAATTTACGCCGTCAGCGACTTACCTAATGTTTCTTTTAAAGGGGCCCATTCTAGGTTTTTATGTTTCCGAACTGTTCGGGAACTCATATATGTGCATGGAAAAACAATTTGCAATGCATACAAACCTCAAACAAGGCGAATAACCACATTTCCTTTGCTATAGATCAATCCTTTACAAGCATGTTTACACATTCTATTTTTACTCCAAAACGAGACAATGTCAAGGTCAACGAGACACGCCTCCGCGATATTAACACACCGTACAACCGGGTTTGTCGATGAGTGTGACTTTATTTGCGAGGGATACATGGAAATGTTTATTTTGTACAAACACTGAACATTTATACGCGTATTTATCAACTGTAGAATACCAAAGATCCTTTCGCTAATTTATAAAAGTTAATTCATTTAACCTACCATGCACAGGACATCAGATGCCGAATCTGTCTTCGCAAACTTTCGACGCAGTCGGTTGTACGGTGTGATGAATCTCGCTTAGCACAGATGACGTACCTCTGACGTAATTGATTTTTGAAGGTTGGGCATATGTAGCCGTTACAAAACAAAAACAAGGACAATAAAAACTGGCTGCACGTTATTAATTGACTTGGATTTTAATACTTGATAAAGCTTGATCAGTGCTATAAATGGACGTAAGTGATCTACCCCTTCAGGTTGGTAATTTCATACGTTATTTCTGGTTTTTAATTATTTTGCCATTTGCATTTTCGACAGCCTAGCTGCCCCCCCCCCTTTAACTTCGAAACGAATTGTTGTTCTTTTCTTCTGTTGAACACTATGGCTTTAATCAGGGTTTCTACCATATTAAAGGAGCATTTAAAGAAAATTTAGCCAAACAGATTTTTATTATGCGCTTCTAAGTCAGTGCGAGGAAGCGAGGGACGTTTTTTCGCGATCAACGTATTCCGTCGGTGTTGTTATAAAATATCGTAAGTACGGCTTTATCGAAGCCTTAGTTACGAGATTTTATAACAACACCGACAGTTTGTCAATACAAAACAGTAAACCCGGTCTGTATTTAGAACAAGTTCATTGTCATTAGAAAAAAATCTATAAACTCACATTTAAACGCAAAATATCTATACCTTGTTGTAGCGAAAATTGATTTAGTTCAGCACCAGTGACACTATGCACCAGGGTAAGCATGTTCATGAAAATTTATTTTTGAGAGAATCAGCCATTTCGACATCAATGAATATTCAACAGCTTGTTTTACTCAGCTTGACAAAGGTTTTGACTCTCCACCGAAGATATATGAAACGCAAAGAATATGGCTATGATACACAAGAAACAAATCTTCGTATATAAAATTTGTGATTTAATAAGGAATTTAAGATAAAATTTGACATACATAAACATTCAATGTAGACAGTCGTATAAAACACAACATACAGACGAACGTTAAACCCTTTCCCAAACAAGGCCTGGTTTTGACGTCCCTAATTAAATAGGCTTGTGAAAACATTAAGACAAAAGAAGAAAATGCTGATGATCAGCATTTTCTTCTTTTGCCTCAATATTTTCTTTGTTATATTAATCACGAAATTAAAATTTTTAATCGTCCATTTTGTCATCTAAACCTGTTTTCAAACATGATCAAACTAAAATTTTGTTGTTTGGTAAAGGGTTAAACGGTCAAAAATCGAGCACAAACACGGTATGGAATCACGTGACACAACAATTTCAGGAAATCGTCAATACTTTTTGTTAATGACGGACCAGTTGAATTGGGTGTGAAACATATCGTTAGTGGGGAGTCAAAACATCATAACTACAGCTTAACAAAGCTACAGTTACGAGGAAACGCAAAAAATGGATGGATGTGGTAGATTTTGTTAAAAGAACTGTCAGCTGATAAAAAGTTAATGATGGCTAATCAAAGTCTTGGTTGGTCTTCAAAACTTTTTTTCAGTAAATATTTGAAAGACCCAGTGTACTCTGCCGATTCCTGGACTTTTCCCGCCTTCTTTGCTGGTTCATCTCTTTTGAATCGGTCATAAATTAACAGAATTATTGAAATCTATGGGAAATGTCACAAAAGTGCCACGTGATTGCCCGCTGTAACAAAGTTTGAACGTCTATAAAAATTTACCTAATGTTTTAAAACACGCATAATTATATTAATAAAAAAGAAAATATGCAAGATATGATATATATTTACGCATTCTTCATCGCATAAAAACTGAGTATTGTACTAAGATTGAAATAAGTATCACGAGAGTGTTTGAAAAAAAAAAGACAATTATGATGAACCAAATGGGCCAAAATTCTATTTCTAGCTAGTACGCATAAAAAGTATGCGCACGAAACAATATTCCATCGCACAGACCAAAATATACACGTAGGCGCGCGTATAATTTATACATGTAGGCTCAATATACGTATACGCATGCAAGCGCAAAATATAGGCGCGCATATTATATATGAAATGTAACACGGATGCGAGCGTATTTGTTTTTATACGTGTAGGCCCTACGCTGGAAATAGTCTTATCACCCATTTGGTACCGTGTAACAATGCTTATGTCGTGCTCGGGATGACGATTAACCCTAGGCCTGTCCCAAACGACACAATTGTAGGATGCTCCAATTGAAAAAATTCCCACAAATGACAAAATGGAAGTAATTAAAGATAGAATTTATGTTAAATATGACATAGAAAATATTGAGACAAAAGGAGACACTGCTGGTTATTAGCAGTTTCTTCTTTTGTTTCAATGTTTCCCATGGATTTTCTATTAGGGACGTCAAAACCAGGTCTTGTTTGGGAAAGGTTAAGCAATACCGAGTTGGTCTGTATTTTTCAAGCTCCACACAACTCTGATTTAAACACATAAGACCACTGCACGTATTCTTCAGTCTAATGAATACATGATAATAATTTTGTAATTTCTATTCAGATTTTCCCAACTTTGAATTTTTCATAATTATATGTCGGACTTTCTCCGTCACAAAAATCTTTATTTGCCCCGTTCACACGGCCGCTTATCTACTAAATCACAACATTTTGTTGTGTATGAAAAAAAGTTTAGAGGATATCCGGTTGGCAGTTAGAGGAGCCAAAAAATCGACGGGTGAAAGGTGAGTCTCGTCTTTTAATCGAAATGTTCTTGTTTCTGGCTCGAAAATCAAAAATCGGAGAATGTCATACAACCCTCTATTCATTTTCACATATTTGTGAGCCCCATCCAAACCCCGATTCCCAGAGATTGAACGGAAATTCATTTTCTCCCGTTGCAAGGGTAGCCCCAATATTGACATTTCGTCAATCCTGATGAGCGTTTGTCCACTTTCTGAGGATGAATGGCCCAAAACCTGTGTGTATTATAAAATAGTTGTATGTAAATTACATCGTACAAACAATATTTTAATAACTTACTGTCGATCTTTGAAGAAAATCAGTTCTTCCGGTCAGTTTGTGCGTTGGAGGATAGGTTGTGAGTAAGAGGATAGGTTGTGATTTAGTAGACAAAATGCATTCATCGCATTTAATACCATTGTCATTGTTTATATGCGAAGTAAGCCAAACCGAAATACTCTATGTGATATGTCTATTTTCAAAGGGTGAGTGAAATGGCATAACGTATTTTTACGCCAAGTAAATTGAAAGATCAGGGACACAGACCTTTAACATTGTCTGCTTGTCTGCCCATCTGCATGTGATAATTTAAAATGAAAATTTAGGTTAAGAGGGCGTTTGTGCGTTCTCTTTTTAAAATTTCATACACCTGATATTCTTGTCTGCTACATCTTTTGCTTTTGAAAATTCAAATATTTAGCCATTTTGGTAATGAGTGAAGTGTTTTCAAAAGTGTTTTCAAAATGACACAATTTTGAACTGCTTTATTTATAAAGAATAACAGATGTGAGAAGTATATGTTTGAGGGCGTAAATATTGAGGGGAGGGCTGATAGTCGACAATTTCTTCTTTCTCTCGATGTTTTCCGAAACTATTTTACAAGGGAGTTATAAAATATATCTTGTATGGGATAGGATTTTTGAAGAAATCTTTATGAAGGAAATCGACTTTCTCTTGTTCCGTTGCTTTTACATTGTGTGTAAATGGGATTCGTGAACCCTTTCTTATACAAGGCATTGTATAACGTACTTATAAGAAAGGGAATTGTAAAGTATTGGCACAATAGAAGAGATTACTAAGAGAGTACGGAATTCACAAAGTTCATCTTTAATGTATGTTACAACTTGCAAAAATTATTAATGTATCAATTCGTAGGCCTATATGATTGATGACTTAATATTAAACATATTGAACCAATAAACAAGAAGATCTATGGATAAACAAGATTTACAGACATGTATTTTTGACACGTCTTTATTGTCTCCGGTTTTTCCACTCCTTACGCATTATATTTTAAAGAGGCTACTTTAGAGCATACAAAAGTGGTTGGAATATTACACAGTATTTACTTTAAATAGTACAAAAATTCACATGAACGCACACAGAGTACAGACAGACAGAAAGAAACACAAAGGATAGTGAATGTTTATATCAAACACTGTTAAAAATCTATTATGCATAAGAACCTTACATTCATTTAGATGAGATAATGTAATATGATATATATAACTGGTGTGTAAAAAGGGTTTTTCTATATCATATCACAATGAACTCGTACTCTGTCAAATAAAAATGACAAAGTGATTCTTAAGTGAGATAAGAGTTTAATCTCTGGACAAGACTAGTCTAGGAATGAGAGTATTTCGGTTTGGCTTAATTCGCATATAAACAATGACAATGGTATTAAATGCGATGAATGCATTCTGTCTTCTAAATCACAACCTATCCTCTTACTCACAACCTATCCTCTAACGCACAAACTGACCGGAAGAACTGATTTTCTTCAAAGATCGACAGTAAGTTATTAAAATATTGTTTGCACGTTGTAATTTACATACAACTATTTTATAATACACACATGTTTTGGGCCATTCATCCTCAGAAAGTGGACAAACGCTCTTCAGAATTGACGAAATGTCAATATTGGGGCTACCCTTGCAATGGGAGAAAATGAATTTCCGTTCAATCTCTGGGAATCGGGGTTTGGATGGGGCTCACAAATATGTGAAAATGAATAGAGGGTTGTATGACATTCTCCGATTTTTGATTTTCGAGCCAGAAACAAGAACATTTCGATTAAAAGACGAGACTCACCTTTCACCCGCCGATTTTTTGGCTCCTCTAACTGCCAACCGGATATCCTCTTAACTTTTTTTCATACACAACAAAATGTTGTGATTTAGTAGATAAGCGGCCGTGGTTCAGAAAAACAAATAAAGAATTCTCTGTCTAAGAAATCAGTACATGTATACGTAACTAAGTTTGACCCGTCACGCTAAAAGGGACCTTATAGGAAGTCTGAAAAACATCGACCCTAGTCAGTCTGCGCAGTCTGCGCAGCCAGACTAGGGCCGATACTTTTCACTTTTATTTAATTTTCTGAATCCTGAATGTTTTCCCTATCTTACTAAATGTTCTTTTTTCGTATACGGGGTCGTGTTGACATGTGCTGAGTCTGACAAGTTTGTCAAAATTTGGACTTTTGGAGTTCCGATAAGGTCCCTTTAAGCGTGACGGGCCACAAATGATTCTAAGGTTTACAACCAATCATAAGATACCAAACTTTTTCTTGCATCTTTGGGCGTCATTCGTGGCAACGGAAATTAAGGATAGATACCTCGTAAATTTCCAGGCGCCATCTGTGGTAACGGAAATTGATGAGAGATATCCTCGTCAATTTCCGTTACTACGGATGACGCCCGCAGATGCACGATGTGTTTTGTAGTTAATGATTGCTTGTAATCCTTAATTTATCAAATGTTGCATTGGTTGATGGTAGTAACTGGCGAATTAAGGAGAATTTTCAAACCAAGCTTGCCAATTGATGAATGGATGAAAATGGGGAAAAAACCATATTAAATTCTTATCAAATTCTTTCCCAAAACAGACCTTTTTTTAAGTTTGCCATAGAAAACTTACATAGAAAACTTTTGCAAACATCGAAATAACATAGAAAGATGCTGGGGTTTCTCTACATAGGTCGCAGAAAACTAGTCTTGTCTGGAAAAGGAGGTAAATTGATTAACTTTGAAGTCTATATAAAACACGTGCACTATAAACTGTAATTACCGACTTGGTACGTTATTTTTAGCGTTACTAAGTTCCGTAATTTGTCCGTTGTTATCCTCAACAAGCAGTTTCAAAATTCTGCCACGCGAATAAGGATAATCCTGAACTTCACGCTCCGCTCTGCGCATTGCATCTCGTTTTGCCTCGCTAATGTCCGGAAACCAATCACTAACTATTTCCGCTTTCTCTAAATAACCACCGGGTCCCGCCATAAATTCTACAGCCCACCGATATTGTGTGGTCGTCTGCTGTATTTCTGTGTCTGATATTTTGCTCGTTAGTTTTGTGTCCGATATGTTACTGGTCACTTTTGTGTCCGTTATTTTACTCTTTAGTTTTGTGTTGGGCATTTTACTGGCCATAGTTTGTGTTGTAAACATTCTGTTGACGCTCCAAATATGATAGATACGGTGTTTACCTTCAGTACCTTCGTCCCTTTGAGAAAAATGTTGATTCCAAATTCACGAAATGATATCTCCTCTCTTTTCGAAATTTTTGATGGAGTTCTCCTTACACACTTGTAATGTTACTGCAACTTTCTCTCCAAAAAGGTAAATACTTTGAATAAAGATAACGTTCAAATGATAGTTACACTTTCGGGGACTTCACACTTCTGTTCAAACCTTGGAAAAATATTACACTATTGTTAAATACGCACTTTATAAACAATAAAATATTCTCTATCTTTGACTGTATTTATTCATGAATCATTTTTGTATGCACGACAGAAAAATATCCTTTAATTCTTCTTTAATTTTATACCTCTTTTTTAAATAAAGCTATCACAACTATGATATCCAACTTGTTATTGATATATGAAATCCTGCATAGCCTTTCAAAAATACTGTAGATCTAATCCTCCTTATGAATTCTTTTTTCGCCAAAAACGCCCGCTCGCAGCATCAGCTAAATGTCTCTTCCATTCGCACTAATATCTACAACGAAAATAATTATTTTTCTCGTTAGTGAAATTGTTCAATTAATATTCAAACGTATACAAATGGTTTTCCAATAATGTTCTCGTTTTACCAATTCATCCACGATGTTAACCGTTTCCCAAATAAGTCCTGGATTTGACCGCCTTATAGAAAAGTTTTTGGAAAACATTTATGCGAAAGGAGAAAATGCTGATATCGCCAGCATTTTGTTATTTTGTCTACAAATGTTATTTTTTTATTGTACAAAAATCCCACTTCTATTCCATTTCGTAGTCTGCAGAAACTCACAAAAACGTTTGTCGTCTGAGAAATGGTCAAAACATTCCCACATAGTGACACCTTTTGACATCGTGCAAGATCATGGCTTTGGGAATCATTGTTAAAAATGAAGAAATTGCTTAAATTTTCCATCAACGTTTTCTTCCCCCCAAAAAGACAAAAAAATGTGAAATTCACTTGAAAGTGTCGTCTGCAACACCTTTGAATTTCAACCAGTCTAAAATATTGCCGTCTGCGAAAAGGTTAATAGAAAAATTGATGTTTTCTATTCATGTTTCTATACAGATCAAATAGTACGAGGCTTATTTGTTTACCTTTGGTTCAATACAATCCATTTAAACAAATCATCCAAATATAATAGAACTCGATGGCCCGATGTAGGAATACAATAGAAGTCCAAATAGCAATTATTTTCGATCAATTCCCACTCTGTTTCATATGAATCATGTTTACTAGAAACCTAACCCGCTCTTAATTGAAAAATCTAATAATCGTCGAAAACGCGATTTTTCGTTCGTTTAAATAACGCGGAATAATAAGTGCAATGACGGCAACGGACTATTTTTTTCCGATATTGTAAATTGGCTCTTCGATCGGAATGCTTTAGATCTTATGCTTAGATCCGTATCTATTTTTATCGGATTTGAGTTCATCCAACCTTTTGACACGTTCACAGACAACAAAAGCAAAAACATGGTTCCTAGAAAACAGCATTGAGAACTTTTGCATACAACAAATAAAGTCCCATTACACAATAGTAAAACGTATGTTTCCTATATATATATTAGGAATTTTTGGAGAAAGGGACAAACAGCTAATTATTAATATTTCCTGCAATTTTTGAAAGAATTCGTTTTGTGGATCAGTAAAAGCTTTTGGAGAATTAAGCCTATTGGATATGTATTCCTTTTTATAATATTCTAATCCCATGGATAGGCTTTATTTTCAAAGCTAATTGTGAAACGTGTCATTTTCGAATTACATGATCGATAGTACTTTGCGAACCAAACAATGAAATAGATATTTTATCATACTGGTTATTCTATTAACCCTTTTCCAAACGACCAATGCATAATATAAATTCAAATTCGAACGTGACTAAAAACAACTAACAATATTATAAATGCTAGATAATTTATGTAAAATGCTAATAATTATCAGCACTTTCTTCATTTTTCCCATTTTTTTCTATTTATGTGTGGCTACGAGGACTTGTTTTTGAAAGGGTATAAACATATAATCACTCGAATGATGACGTCAGAAAAAAGGACGACTTTGGATAATCCACAACACATAGAGAAGGTCAGCAACGAAAGTGCTTCCGTGTCAAACTAGCATGTGCTCTACAAGGAATTGCTATTCTACACTGCTCAAAATATGTAAAGAAACACATAAATTCAATAGTTCATATTATACATTGTATCTTTATCAATTTCCCAAACAAATCCTGGTTTTGACGTCCCTCGTATAAAAAAAAGTGAGGCAAAAGAAGAAAATGCTGCTAACCAGCATTTTCTCCTTTTGTCCAAACCTTTTCTCTGCTATTTTGTACGCAAATCCTTTCTTTATAAACATCTGTTTTGATGTTTGGAGCTGCTTTTTTATTTGGGTGATCCAAAGAGTTGTCGTTTGGGAAAGGATTAAGTTCCAGGAAAACTGTTATAGCCCACAATGCTAATTGGGCTTCCAACTTTTGATTATGTAAGTTCATATAAAACTGTAACTGTTTGCATAATTTCGGGATGATCAGCCGCATTGTGATGCACCGTTCCGATACCGATAGTTTCATCCTATCAGAGCGCGTCATTTATTCACCGCCGATAAGCTTGTTGCTCCGCTTCCCAAACACTACCTAGCAACGTATACGCTCTAGTTAAGGCCGCCGGTTTAAAAATACGAAATTTGTACACATTTCTAGCATTTTGATGCAAAAATGCGATTTGGGAAACTTTTTCATGGATTTAGTTATCCAAAACGAATGAAAGGGGCAAGGTTCATTACATTTCACAAGCCCCAAACAAAGCAAAAGAGCTGTTTACGCTTGATTGTAACGCATTTGACCCCATTCATTTAGCAGATTTAAAGGCTTTGAAGACAGCAGATTAGATTTTGATAGAAAACCCAGCATAGAAACTATTGGGACAAAAGGAAGAATTGTGGATTTTCAACGTGGATTTCTTCTTTTGTCTCAATATTTAGCAAACTTTGTTTTATTAGGGACGTCAAAATCGGGCTTGTTTGGGAAAAGGTGAAACACTTTCTCTGTTACGATGCTGCAACTGGTTAACTCAAAATCATTCTCCTTGCATTTTCCATACAGGTACGAACATAACATCCAATCCAAGCCTCCAGCTGCTCATCCCGAGTAGAAATCAAGTTGAATGTTAGTTGTAAATCAGTGGCGGATCCAGAGGGGGTTCGGGGGGGTCAAACGAACCCCCCTCTGAAGCCTAATTCTTTCATTTTCAAGCAGAAATTCAGTCAAAATTGTATATTAATAGCAAAACGAACCCCCCTAAATGTAAATTCGACCCCATCCTTTTAGAAATCCTGGATCCGCCACTGTAAATGGACGCGGGGCATAAAATTACTGAGAGTGTTAGATCTACTAAGTGTAGAAAGTTGGATGTAGATCTTAATCTACTAACATGAATAGCCTTCAAAGAAAAGTAGAAAACAGGTTGGGTATCAGCATGTTCTTCTTTTCTCTCTATGCCTTTCAAAATGACATTTATTCAGAATCAGGTATTATTTGGGAAAGGATTAACAAAATAGGTTTAAGCCAAGGGCGGATCCAGATTTTTTTCCAGGGGGGGTCAAAGCCCAAACAATGGCTTAAATATGTGTTAAATATGTTTTATATAGTCAAAATTCAATTTTTGATCAATTCCAGGGGGGTCATGGCCCCCTGACCCCCATCCCTAGATCCGCCCTTGGTTTAAGCTGTGTGATAATTTTGCCATTGATTCAAGTACCACCACCATTGCTTTTTCATACACTTGTTTTATTTTTTGAAATAAAAATGCACAAAACAATTCAAGTCAATGTGCTTCATTTCACTGTTTGGTCTACTTGATAAATTGGTTAAACCTTCATTCAACTCCTTTTGATAGAAGATCAATCTGGAAAAAAAAAAACACACACAAAACAGTTAGTATGAGTGTTAATTCATTAAAAAGTCACTAAACTTTCTAAATTTTGACCCTTTTCAGAATAATACTTGCAAATAAACATACTCACAAAGTATATTTATTTGTAAACAAGAACTGCTTTGAACACACTGGGGCCATTTAATCCCAAATTTTGATGATAAAACAACTGATACATGTGGCAAACACAGCAATGCATATGATGAACAGCAAAATATATTTGTAATTATAAAAATCTTTTGTTATTTCAAATCCTAAGTCATATGATTTGGGGTCAGGAGCATGGGGTTTAATGTTTTGTGTGTGCTTTCAACATCAAAATAAATTGACAAAGCACCACAAACTCCTTTGTAGCTTTATGGGTAATTTGGTCACCTACCTTAATAGAATATTTTGGGAAAAGGATTTAAATCAGGTTATATCAAAGGTCATTAAGGTACTACACCCCTAATGAGATTCATACATAGCCAAACTTATTTGGTCCAGGTTGTAAACATTCGGGGGAACGTTCACCGCTGAAAATTTACGTTGACCGAATAAGTTTGGATATGTAATGAATGTGTCGCGCGAAAAAATCCGATGTCACATATATATCTTATTCGGGGTGTACTACCTTAAATTAATATTTAGCTCACAAATAACATTTTTCCTTCAACTGTAATTTTGTTCATGCTTTTATGCACTGACACCAAAATGTAGAACCTTATGTTGGCCATATCTTGCTTCCTACAAAGAGACTTTCATCAAGATAATATTAATATTAATGTTTACAACTTACCAATGAAACAATAGATTCTCAGGAAGAACTGGAAATCCATAAATATGTTTCCGAGAAGTGAGCATGAGAGTGTCTTGAATTCTTCAGCATGGATTCACCTGTTATTTGAAAGATAATTCTCAATATACATGGTATTTGTATTTGTGCATGCAAATGCTTTCCACATTATACTATCTATCTAGTCACAATATCCTAACTTATTATGACAATGGCAATAAATATCATTGAAAAAAGATAAATCCTGACCTCAAATAACAAAGATTTGAAAAATACTCCTAGAATTGCATAAAGATTGAATATTATAACATATAATTCTAATCACTTATCCCTATCCCAAACAACAATCAAACTAACTGATCCAGGTTGAAAGACCAGAGTGCATTCACATTTAAAACTATTGAATTAAAGAAATCTCTTCTTTTCACTAAATGATTTTTAAAGGCAGTAGCTATTTGTCTGGTTCAGACTATAAGTCATTTATATTATCTGTCAGGAACCGGATAACTAGCCATATAGAGCTGTTAACATTATTTGTACGGAACCATACACACTGTGTTGTAAGTTGTCCGTTAGATTTGTGTAGTTTGTACGGAAGTTTTGAGTAGTCAATCAAAGATGGCGTCCGTGGAAAATCGTTAGAGGTGGGTGTCTTAGTTTTTCGTCGATAATTCTTTAAATGGCCGTATCTTGTCTTGATACTGATATCATCGTACAGGAGAAATGTATACCTAATAACGGTGCTATATAGCCAAGTACCAGTGTTGTCCTATCGTACTCAGTCGTTGTGCAAAGACAGCCAAACACGGAAAACTTTTTTGAAGCGAGAAAGTTGGCCTTTTAAGGATGATTACATTGTACACAGCGAACTAGGGAACAAACTATTGCTCTAACTTGGATGTTTTGAACATGCTCTTTTCTATGGTTACCGTTATAGTACACAAAAATGTCCAGAATGACCACAAACGCTGTGTTTACTAAATGGCCAAACAACGGTGTAGTCCTAGTGAAAATATGCAGACACAATGGTGCAGTTTCTGTGTTATCTGTACGGTGTAGTTGTTATTTTCACAACAAGTTGTGAACGGTGTAGACTTGGTATGTTGTATAGGGCGAACTAGCTCTAACAGCTAGCAGATCATCTGCACATCTGATTCATCTCCCTCAAATACTTTGGTCTTAGAAAACACAGTTATTTCCCTTGATGAAAACGCCACCATCCTCAAAGTAAACGAAAACAAAAGTTAAGGAAATATGCCGTTTTCTCTTTTCTTCATTCACATAAGCCTAAAACAGTTCGATGTATGTTTAATTTAATTTTTGGAAGACATTTTTTGTTATTTGGTATTAAAAAAAACCATCTGACGGACATGATAATCACAAGGAATACCATCACAAAATATCAAACAAGACATACGATAGCAGTCATTTTAGAGCCATGTTTAGTGACTTACCCTAAGATGTGGGTGCAATGGTCAGTTTCTTGTTCATCCGTTCATTTGATTTGTAGATTCGAAATTTCAACTCTGGCTTTGAATTTTTCTTTGTAACTGTTTTAATTGGTTGTTACAATCAATTCTTGTAATTAATGAAATGATTTCAACTTAAGGAGTATGATAATTATTGATCAACATGTATCTAGTTTTCAAATTGACCTCTCATTGAAGTATGATTTTACCCAAAATAAAGGATTCCATCAACAAAACATAAATTATAAATAACAAAACATAATTTATAAATTTGTTTCATAAACATTTGGGCCTTTCGTCTTGTTCGACTTAAAGTAATTAAGTCTTGAAAATAGAATTACGGAACTGCAAAATTCATTTTGGAATTTTCATACGTAATTAACCTCTTCTTCAGGACTGACAATTTTCTGACCAAGATTTTTTGGGCCCACTCATAAAATGTAACCATTTGAAATGAAAAAGACAATATTCTATTCGCCAAAACCGTTTGACTATTGGAGTAAAACGTATTGAAGTACTTCCAAGAGAGTAGAACTTACATCCATAAATAAATGAAATTCAATGTTTTCCATCGGGAACCGACCTTCCTCGACTAAGATAAACAATTACCAAGTTGATCAACGCTTCTCAATGACTTAATCATAATTGGGAACAAACTGTTCATTTCAGCCATTGTTTTCATGTCTCGTGGGGAAAGGGAAGAGTCCCTATCCGTATCATCTGTTTCAGCATGTCCAATGGAAATATCAGGAATTAAGGTCGGAGCTTTTTGAACGACTTTATGGGGTGTTGAACTTCGTAATTTTTTATGTACTGGACTCATGCATTCAAAATCGGGGATATCATCGATAGAAAGATTGTTAAGCCCAAAATCCTTTTTTCTACATTGATGAGGTCTATCTTGTGTATTCTATGCTCGCAAATGGGGATGATGTCCTAGTCTGACCTCTTGATAATATTCAGAATGATACTACAATTCAGAGTTTTCAAACCTGAATATCTGACCGGAATGGTCCTGTCCCGAATGCTTCACAAACTTTTCGAAACTTCCTTCGAAATGACAGTAGTAACAAGTGAACAGCATGGAACTGAAAATAAAAGAAAAAAATAAAACAGACACCGCCAGATTCTTGGTACTTTCTACATTTTGACCCTTACGGAATTGCTTTGACAAATAGCAAAGAAACTAGATTCTTTCTATATTCTGATTAAAGTATATTTTGTAGACATATTGTCACCTTCTTTGCTGCAAAGCAGTTACAAGTCAGTCACCTATTAACATAATTGTTGAATAATTTCGGTAGTAATTATAAAACATGATTCTCAGCCGTGAAAACGTTATCATTAAGTATTACTATTGCTTCAAGTCTACACCGTTCACAATTGAATTATGTCTACACCGTTCACAATTCGTTATGAAAATATAACCACACCGTACACAAAACACAGAAATTGCACCGTTGTGTCTGCATATTTTCACTAGGACTACACCGTTGTTTCGCCATTTAGTAAACACGGTGTTTGTGGACATTCTGGACATTTTTGTGTTAAACAAGGGTAACCATAGAAAAGAGCATGTTAAAAACATCTAAGTTAGAGCAATAATTTGTTCCCTAGTTCGCTGATTACTATGTAATCATCCTTAAAAGGGCAACTTTCTCGCTTCGAAAAAAGTTTTCCGTGTTGGCTGTCTTTGCGCAACGACTGAGTACGATAGGACAACACTGATACTTTGATATATAGAACCGTTGATAGGTATACAATTCCCCTGTATAATGATATCAGTATCAAGGCAAGATACGACCGTTTAAGAAATTTATCAATGAAAAACTATGACACCTACCTCTCATGCTATATCGTTGTCGCCATCTTTGAATGACTACACAAACCTAACGGACAACTTACAACACAGTGATACAAGCCGCTATAAATGATGCATTGGAGATATTTGTGCATTCTTACTGGTGGATGTGTTGTAAATACATTTATCCATAAAAATATCTTCATTGAATATGAATGAGGTTACTAAACTGTCTGAACAGAATATCATTTAACCTGTAGATATAGCTTTTTGTCATTTGGAAATAAATGACAATTTTGTGCTGAGCTGTTAAAGTGACATTTCAGAATTATTTTTACATAAATTTTACTTTTATTCTATCTGAAAGAGCATGTTTTCTTATGAAAATTCTGAAAATTTCAAGCCAAAATATTGAACCGTTTATGAGAAATATATATTTTTGTGCTAAAATTAAACAAATTGTTGTGGACAACAGTTCAGATTTATATAGAATTTGTCATTTCTGTCTCAACTTTGAAGGCATATTTTTCGCTTATAAATAACAACTTCAAAAAACTGATAGCATTTCTACGCATTATAATAACCAATCTTTGCATCAAGACATACTTTTAGAAAATGAAATAAATGTGAAATGTCACTTTAACTAAGTTTTTTTTATTTTGTTACCTTTGGACTAAGAGGGACCTTCTGGTGAGTCCATAAAACCAGAAATGCATCTGATTTAGTAGATGACAACCAGATGTCTATTTTTTGGGACCAAAGACAAAGTAGGCAAGGGATTTTCTATGTTTTAACTTGTTTTCTCATTAACCCCATGGAATAGTTACAAAAGTAGCAAAGGGTTGATACCCAAATGGAAGGAAAAAATCCCCAAGCCCCCATACACCTTTAAGGAAACCCCTGAATTATAATATTAATGGCTAATTGTTTGGTTCTGAACAAACAAAACTCAGCTGTGTATAGGTAATCTGTCCGGGACCGGATAAATTTATAGCTTTTAGCAGAGTACAGGCAATTAGTCCGGTAACATGTATGTATACAAATAGACACTTTTATTCTTAAAAAAAAAAAAAAAAAACATCCTGCATACTACTCATGCAAGCTAGGAATTGTTTGGGAAAGGGGTAAATAACTGATTAATCTCATTTGGCAATAAGTACAAACAAAGATCAGCCTCTTTTGTGAAATATGATCTTTATCTTCCGGAAGTGGAAACATACAACGAGGGAAAACAAACAGAAAGGGCCAATATAAGCTAAGATTAGCATATGCACCTGGTGCAATAGGCCTCTACCAACTATATGAACTATATGAACTTCTTTACATCTGGTAGAATACAAGTAAAAAATTGCTGTAATGTACAGCAAAATGAATTGTATCGCTTAAAAAATTATACCAAAGTACTGAATGGTACAAGTGTCTGGTTAAGTCAACATGCAGTTAAAACCGAAACAGGATTGCATGTCTGCATATGCTGGTGCTAGATCTAGTCTATTTTTGTGTGTTCAGCCAGATTATACATTAATCAAACAGCATAGGAGGGGAAGTAAGCAAATACAAAAGTGTTAAATGTTGCAGTTGAATAAATGGGGATTAAAATTAACTTAAACAAGAAAGGAAACCGAATATTTCAGCAAGGAATTAGGGCCAAGATGGTCCTGAATCGTTTCTCCGTGAAATTATTCTTTGGAAAAAAAGAAGGAAAAAAAGACACACACAAAAAATTGAAAGTGCACCATAGTAACCACAGTTCACTATGAAATTATTTTTCGAAAAAAAAATATATATAAAAAAAGAAGAAAACAAAAACAATTTGAAAGGCTCCATGCAAGGAAGATTCCTGTTAGATTCCTATGTTAGAAGATTCCTGTTTGAATCTTGATTGAAACTGGCCTAGTAATTTTGGAGAAGTTTTCACATGAACGCACGCCGGAAACAGGACCGTGGCATAAGCCCCGCTAGCCTTTGGTCAGAATAGGTAAAATACTTTAATTAAATAGAAAAAAGTACTTGTTTATCCATTAGCCTTCTGAATATAAAAATCGTATCAAGTAAATTTTCCAAACCGGAACATTTTGACCACTATAGCTTATTTGTTCTTCGTATAATCATTCAATAGAGAACAGACTGTGTTGAGTAGATCAGAGTGCACGCTAATCTTAGTCTATGGAATCTAAAAATGCTTTGATAACAGCAGGAATAGGAAACGTTTATGATAACAGACATAGATGAACGAACGCACAGCAGCCACAATGCCACGGATATGATCCTTATTACTTTTGTCCGGCGGAGCAATAAATTAAATGTAAAAAAGATAAATACAGAAATGCCATATAAAGTGACAACTACCAGCCGCTAATGTTTAGGATTTAAGCTGTAACACAATACAACCAATACCATGAATATGTCTCAATAATTCACCCGGCAGATAATCTCTGCCAGGTCATAAATCGGGACCTATATTTGTACTTATCACACACAAAAAACACAAAGAACGAGCGACACATACGAGGAGATTTACTAGAGTGTAACAAAAAGTACAGGACTAAAGTTTTGATTGTGGCGGCGAATTGATTGCGCATAAAGTATTCTTTTGAACGGATTTGAAATCCATCCAGTCAAAAACTGTTGAAAGATTAAAATTGGGTTGTTCTTTTATGTGAAAACCCCTAACAGTTTGTAATTTTTAGAAAAAAAATTGAGAAAACCTATTTGTTCTACTAGTTATACACATGCCTATTTAGTTCAGACGATCCCTTGAAATTATGGAATCGAATCATCCATAATTGTACATGCAGTGTTCATTCAATACTTACCGGGTAAGTCTTTTTCGTGCTTTGATTTCTTAGGAAGCGATGCAGTGAATCGGATAGGCCATGGGCAAACCGAAAGTAGGAATTCACATTGTAATGCAATTTTGAAAAACGCTTGAGAAAACCCATTTGTTCTACTAGCAATATACATAATTATCTAGTCAGATAAGACGATCCCTTGTAACAATGCAAGTTGACCAGTCCAAATTCAACATGTAGTGGTCATTCAATAGTAAGGTACTCCCTCGTTCTTTGATTTCTTATTGCGATTCGAAATGGTACGGTTGGGCTAAAAAAATTTGATGCGATGAAAATTCAAAATTAGGAAGTTTGGGCTGATATGAATCTCCTTTGCGCCACCGCAAGCTCATTTTCGCACGTGAGTATAGCCTATGAAAATCGGAATTAATACAAAAACCAGACACTTTATGTTCTAACATAAACATTATTGATTAGATATGATCTTACAATACATGAATATAGCAATTTAATGCAATAAAAATTCATGATTTAGGAGTTTATGCTGATTTGAATCTCCTTTGCGCCACCGCAAGCTCCTTTTCGCCCGTGAGTATAGCCTATGAAAATCGGAATTAATAAAACAAACAGACACTTTTTTCTAAAGAATACATAATTATTATTGAATAGCTATGGTCTAATAATACATAAATATTACAATCAATTGTGACGAAAATCTATGATTAAAAAGTTTATACAAATACAAATCTCCTTTGAGCCACCCAGCTCCTTCTCGCCTGTGATTAGCATATGAAAATCGGAATTTATACAGAAAACAGACACCTTTTGTCAAAAAATAAACATTATGGATTAGATATGATCTTAAAATACGTGAAAATTACAATTTAAATGCGATAAAAGTTAATGATAAAGGAGTTTGGGCTTATATGAATCTCCTTTGCGCCGCAGCCAGCTCCTTTTCGTCCGTGAGTAGCCTATTAAATCGGATTCAACACAAAAATCAGACACTTTATATCCTAAAACAAAGATTACTGACTAGATTTAATCGTAAAATACACGAATATAACAATTTAATGCGATAAAAAAAATCATGATTAAGGAGTTTGGACTGATATAAATCTCCTTTGTGTCACCTTCATGTCCTTTTCGTCCTTTGCGCCAAAAACAGGTTCATTGCGTGTTTTAGTCCAACCCGAAATGGTATGCATAAATGCGTTGCATTTAAACGGATAGGAAAAATACATGTCCACCATGGGCAAACCGGAAGTAGGGACTTTCCATTGCTATGCAAAGTATAAAACTATACTAGAATTTTGTTTACACGAATTTTCAGCGTGGTCTGAGATTAAACGAACTTCAATGTATACTTATAGTACTGCTTGAAAAATTATACCGTGTAAACAGTTTATGTGTAGGTTATATATACACGACTTTCAAGTACAAATAATTATCCCTCATGACGTAATTTCTAAAATTAAAATATGTATACCACATATGTATCGCGCATGGCGCGATACAAAAACACAGAAAATATTGATAATTTGCTACCTTGGCTTGGATGGAAGGAAAGTTCATTGAAACCTACTTTCACTTTCACTTTATCATTGGCGTTGGAAAGGCTTGGTTAAAACTGCTTAGATGTAAACTCTATAGTTCTGAGATTTAAAATGAAATCACTTACCATACTTAACAAGTACAACGTGACTGTACAATCTCCTCATCCCTCATTTCACTGGGAAAGGATGCATATCCTACTTTCATTTTGAGCTTCGACCTGCAGCCAGCAACTAGCCACACTTTCACGCCTGGATTTCCGGATTAATCTTGGTGTTATGAATATAACGGGTAAGTAAAAAAGGTACTATTTTGACTTTGGAGTAAATGCAAATATTTGCTGAGCAGAATCTATCTAGCCTGTCAAGTTGAACAATTCAAGCGATATTTTTCAAATATATGTTTACTTGTTCGTATGTTCGACAAAACTAGTATGTGTCCCTTTAAGAGAATATTGTATCTCACTCATGGTTACATGAAAAACTATAAAGGCCGCTTTTCCATGACCAGGCCCATAAATACGTGCAACTTTGAATCCATTTTTACTCCTACGCCATATCTTGGGTAACAGAAGGTCAACTCATTAAAAATTTAAACATTTCAATTTGTTTTTGTGGCCGCAATATTGGGTGATAAAGACCTACATTTTACCTTAATGATTTTCAAAGACAAGACATCCTTATATCGCTGCTTTTCAACAGAAACCTCGAAACTGCAGCTTAAAACAAGCTGCAGTTACGAGTGTTATGATATAGATTTTGTCGTTGTTGTTTTGTATGAGATGAGAAAAAAGTTACCCGTTACAAATAACATTGTCTTGATAAATAAAGTTTATGGATTAAGAAATAATTATGTTTTATTATTCAATATGAACCACCATGCTGAAAAGTACCATACGCAATGTTGATAAATCAAATATACAGAGCAAAGAAAAGATAATTGCTTTCGTTATGAAGTTGACAGGAACATTGTTACTGTCGGCGTAAATTTCATTTTCCGCACGTTGAGTTATACGTTTACTCAGATGATATTGCAGAAATCTTAAAAATACATAACGCTATTCAGATGTGGGATTTTTTTGTCTGCATGCAATATATTTTCTCCCCATTTGTTCTTGTGAGCTATTTTGAGAAAATGTTGTCTTCGTCTTCGCAAAAACTGTCCTCACAATAACGAAAGTTTTCGTTACTGAGAGTACGGAAATTGTTAATGCAATGACAAATACATGAATTGTTTTTTTAAGTATTTAACCTGCTGCAATTAATCAAATATCATGATGAACCAACTCTACAGGAGAATGAAGCGTTTTAGCTTAAAAAATGAATCTACAGCCTTATTGTTGACAAACAGCCTTATTGTAGTAGTGATGATATTGTAGGTATATTGTGCTAAAAATAGATCGGTTTAAACCTATGTAGAAAGAGTTTATAACTGTGTTTGTCTAAATCAACGTCACTGTTAACTTGGTTAAATCGATCGCTTTCGTGGCATACGTGAACAATAATAATTGGTGGGGAGTCAAAACCTCGTAACTACAGCTTGAATAAGCTGGAGTTACGAGGTTTTGACTCCCCACCGACGAAATTTAAACCAAAGTTTCACTGTTTCAAAAGCCGATGTCATTAAAAGCTGCACAGAATCGGCACCTATATTCCAAGGGATCCTATCAGATGATCCGTTTTGGTGAGACGAGTCACATAGTTAGATTAAGATATAATATTCAACAAAAATGAACGGTCAAGTGAATTGTATCGATGTTAAACCCCGGCCGAAGTTGATCTCTTACACGACAAAAGGTAATGTTTTTAAATTGGATTAATCTTGAGTCAAGGTCACATGGTACAGAATACTTTAAACGTTAAAGTTTCTGCAAAAGTTACGGCTGATGGCTAAAGAACGAGGGTCAACCTATAGATTATAACGTATTAAAGGCGTAACGTGTATAGGCATGGCGACTTTGGCATAACGTTAGAATTAATCACCATGGGTACCTTATATTCGATTTGCGAAGAACTTTTACATTGCTTTTGTTTTTCTGAATTCAAATATTGAAATATGTGGCTTTGCTGTTATTATTGTTGTTGTTATTTTTGCGCTGTAAAAACCTATCAACGATAACCTGTTGCTTTTATGAAGCTTTTAAGGCTCCGACTTTTTTTTCTAGGAATACATAACAAGCAAATTAGCACCAAAAAGTCTACTTCAATTTGGCTGAAAAACCAAAATGTATAGTTTCGTTTATTGTTTCATTTGTCGTCACTATTTAGGCTAATATTCTTTTCCAAAACTTACTATAGTCCAATAACGATATAAAGGTTTACTGACCATGAAAAAACACCACTCTCTAACAATACGAAATGCATCAAATTACACACACTTTTAAATACACTTTACATTAGTTGATTCACCGTGCCGAATTTCAAGAGTATGCTCCAAGAAGAAATTAATGTACAAATATTATTTTATTCTATATTCATATGCAAGGGAGGTAATTATGAACATTTTTGTCAAATATTTCCATAAGTATGCGTTAATTCAATTTCTAAGCCGTATAAAATGCTTATGTTTGTATTTGGAATGAAAATGTAACACAGTTTAGGAATTACTGGCACTTTTCAAATTTCGCTTCTGGCTCTTTGGTGCTAATGAGGAGTTGGATGTTCGCAAAAGTTACCTACAGGTAAACAACGCGATATCGAATTCAAAGCCCAAGTAATTTTACATGCGATGGTTTGAATCTTGCAGGTTTCTAAAAATTCTATTCAGAATTACATGTATGTACGCTTTGTCCCTTGCTTACATAGGTAAAAGTAAAATACGTAAACATGTTCCATAATATCTTGGTTTGACTATAGAATGAACTATCTTCATTTTAAAGGGGGAATAACACTTAACATCTTGCAAATTTTCCGAGGACTTCGTACAAAAAAATAAATATATATTATTAAAATATGGTCTTTAAATTGCATATATGCCAAATCTTAGCTTTCTACCTTGTGTATTGGCTTAGATGTCGACGGATTTAAAACCCCATGATTTTTTGTCGGGGGGATAAAAATTATAATAATAAAACATATGGGGTTTTAAATCCGTCAACATCCTAGCCAATACACAAGATAGAAAGCTAAGATTTGGCATAGATGCAATTTAAAGGCCATATTTTCATAATATATATTTATTTTTTGCACGAAGTTCTCTGAAAATTTGTAAGATGTTAAGTGTTATTCCCCCTTTAATAATGATGGATACGAAACATAATAATGCATGTACATTGTACATGTAACCCCAAGTTTGCATTATCATAATTATATCGTTGGCGTGATTGCAAAACATTGTAACTACAGCTTTAATCAAACTGTAGGTACGAGGTTTTGCAATCACACCGACGATATGCCTATATAAAAAGACTCCAATTACTGGACAGCAAAGCATATAAATCACTGTCAGTTTAATCTATAATCCATATTATTAATCCATTTGGCGACATAATACAGACCTTGACAAATGTTTATTTATAAATCAGATTTGACGTTATCCGCCAGTTGACATTTTACCTTTATCGGACATTGTGGTTGATTGAATAGCAATGAATTTTGTGCTAAAAATGAATTGGGTTTAACGTTATATGTATTGATAAACCGTCGATGTTGTTATAAAATCTCGTAACTACGGCTTGAATCAAGCCGTAGTTACAATAGTTTATAACAATACCTACGAAATGTCATTGTTTATCCGAAATTACGTAACGTTTAACAGGATAAAATCGTTCCCTATATTATGGTTTATTGCCTTCTTTAATTGCTATGGTTATATTGCGACGACTGGAACACATAACCATGCATTTCTGTCATTTTCTCACCAGTAATACATGGACCACAACATCCTTTCCGATTCTCCAGCTACTCGCCCAAATCGGTGTACGATTATCAAGACATTAGTGAAAGACACATATGTTATATATTAGAAAACATGTTCGCCGAGGCCGAGGGTTGAACTCGGGACATAATGAACGTTGGGATTTGTGACGGTATTGCAATATTAGATTCGAACCCTTTCCTATACGTCAAAAATGAAGACTGTTACTAATTGTAACCTGTTTCACATGATAAAATGGATCTTGGATTAAGACAACCAGTGTACAATATCATTATAACACAGAAAAAATTAAGCCTCCCATCTACGGTTTGATAATCGGGAATCTAAGCGGGGGAGCAGCTTGAGGCTCGGTGAGAATGTTGTATTACTGGTTTGAGAAACGACAGGAATCCACGGTGAGGCGCTTCAGAGATAGCAATATGATCATATCATTTGATTAAGGCGTTAATCAATTAACCCTTTCCCAAACGGCAAAATTTGAAGGTGACCACTTCAAAAACTGCCACAAAATTTAATGACAAAATTGAAGTTATTAACGATAGAATTTGTGTAAAATATGACGTAGAAAATATTGAGACAAAAGGAGAAACTGCTGATTATCAGCAGTTTCTTCTTTTGTCTCAATGCTTTCCCAAGCCTATTCTATTCGGGACGTCAAAACGGTCTTGTTTGGGAAAGGGTTAACCAGGTCAGTTTATCAATCAATCAATTTAGTATCGGAAAAGATTGGCCGCTATATAAAAAGGTTATCGATGGATTCCAATGAATATGTCGACGGAACTTTAATCCAAATCCAATTTAAATCCTATTATTAATTTTACAATTGCTTGTGTCAAAATCGATGACGCTGTATAGATTGATGGTTTTAATTCTTGTCCGTATTGAATGGTTTCTACAATACAATGATCGGCAAAAAAAAGATCTATAGATAAGCCCCCTTAAAGGCTCAGATCGAAGGGCTGATTTTCAGAACATGCAAATTGACCAGAAAGCTTTGTAGAGTTAGAATGTTGCTCGTATAAAACTCATTGCTAGTGTTTAACATAAAACGAAAACTATCTTCTTCACAAATTTCATATCTATGCTCTGACAATTAACAAACTTTGCTATTTACCTTTCCAATGAAATCACTATAATATAAAGGTTGCACGATAATTTGATCATTTGTTTATTTACATTGACCTGTCCATTGTTATTGAAAACAGTTCACAGATTTCCATTTAAGAAAGTATTCGTTTATACAAACGTCGATGTGCAAGTCTGTGATAGCGCAGTGGAAAGACGTGGGACTTCTACTCGAACGGACCAAGTTCGATTCTGCTAAAAGACAGGCACAATTTTTATTTTTCAAGGATTTTCATTTATTTTTCTTTTATTCTTTTGTTTAATGTGTGCAGTTTAATCCATTTACAGACACCAATTACCGGATATGTAAATATTCCTAATTTTTTAAGGCGATACAAGAAATGCGCTTTTGAAATTTAAAAAGAAAAAGAGAAATCTTTGAGGAAATAAAAGTGCTCTCTTTTTTATGCTTTTCTGCGTGAAATGTCAAAGTAAAATATTTCTGGCAAAATTAAATGGCACATTTTCATAATCCAGATCTTTTTTGTTTGCATGGTATTTATTTTTCTCTAAACATTTGTTGATATGTTAAAAATATATGGTTTGTGATTTTTGTTGGAAGACCGTTTGCAATAAAACATATGCCTATATTCGCATATTATGTCCGTCGAGCAAAATCAGAACATGAAAAAAAAACTTGGTGCAATAAAAAAAGAAATAGAAATGAAATACACATTTAATCAGAGGCGATTGTGAGTTTCGAACCCATACCAAAAGGTAATTAAGTTTCAAGTCTTCGACCGTTACCATTTGACCACTTTGACTTTATTACATTTGTGACAAAAAGTATTTATATACCTAATCAACATTAAATCAATCAACCATATCGGATAATTTACCTGGATTCCCGTACTTGACATCGACTCACCCGGGTCAGTGTAAAAATGATCGTTTTCAGTTTATAGACAGGTAGTTGCAATTATTAGTATGTGCCTGACCCAATAGGGAACGATTTTATCAAGTTAAACGTGACGAGATTTCAGACAAATAATAGTATTCCGTAGATGTTTTTTTTTATTTTATAAAATTTCGTAATTTAAGCCGTAGTATTGTCCAGCAAGATTAACCCGGGACATCTTAATTTTCGTGCGCTAAGTCCGTTAGTTGAGCGTCTTAACAAAACATTGCCGAAGTGGGGTCATTACATATGCAGATGTCCCGGGTTAATCTTGTTGGACAATAACGAGATTTTATAACAACACTAGCGGTTAATCAAAACATAACAGTAAACCCAGTCTATTTATAGCACAAAATTCATTGCTATTATGCAGTATAAGGGCAGATAAGGCAGACTACACATTTCCTTGCATTTACAGAAAATCCTTGCAACTACAACCACAGAAAACGTATTTCAGTTAACTCTTTCCCAAACGACCGAATTTTAGGTTGATCCACTTCAAAAACCACCACAAATAACAAAATAGAAGTTATTAACGATAGAATTTGTGTAAAATATGGCACAGAAAATATTGAGACAAAAGGAGAAACTGCTGGTTATCAGCAGTTTCTTCTTTTGTTTCAATGTTTTCCAAAGCCTTCTCTATTAAGGACGTCAAAACCAGGTCTTGTTTGGGAAAGGGTTAAATGGATAACAGTGATGTAAGAAATTGTTAATATTTTAGGGGTATAGCTCAAAGTTTATAACTGTAGACTTGTATACAAACACTATTTAAACCAATACATATAGTTTTAACCTTTACCAAACAATTTATCGTGTGCTAAACGAGCGACTTAATGTCCTAAATCGTTTATTCTGGAAGGTGAAAGTGTTTGTGTTGGGTCATTTTTCAACAACAAGAAGTAAAGTCACGGGTGGTAAACTTTGCAACGACCTCAAAAAAGAGGTAGTGAATTTCTGTTCCCATAGCACATCCGGGAACTCGCGAGATCAGTCCAATGGCTAGAAACGTGTAAACAAAGGTAGGTGTCGGTGGTTCTTTTGATTGTTTTCTAGGTTTCTAGCGAAAAATGGATAATTATGGCAATGCTATGTCGTGTAAAGATGGCTTCTCGACGCATACGGCCCAAAACTGCGGTCGAAACCGTAGTAATTTCCGCTGGATCGTTTTTAAAGTTCGATCACGATGTTGCTTTTTCACAACAGTTTGTCAACAACTGACACATTTTTGCATAATTTGTGGTTTTCCACGAAGAATATAGCCCCGGTACGCTCGCCCTGGGGAAACGAACACTCTGTAATAATTTTCTTGAATAATGTGCCTTTTTGCCATTTTTTGCAGGATATGTAATACAGATAAGAGGGAGTAACAGCTTTTCAAAATGCAGTATTATATTCATTGTTCACTCTATCGTGTGGGTACTCATTGGAATCGTCTCATTGAGACGATTCAAATGAGTACTCATCACAACATAGGGTTTGTATTTGAAATAACAACCTTAGAATATCTTCACCCCTCTTATCTATTGCTCTGGCTAAAAGTACATTTACGACGACTCTAGGGATTGTGATCGCATTATTGTCTAAGGAGTGTCATATACCTGCTTTTCAACGAAAACCTCGTAACTGCAGCTTCAAGCAAGCTGCAGTTACGAGGTTTTCATTGAAAAGCGACGATATATGTCATAATCCGAGCACGTGTGGTCAGTTGCGCAATAATTGTAGGACTGACATTATACACCCATGCAATAGCCAATAATCCGATCAAATCGATTTGTCAGTATAGGATCACCCCTCCCTAATTAAGTCATGACTTTGACGTCATTTATTAAAGAGGATTTGATCAGAAAAAGGAAAGTATTCTCATCTCTACCATTAAAAGGACATGACATTCCAATCTCATTTTTAAAAGTATGTCTTGATGCAAAGATTGGTTATTCTAATGCATTTAAATGCTATCAGGTTTTTAAGTTGTTATTTATAGGCAAAAAATAAGCCTTGAGGCAGAAATGGCAAGTTACATATAAATCCGAACTGATGTGGTAAACAACGCATTAATTTGGTTTGAAATTTTCAGATTTTTCAAAACAAAATACGATCTTTCAGATAAAATAAAACTAAATTTTGTGAAAAAAATATCTGTGAAATGTCACTTTAATTACCTTTAGATAAATATAATATGTATGTTTTAATGTAAATGTCTGTCGCTCCCAAGTTTCGATTTGTCACAATTAGATTAACTTCGCTCGCCCTCGATTTCATTTGTACAAGAATCGGTTCCTTTCCCTAGGATAAACGCACAACTAGTTGCGCAATGGTCTCATACAACTTAAGGTAAGGCCTGGGTAATCAGTTATGGAACGAAATCTGTATGGTGCGTATCGACGATTTTAAACGATTTTAAGACGATTTTATAGGGAACTAATTTTCCATTGCTCTCAAATTTTGAATTTTTGACGTTCGTTCGGTTTTTTTGCCGACTCTTCATACAATTTAGAAACATTTTCACAAAAAAAAGTTTGAAATATTTCCCGGAAATCTGAGCACGCTCAATTGTTTCCGTTGTTACGAAAACAGGCGATATTGCATCAAACGGTAGTTTGAAAATGATCGGACTTACGGACGTCACGGTATAAGTCGTAATATAACGATTGTACCGGAAGAGCATTACCCAGCCCTAACCTTAAGCAAACAACACATTTTTTACCAGTCCGAGGTGCTGCAGAGGACAAATATAAAACATATTATAGAATACCCATATCGTCGGTGTAAATGCAAAACCTCGTGCGTCGATTTTTATGGTTTATAAAGTACATGTTCAAACTTATATGTCCAGTTTAGACAATTCACGCAGGTTTTGTGATATTTGTTCTTGTCGGTTTCAATGACAAATTATAAGGGAACAATGTATCAAAAGTTTAAGTAAAAAGTTAAAAAGTTTTGTCTTCCTCTCGCTCGAAAGAACGCGCCTCAGGTCTTGTTTGAGAAAGGATCAATTGGCCTTGTTACACTCATGCAATACGTAAGTCCTTTTAAAGCTGATCAAAGTAAATCCAATGTCATTGACGTACGTTAAGCGACAATTGCGTGACGTCATCTAATTTGAAAATCTATTACTTAGGCGCATCGGATAATTACAAAGAAATCGATTTTGTGGACGTAATTGGTCAATAAGGTTACCCAGAAAATATTTATATATTGTTTCTTATCGTCGTTTTTCAAGAAAAAACCCGTATCTACAGCTTGTTTAAAGTTGCTGTTAGTATGTTTTTTTGTTGAAAAACAGCGTTATACCGGACAATGTCGTCATTGCTTTGGCGTATTGGCTAATTAAATTAGTATAATTATCAAATATTTAAATTTGTTTAAATGCTCAGCTCATCTCTAATTGTATCAAATATGTAGATACAATTTTCTACCATATGTATCTGGAAACGTACTCTTATAACAATGTCATGAATACAAGTTTTTACGACATTTACAATTCCCAGATTGCTAAAATGCGGTTTTGTCCGTGTGCTAATTACATTTTATAACATGTGTAAATGATCGAATGAATTGCAATTGAAGTACCAAAACCATGACGTCATGTGGATGTCCGTTTGCATAGGAAACCTTGAGGAATTCAACGATGACATATAAAGATACGAAAATCAACAAAGAGGCATCTACGCAATGCTTGTAAGATATGTAGATACCAAGAACATTTCATTGCCATCAAAACCTACTCCCCCAGTAAATGAGTAGAATTCACTACTTTTAATCACGACACCGAAACCGGATAGTGTTGAGTACATGATAACATCGTCGCTTTGCCTCGAAAACATCGTAACTGCAGCTTAGGATAAGCTGCAGTTACGAGGTTTTTGAAGAAATGCGATCAGATTGTCTTTCAAGGCTTAGTAGACTGAACATTTGTGACGTCCAAATACCGCCATAGACGGTTAGGACGCTATTGACATGACTCTTTTTGCTTGAAAATGATAATGTGTTTCAAAGCAGAAAATGGACTCAAGTTGCATCATAATCTTTTCCTCTGATATCTAAACGTTCGGGATTTCCTGAGGGAGATACCCAACTCCCGGGCTCTAGGTGATTGTCTATCGCTCTATCTCTCTTTAAAGTTGAGACAGAATTGAAAAATTCCATATATGAATATGAACTGATGTCCACATCAATTTGTTTAATTTTAGCACAAAAAATGTCTTTCTCGTACACGGCGCAATATTTTGGCAAGAAATTTTCCGAATTTTCGTGAGAAAATATGCTTTTTCTGATAAAATTAAAAGTAAAATTTTCGAAAAAATATTTGTGAAATGTCACTTTAACATTCACAGAGGCCCAAAATACGTTAACGCCCGAGTGCTAAGCACAAGGGCGTTTCCGCTTTTTGCGGGTCTCTTCGGATGTTAACGACCGAAAATGTACGTGAATTGAGGCTATTATTAAGTCTTACATGTTAGTTGACAATCATGGACAAACCCAGACGTATACGTTACCTGTTGTCGGTCGCCATGTTCCGATATTCTAATCAATATACCAATATTTACAATGCAGATAGCATCTTAATTGCTCGTGCCCAGAATCATTAGACCCACTAAATACGCTAAATGACCATTTTATTTCATGAACGAGCGAGCAGAATGTTTTATAAGATCGGTTATTGCATCTCGGTATTCTTTATGGTTTTCCGGGCATATAAACTATGCATTTTTCACGATAACTCATTGCTTAACCTAATTTTACGATAAGGTCTTTTCCAAAAAATCGTCTTTCTTTCACTGTTCTCTTATATGAAAAAAGAATGGACAATCAAAGTGAAGAAGAAAAAATGCTGATATGCACATATTTTTCTTTAATATCGCAAGGCTTTCGATCTCGTTCATAGGATGTCAATACATGTATTGTTTTAGAAAACTGCTTGAAATATACTGAACCTCAGAAATAACTCACCGCATTTTTATATTTCCTTCATTTTGTTGACACAGTATCATTCGGTATCCGCCGGGTACTATATGCACACAACACACTCTTAAGCACAAAACCAATTCATCCGTGACGCCGGTGACAGAACAGAAACGCCAAAACATTTAATCGGTTGGAAGTAACCGATGCTTTAAACAATGCCAAGACCTTCCAAGGACGAACGTATTTGTGCTATTGGGATGCTGCAGGTAGTGATGACTTCGTGGGCTATTGCACACATGATGGAATTTCATCACGTGACAATTGGGCGGCTCACAGAACCTTTCCAACAAACTTGAACAGTGCTGCACTGTCCGGGAAAGGGTGCGCCAAAGGTTCAAACTGCACCACAAAATAGGTAAGCATGTCAAAGAGCAGAATGATACAGGGAGAGTGGAGAGTCATGCCAAAGACCAGAATCCAAAATGTTATCAGTTTCATGCGTGGACGAGGCACAGAATGTATAGCTCTGCAAAGTGGTCACACTCAGTAATGATTTTGAGATTTTCACTTTAGAGGGTAGTCCCGTTTGCGCGCTCGTCACGCTTGTTTTTTTTAAGGTAGCGAACTTTTTTTTACCAGAAACGAAAAAAACTGAAATCAGTTCAGGTTGTGGTTGTACAGTTTGAAAAAGTAACATAATAAAAAAGATATACTGAAAAATGTCAGTGGTGCGTTATTTCTGAGGTTCACTATAAATGTGTTTTAGACCAAATCCCGTGTCTACAGTTTTCTTAAAATGCCTCCACCAAGGTTATACTTTCCATGCAGAGTTAATCACTCTTATGCCAAATGGAGAAATATGTACGGTCAAGGTTACCCGACATTTCCTAGCTTAAAGATACCAGCATTTTCTAGCATTTACTTCTTTTTATCAAAGTTTTCCCACACTCTTTTCTATTAGGGACGCCAAAACCAAGTCTTGTTCGAGAAAGGGTTAATTAGTAATTCTGCTGCGTAGAATTTTTCGCAATTCCAAAACCACGATTTTCATTCATATTTAATGAGCATTTTCACTTTAAACAAACGCAATTCCGACTAAACTATTTATTTAAAACTAACTCTAGTAAAGACTTGCGCATTGCTATATCGTTAGAAAATATTTGAGGCAACATCTGAAAAAATTGACCTTTATTGCATCTAAGACAAACATGGGTCCAGGGGCCTGTTTCATCAAAACATCTAGGACATATTTTGACCGACGACTTACGACAAAGTTAGGGTAAGAAACGCGTATCGCCATTCTATCAAAACCTGGGTAATGCGATTGTTGTTTTAATCGTTTTTTTAGACAGCGGTAAGTCAAAAAGACGACTTCGATGTTTTGATGATACAGGCCCCAGATCTTAAGTATCTCTTACAAGCCGTCGTACGTCCTTAAAATGGTGCGTTTTAAAAATCTCAGAAGACAATTTAAAAATATGAATCTCTTTCGAGGAAAATACACATTCTATGAGAGTTTTTTTTTTTGGAATTTTTGTATAACTTTCCCTGCGTCACACGCACATCTGTCGTACGTGATCAGTACATCTGTCTTGCGTGCTCCTGGCGTTGTAAAAGACGCACAATGGTCGTAGCAAAAAATTGTTAGTGAGTTCTTTACTATGTGTTGTCTGCGTTGTGGTTGCGTCCACCAAAATCGTTCGTTGCACGTGCGTACATCACACGACTGTTTTAGACGTAGACCGTACGACCGGTTGTAAGAGAAGATTTACACACAGTCTGATCAAGACCCGTGTTGTTCTCTAATAACGTCTCATGGGCGGATCTAGAGGGAGGTCGCGGGGGGTGGGTCCTGACCCCCCCTGGCATTGGCTGAAAATTAAATTTTGACTATATAAATTTAGTGTAACGTTACATATTTATTACATTTTAAGCCATAAATTGAGCTTGGAACCCCCCCCCCCCCCCCCCTGGAAAAAAATCTTGGGCTTGGGCGCCCCCTTGAAAAAATTCCTGGATCCGCCCTTGCGTCTTCGTAATATTTAGCATCCGTCTTATAGCAGAGTTGAACAATTTTAGAGGACAGCCAGATCCCGCTGTGAAGGATGCAGAGGGAGTTTGTGGGTTTAAACGAACCCACATTTGAAGCCTGGTTATTTCATTTTTATACAAAAATACTAATAAAAAACAAACGCCCTTTTGTATGTTCGAACCCCCTCTGAAAAATCCTGGATCCGCTACAAAGTCCGACGTCGAGTTAAAAAACGTCAAGTTATTTACATTTGGGTCACCATATCGCTGCTTTTCAACGAAAACCTCGTAACTGCAGCTTAAAACAAGTTGCAGTTACGAGGTTTTCGTTGAAAAGCTACGACATCCTTTATACTCTACGACAGAGACCATATAGCAGTTGGTGGCGTGTTCGGTTGTCAGTTACAGCGTCCCGATTTCGATCCCCGAATTTAACGAGTATTTTACCGGTATTCTACTGTGGATAGCCCATGTGACGTTTGGGAAACGTTTACACCGATAAATCGTCCGCTTTAAGTATGTTTCCCTTGCAAACTCACTCTCCTCTTAAATAACAACAAACACAAAAAATGTATTTTTTGGTAATACAGTTGGACCGTGTACCGACTGTGGGCCATTTATTCTCATCAATTCACAATACAACTCAATTAACAACAACAGTACAATACAACTCAATTAACAACAACAGTAAACCGAACGCTCCTATCCGTTCGCACTGACCAAATATAGCAAAGGTTCATAAGTAACTCCGAACGTACCCACACGTTCGCATGCGTCTTGCAATGAACGTACTCTCACGTTCAAGTTACATTCAACTCCGAACGTACCCACACGTTCGTTTGCGTCTTACAATGAACGTACCCTCACGTTCAAGTTACATTCAACTCCGAACGTACCCACACGTTCGCTTGCGTCTTACAATGAACGTACCCTCACGTTCAAGTTACATTCAACTCCGAACGTACCCACACGTTCGCATGCGGACTGTCTAACTCACCCACGCGTGCATTACCGCTTCAAAACGCACCCACGCGTTCTATGTCGAATTTCTCCGAACGCACCCACACGTTCGATATTGACTTTCTCTGAACCTATCCAAAGATTTACTATCATATTACTCCGAACATACCCCCTTACCTCGGAATTTCCCACTCTTGCAATTTCATTTGACTCCGAACTTATTCACGCGTTCGCTTTCATATGACTCTGAACATAATCATGCGTTCTCTAACATGGTATAAATAATTTTATCAATGCGCACTTGTACTATAGTATTATGTTAAAGGCAACTTAAAACGCATTCATTATTAACGGGTATTTTAAAGACCTTAATGAACATAAATACCGAATATACGTTGGAGTTACCTTGGAGGAATAGTGAAACCTTAAATGACGGAAACGATATTGTGGTTCTTATTATTGATATAACCATCCGTACGTACCTAAACGTTAGTTTTTACAGAAAAATCTGAACTTTCTAACGTTCTCGTTTACTCGTATATACCTCCGAACGTTCCCCGCACGTTCGCTTACATATGACTCCAAACATAACCTTACGTAGGCTTGCAGATCAGTTCAGACGAACCCATGTGTTTATTTGCAAAATACCACGAACATATTTACCCGTTCACTAACCGACTACATAGAACGCATCTTTCTGTTCAATTACGCAGTAGTGCAAGTAATGCTCAGCGACATACAATTGTGAACATCTGAACCTTCAATGACAGTAGCTAGCATATAACAACAGCATTTACATGTATAAGCTTTCAAAAACAAACGGCAATTAACATAACTACATGTTCAATGCAATCGACTATAACCATGTCTTAGTTTTCAACTACTTTTGACTTTAGACGTGCACATAATTATGCATATTTATATATATTGGAATACAGAAACAAAAAGGCACGGGTTCACTGTGGTCACTCATTGATAGATGACATTGAACGTCTCAAAACAACATTCAATGCCACATAAAAACGAATTTCCCTTTTTCCCAGTGATAACCACTATAAACTTACGTACTTTTTAACAATGACAACCACTATGAACATACGTACTTTGTTAACAATGGCAACCACTTTTGAACATACGTACTTATTTACACTATAGTTCGTCTATCGGGAGTGGCAGATGTTTACATTTTGTTTTCACAAATTATACCGTAATTAACCCGATTAACTATGTATCAATGATATATCAACTTAAACAGGTAATTTATCTCATAAGTCGATTTAAATCTCAAATCAATAGCCTGGCAGCCCTTTGTAAATGAAAAAGCCCAATGTTTATCTGCCACTCATTTTAGAACACCTATAGTACAACATTGCGTAATCATTATCGCTATTGTTCAAAAGACAATTAACTGCACATTTGCAATCATCGCTGCAATCGGACGTGCTTATAGCTAGAATGCGTATTAATACGTAATGATATGACATAACTGAACTTTCTTTTCTGACAAACAAACATTAAAAATTTCAATAATAAAAATTAACAGCAAAATACGTCTGCCCGCAGTCAGTTTCCAACTCTGAATGAGGAATTTACACACGGCACGAGAAATCTCGTGCACGACTTTAACCCCATCTATCGGAGCTTAGACCTAGCAAGGGAAATCAATTTTCGACTAATGCGTTCCTCAAACGTCGAAAATGATATTTCCCTTGCAAACTCACTCTCCTCTTAAATAACAACAAACACAAAAAATGTATTTTTTGGTAATACAGTTGGACCGTGTACCGACTGAGCATAAAAGAACGGGCATATCATGGAATATCGAGTATATACTCTAAAGCATTCAACATGCAATGTGTAATATACATTCAACTCAACGTTGCAATATTCCATAAATATCATTGTCCCCACATTGATGCAATACATGTAGATAACATCAACCACCGTGGTATTATATCAAAAATAACTTATTCGTACTTGAATTAATTTCAAACGTTTTCAAACGAACGTTTTCAAAACTGTTTCATTGCCCATTTACACAACCATTACGAATTTCAAATCTTACACTTCATTTCCTTCAATATGTCACAAACAATGCGAGTACCAGAATTGTCTATGTACATTTAAAGCTGTTTACAAGTATGCAATGCTACGTTAACAATATATTGTAATTACAAATATTAGCCTACATTTTCTTTTCCCACAATGCTTCTGCTTTGTCTTATTGATCAATTTCGTTAAGTGACAAACAAAAATTGTCTACATACATTCAACAGCTATTTACAAAATATTCAATGCCCAAACAAAAGAAAATGTTAAAATATGTTCAGAAGTAACTTGCAATTACCAAATACACAAACAAGACTAAGCATGGAGTCAAGTTCCTGATTATATGCTACATTTTCCTCAATGTTCTGCTTTGTCATTTGCATCAATTTTACAGACAAAATTAGTCAAAATCCATTTCATAGCAATTTACAATTGTCCAATACTCAAACAACACAAAACATGTGGTCAAATTATTAATCACATATGAAACATTAACTAGCAATATACATGTAAGTAATCTTTACAATGATATGGAATCGAATTTCCTTTAATGTATACAATCCATCATTAAAAATCACTTCTTGCCATACGAAATGCATCAATTACACACACCTGTAAGTACACTTCACATAAGTTGATTCACCATGCCGGATTTCAAGATTATGCTTCAAGAAGAAAATAATTTGCAAATGTTATCATACTCTAAATTCATATGCAAGGGAGGTAATTTTGGACACTTTGGCCAAATATTCTCAGAAGTATGCATTTACTGTATGTTAAATTCTAAACCATGCATAATGCTTATATTTGTATTTGGAATGGAAATGATACGTATAGTTTCCGAATTACTTGCACTTATCAAATTTCGCCTCTGGCTCTTTAGTGCTAATGATAGGTTGCATACCTTAAGACAACAACACATACATGGACAATATAGATGAAAGTGTGAATTGGACTTAACTCTTACAGGAAAAGGCGTAAGAAATACCATTAAATGTAGAAAAAAATACTCTGGAAACATACCAATTTATCATTTGTCTTTTCCAATGAAAAATTGGGTAGCATTCTATTTACGCTTGAGTTAACAGCAGAGATATCACTCATTGATCATTTCTCACAAACGCATCCAAATAACCAACAATTGCCTGCATCCCATATCATAACGGTAAACAGTGACTTAATGCATCAATTAACAATTTTATGGGCTCTAAAAGCAATATGCATAAATAAAACAAATACATCGACAATCTTAAATGATCAAGCGGACTTCGTCTCTGCCAGCCCATTCAGACTCAGAAGCGCATCTTCTTCACCAGGTTCCTAACAGTAACACCACAGACCGTGACTGCACACCAGCCAATACCGCCTCAACTAACATTCAATCTCCATCACTAGACCCCAGTAACTCTGAAAAGACATTAGCAGTAATGTAATGCACATTGAAAGCTGAACCCCACTTTAATTGATATAATTATGTGTTACGACTATTGAATCGTGCGTCATGCATGCGAACCCGTCACTGCACCAGACAAATGGCCGATCTTGGTCGGCAATGTGTATAAAGACAGTATCATTCTGCTCCTTCCAAAAGCGTGTTAAACCTGTGAAGTATTTCTGTATTTCTATTTTACAATCTTTCCATTACATAATGCTCTATACATTTATAGCTAAGTTGTGCAGAACGGAAAACTTTCATACTCCAATCACATGTAAAAGTTTTGTCCTTTTCCTCAAATGTATTCCGACTTACAATATAATTATGTACTAGGCCTATTGCAGTATTAATGCTGTGACATGAAATATAGTCCATATTTACCCACATTTAAGCTACCGTTAATAAATACTGCACGTTTTTCCTTTTCCAGCAATAAACCGTAATAATTGAAGTTCATTCTTTTCCCGAGATATTTTTCTTTTAACATTGAATTCATGCTCGTAAAATGGTACTTATCTTCAATATCGACTTCAGTCAGGTACTCTTTATTTCGAGCTTCGTCTGCTAACACCTAGACTGTCCATATCGACCATTTAGCTGTCGTTTGGATCAAGATGAGACCTCCGAGTAACGATGCAAGTCATCTTCTACGCTGTGTATTGACTCGCCATTTTAACACGTGCTACAACGCCCAACGACAAAATTAACAGCAAAATACGTCTGCCCGCAGTCAGTTTCCAACTCTGAATGAGGAATTTACACACGGCACGAGAAATCTCGTGCACGACTTTAACCCCATCTATCGGAGCTTAGACCTAGCAAGGGAAATCAATTTTCGACTAATGCGTTCCTCAAACGTCGAAAATGATATTTTGTTTATTTTCTAAGCTTATATTCTACTGATTTTGACGAGATAAAGTGCACCATAATTCGTCCCTTGACAGCCAGAAGTGGCTATCAGCAGTTAAAATTTAACTGCTGATAGCCACTTCTGGCTGTCAAGGGACGATATACGCCTTTGAGGGGACCATTCCAAATTATAACTCATATTGCACCAAGTCCCATGATATTTTCAGACATTCACGCAAATGCATTAATTTTGCAGCTGACACTTTTTCAGTGTGAACGTTTCCCAAAAGTCATGTGGGTTATCCACGGTGGTTAAATAAAACCACGTGGAGGCCCAGAAAGGACGTTATTGTCCTACTGGTAAGAAGAATTAGCATTGCATAGTTAGGTACCCAAGTTACCCCGCATGCTTTTTAACCCTCATGCTACAAGCAAATTGTACATACACAAACTACCAGGTGGGGTCATTTTGACTCTAGACACTTTTTTAGACATTAGTCTTTGTTTTTGTCAGGAAATGACTTTTTTCAACATTATTATTTAGGAAAACATACCAGAGGAAAGAATAATAACTGTTCTCGTCTGTTGTGCAATTTATCATTTCTGATTTAGATTGTAAAAAAGCGCATGTAATGGCGTCGCGCACAATAAAATCCCAATTTACTATACTTTTCAATGAGTATATATTAGGGTCATTTCTGACCCTAGCATGAATATTCCAGCTTTTTTCGTGACGCACTTCCGGTGCTAGAAATAGAGCGGGAAACTAGTCGGCCGTCTATAGAGATAAGCTGTGTTATGAATGTAAAGGTAAATCGCCCAATCACTCGGTTTTAAAAAGTTATTAAAGTGAAATTATTGCGCATAGTCTTATCTCAATAAGAACAGGACCCTCTCTGGATCATTGTCACGATGCATGAAGTTGTATTAACGCGCTGCTAGACGACAAAACCTTGATTTGTTCAGGTATAATAGAGTGAATGGAAACTTTCATTTTTTTGTCGTTCCGGGTAGAAAACGAATTGGAAAATAAAAAAAATCATTTTCCATATTATTTGTTGTTGTTAGGCATTTCCCTTCGGGCTTCACATAGCATCATTATACATGTGCGTCAACCTTTCCCCAACGGCACAATTTTAAGATTATTCAAAGATGTAACAGAAAATAATTTTCAGTCGATAAACGGGATATGAATCACTATGGAAACTGAATAAATTTCTTGTCACCAGCAGTTTCTTCATTTTTCCAATGTTTTCTCGAACATTCAAATCACTTGCAATAATACAAAGATTGTGAAGAAACACCGAAAAAAAGTGTTTTGAACAACATAATTTATTCCTTAGAAATTGTTTTAATACATTGACAACTGGTGTACGTACCTGTTTGCTCGTGTACAATTTCCAAATATGATTCAATCAAACACAAAGAATTAATCTATCATATTTTAAAGTAAAGGTGTTTAACCCTTTCCCAAACGACAAAACTTTAGGATGGTCCAATTTGAAAGTTGCTGCAGACGACAAAATGGACATTGAAAAAGAAAGGATTTTGTATAATATTATAGCTACGAAAATATTGAACAAAAGGAGAAACTGCTTGTTTTCAGCAGTTTCTTCTTTTGTTTCAATGTTTTCTCAAGCCTTTCCTATTAGGGACGCCAAAACCAGGTCTTGTTTGGGAAAGGGTTAATAAGCTTTGAAATCATGAAATCGGTGATGTCAGTTTGTAGTTTGATGTCGTGTCTATGATCATGTGTTGATAGTTGAACGAGGCGTGAAACCCCAATCAATTTGGTTAGATTCACGTGTTGACACATTTCAGAAGGTCTGTGTGGTGTTAATGTCACGTGTGTTATATGGCTGTCAGATAATTAAAAGAATGCCGCAAATTGATTGAGATAACATGTCAAACAACTTAAACTTTTCCAAACAACATACTTGAAAGCCACTTACTATAATCGAGTAAACGTTATGAGAATTTAAAGACTCTTGACAGAGGAAGTATTTTCTTTTTCTTGCAATTTTTTATGTATTCATCCGTATAAACAGTGTTGTTTTTTAAAATTAAATTTGGATAAAAATGACTTATTTCAATAAAATAAAAAGATCTAATAAAACCTAACGTCTGCAACAAATGATGTTCTTAAAGAAATAATAATGTTTGTGATAGAAAGGGCCTGTTTTCAACCTCATTTGCAAAACGTTTTATTCAGCTAAAAATTAAAGAAGAAGAAAAACTAAAACTAAATCTGCATCTTATCATTGACTTGTTTACCAAGGATGCGCTAAAGATCTAATATTTTTTTTATTTTAAATTTATGAAAGCTGACATAAAACTATTTCTTTTTACATTTAAGACAAGTATAGATCTTTTGGGATATTTCAGAATTTTTCTAAAGCACGTTTTATGATTTGTCTCAAATTATTGTATCCAATTGATGGATTGACCCATCGAAGACGGAAATCGATGCTTTTAAACAAAAAAATCGTAACTGTAGCTTGTTTTAAGCTGCCGTTACGAGGTTTTTGTTGAAAGGTGACGGATTATTCTTCGGTAAAGATCATAAGAGCAATGCGTCCATTAAGTTCTTGACGCCTGTGTTTTCAAGAAGTCACTTGTGTCATTATTATGTGTTAGATTGGATTTAGAAAACGTGTCTCCTTCATCACAAACAATGGATATAAAAAATGTGAAATAAGAGTCGGTTGAATTTAAATTTTTATATCAATTGACTTGTAAATAATGTAAGTATTTTTTTGTATTAAGATCGGCCCGTATTCGCACTGTGACCTGCGCAGACAGACAAATAATAATTTAAAAGCACAATATATTTCTCTGTATACATTTATTTGATTTATCTCATACAACAACATAGTTGTAACATATGATTTAATACATCTTCATGATAAAAAGGCAAAACTTATCACTTGGTTTATTACGGGAATTCAAATAAATGCACTTTCTGTGTCAGGACATTTGTAAACTACGAAGCCGTTTTACACACAAAAGTACACATATAAAGTATAATTTTATCGGTAATTCATTTTTAAATTTCAGCAAACTCAATCTAACGACTAAATCGAGCTAAATTGGTAAGATCGTTTGTACTATTTTGACTATAAATATTCCTTCTTTATTAGTGGCTAATTAACCTGCGCTTTCGATAGACGGCCATTAAATTGAATAGGTGAGTGAATGACGTCATATCGTCATAGCATGGAACCTGGAATAGATGATAAATCCTATAAAAGATTATTCAATGTTAAAGAAAAGTTGACATATTATCGACAAATAGTAGATTGACAAAGTCAAAAACGCAAACGTGTATTGGAGAACAACTCAGAAAATGGCACACAAAGATATATGTCTGGGGCCATAAATGACCCCGCCTGGTAGCTTGAGGGTTAAAAACAGTGTTACAAGAGACATTAACCCTGTTCCAAATAAGACCTGGTTTTGACGTCCCTAGATCTATCAACATTGGCTTAGGAAAACATTGATACAAAAGAAGAAACTGCTGATAACCAGCAGTTTCTCCTTTTGTCTCAATATTTTCTGTGCCATATTGTACACAAATACTATTTATAATAATATCCATTTTGTCATTTGTGGCAGTTTTTCAAATGGATCACCCTAATTTTTTTCCTGTTTGGGAAAGGGTTAAATTCAAATGGTTTATTCTGCAGGATTGGTCACAAGGTGTAAGCGTGTCATTAAAATAACAACATTCATCAAAGTGATCAATTAACCAATCCCGCCTTCCCTTGTTTTAGGAAATTACCTTTTCTGAAGAATCATTTATAATGTATCCGCTTTCAAAGGCTTCCGAATTCTTTGAAGTCATGCCGCCAATTAGTTTAATGACCACTTTGTCATCGTACGTTGTTTGGATACAGGTTGTAAATTGTAAACTATGTTGACAATGTGTCATAAATAAAGCAAATTAAAGTAAGCAAAAAAAAAAAAAAAAAAAAAAAAAAAAAAAAAAAAAAAAAAAAAAAAAACAACAAGAATTGCGTACTTTTTCTTGAATATGAGTATTGTGCCACCTTTATACCGTCCTAGTTGGTAGATTAAGAATTAAAAACGAAATTTAAAGATGATTTTGTTGGTAAAAAAAGACAGTGTAGTACGCATGTATTGAACGCACTCAGTAAGATGTGTAAATTGTTACGCAAAGAGAAACAGTCGGGAATTCAATTGACACAATATATGAAAAAAGGACAAAGGAATGTCAAACGGGATAGTCAATGCATTTGAGAAAAAAAATGTTTTACACGTGTAGTAAGGTAGAAAAATCTAGAGTCAGAAAATCGTCGTAAGATCAAAATGGTTCCACACTTTTGACACACCTTGGATGTTCTCTTTGATTAAGCTGCCATTGTTTTTAAGAAAGTAAAGTAGAAATTCAAAAAGTTACTCAACTTATAGATACATGTACCTACAACCATCTTTTAATGTAAAACTTGAACACACACTTTTTTTCATTTCAAGTGAATATTCGCTTAAAAAGGAACAACATTGCGAAAATTGCCTTTAAAAAAATCAGATAAATAAGTCGGCCTAGTTAAAAAAAAAAAAAAAAAAAAAAAAAAAAAAAAAAAAAAAAAAAAAAAAAAAATACAATATCCTTGTTCTTCCATCACGTGAATTGTAATCAATATGGCGACTGTTTTGATATATTGACCGGAAGCTTCTTTCAGTTTGCCCGTCTCTATGACAACATCGGCGCGGGGGTCTCCCATTTACAAGTAATCGTTTCCGGTCCAAATTAATCATCCTTTACCTGACTTCAGATCGAATATTTTCTTCTAACAAAAGGTTTTAAATAATTCTAAAAACGGCTCAACTGGTAGCTCCTACATATAAGACATGTGTTATTTTACGGCTTTCTTTTACTGCATATCCGTTACGTTTGAAGTGCATTAGAAGTGAAAAGATTTCTTGGTGTTCAAAAGAACTCTTTCGAAAAAATAATTTCTGCAGGCCGATTTTAATAGGGAACCCTTTTATCAAGTAAACAGTGACATAATTTCGTACAAACAATAGTATTTCATTGGTGTTGGTTTAAACTTTCGTATTGTCCAACAAGGTTAACCCGGGACAACTTAATTTTCGTGCGCAAAGTCCGTTAGTTGAGCGTCTTAACAAAACAAAGGCGAAGTGGGGTCATTACATATGCAGATGTCCCGGGTTAATCTTGCTGGACAATAACTACGGCTTGAGTCAAGCCGTAGTTAAGAGATTTTATAACAACACCGACCGTTTATCAAAACATAACGTAAACTCAGTCTATTTTAGCAAAAAATTCTTTGCCATTGAAAAGTAAATAAGATATAGTCCATCCAAATTAACCAGGGACAACTTAATTTTCGTGCGCTAAGTCCATTAGTTGAGCGACTTAACAAAACATTGCCGAAGCAGGGTCATTACATATGCAGATGTCTCGGGTTAATCTTGATGGACAATAATATAATAATCTCAACAACAAGAAACACAATACATTTGAGCCAGGATCTGGAAAAATGTCCCTTATAGCATTTTTAAAAGTTGAGTTTCAAGATTAATCTGTCGTCAAATGCAGTCCAATATGCATCCATGCTGCTCTCTTTAAGTTGCTACAGGTCACGAAGAAGCTATTAGAGAACAACACGGATCCTGATCAGACTGTGCGTTTGCACAGGCTGATCTGGATCTATGTTGGGCTCAAAAGCCTTAAGGGACGTTTTTTTCAGATTCTGGCTCATTTGTAGTCTGGAAAATATAGGGGGAAAATGGAAAAATGCTGATCATAAACATTTTCTTATGATGTCTCGACGTTTTCCATATATTTCATTTCCATATTCATCAAAACAGGGCTGGTTGCGGGAATTGGCTAATTGAGGGTAAATGTATGTCAAACAAAATAGATTACATTGACCCGATTCCATAAATTTGTCATTTTGTATCGAGGTAATTGGAAAAATATCAATTTGCATGCAGGTGCATTAACTGTGGACAGATTAATCAATCAATTGAACCGGGATCTGGTAAAAGGAGGCTTATGTCATTTAAAACCAACATGGTTCACAATGGCGTACCCAGATATTTAAAAAAATGTGTTAAGTTGAGTTACTTTGATGTACAATATTTGAGCCAGGATCTGAAAAAACGTCCCTTATAGCAATTGAGACAGCTAGGTTTCAAGATCAGTCTGTGCCTAGATGCAGTCTAGCCAGCATCCACGTTACTCTCAAATGGTTGATACAGACCACGACGAAGCTATTTGAGAACAACATGGTTCCTGGTCAGACTGCGTGTATACGCAGGCTGATCTTGAACCATGTTGTTCTCTTATGCTATAAGGGACGTTTTTCAAGATCCTGACTCATTTTAAAACTTGTGATATTTTTCGTCATTAAATGATAAAATTCAATTTATAGTCGACACTAGTTATGTCAGAGTAAGAATGTCGTCAAAACATCTTGGTATATCCTGAGTCGGGCTCATCCATTTTTTTTCAATTTCCATTAAATTGGCATTTGACCATTTTTGTCACTCATAAAGTACGTTCATAACTGAAATATAGTAGAAAAGGGAAATATGTTATTTAAAACGATCAATTATCTTTCCTTTTCTTACTACATTTCAATTGCTATTTTTATTCAAAAAGTATTTCGTTTGATTTCTTTTGTATATATTGATGATGGGCCAGGGGGGCCAAATTCTCACTTAATATAAGCAGAAATTCGACTTAACAGATGTCGTCACGTCAATTTTCATCTGGCAGGGTCATTGCAACACTATTGTAAGTGCCTATATAAATATAGGCACTTACAATAGTGCTGCGCTAAACCCTCGATTTACATATTCTAGGATATGTGTCATGTTTGGGTAGTAACACAATCGTTAATATGTTGTAATAATGAAAGTATTACTCAAGACATACAATCATATAAATTTTTCGAATCGCTCTGGGATATGCTCATGTAAAGCATGTTGTAGTTGTTATTGATGCATTTATTTCTGTTGCTGCTGCTGTTGTCTTCACCGTTTCAACCTGTTTGCAAGACATAATTCGATGCCTTAGAAAAATAAGGCCATAAGTGGTACTTACGACCTTCTATGGTGCATGCATCAAAGAGACATGAAACTTAATACACGGATATATAATGACTGCAAGGCAATATGACTGAACTATGAATTGGTAAATAGTCCAAGCATGTAGGTTATGACAAAAGCGTCATATGAATAACAAGAGTTGTCCCCAAATAACGAAGGAAGCCTGTAAGGAAGTTTGTCACAGAAACAGCTTCACTCCAATACAATGTGACCATGTCAAAAGTCCTGATTCCAAATGAAAGTTATTAACAGGAGGTATCCATGTGTGCGATATCAATGCTCTAACAATATAATTAGTGCACGAGATATAGGCCATATGTCTCGGTCACTAGGTCAAATGTCATGGTCATAAATGAAAGGTCTGGGCGGGAAGTATCCATGTGTGAAACACCAAGGCTGTATCCCTTATAATGCTTGAAATATAGACCAGCTTAAAGTTTTTTTTCAAATGGGAACGTGACGCTTACGCGACGCTAGGGATGTAACATTAGCTCCCCGGGACAAGAAGTCCCGTTCGCTAACAATGCGTAATATTTTAGAGCGACAAAACCACGTCTTTGGGAGAGCGTGAAATTCTTATTAAACAACCCTACTACCTTTGGTTGGTTTCGTTAACTCTAAATCAGATCCTACATTTATTGACCTAAATCAATTTTTTGTTGTCACCCTAAAAGCCATAAATAGTAAAAGCAATTCATCACGTCTGCAATGAAAATATTTATGGAGCGTCACACAGTAAGGGGTTTCTTGAACGATTTTATAAAACTCGTACATGATAGAACATAGCCAAAGGAGAACAAGACCTGGTTTTCATGCCCTTAAAAGATTAGGCTTAGGAAAACATTGAGGTAAAAGAAGAAAGTGCTGATAATCAATATTTTCTGGGCTATAACATGCACATTTTCTCTTTTTGAAATAATTTATTTTGTCGTCTGCATCCCCTTTGCATGAATTTGGATCACCCTAAAATTTTGTCGTTTGGGAAAGGGTTATCAGGAGGTCGAAGAATTTCAATTTTATTGCTGTCATTTATTTCTTTTCAACTCAAGATTGATATTGCCTACATTGTAAATGCATGACCTTATCGAATATCAACCTGGATGTCAATATCGTCGCTTTCCAACGAAAACCTCGTAACTGCAGCTTGTTTTCGTTGTTGAAAAGTAGCGATTTATGCATACCTCTTAGCATGTTGCTGAGTAGTAGATGGGAAATATTGACCGTCAGAAAACACTATTTAAAACGCACTGATTGTGCATTACAGGGCTTTCGACACACTGCTTTATTGGGACAAAAGTGAACGTTAAATTGTTTTGAATTTTCTTGTGTTCCCTGTACTGGGTTAGCCAACACGATATATAGTAATTTCATTTTTGTAATATCATGGAATATGCATGAACCTTTTTGTATGCTTCGTCTCTTCGGTGTCTCAATTTTCCAGTCAATCTCGATTTATCAAAACCAATCCTATTAGAATTACTTCCGATATGAATTAGAACAACTTCCGGTTCGTTCTATATTTAGAAGTTAATGGCTATAAAAAGAAGAAAAAAACCTCCTGTATAACAAGTAGAAATTAATAAAGCTCTGACAAGAATATTGTATCTACCCCGATCTTCTTTCGAAATTTTCAAAAAGTCAGTCCGCTATCTTTCATCTGTTTCATTTGTGATGGTAGTGATGATGGTGCAAATAAAGTATAATTATGTGAATCCGCTGACTGGAAAAAAATTATACCCTTTCTCCGAAAAGAACATCTTTTTATGCTCCCGTCACACCAAACTAGAACTTATAAAGTCTTACCCAGCCATAACCAAAATCACGAAACGGGTCGCGTTCGGAATAGAACGTGTAATGTCCGCTAAATATTGCATGATACGATCCTAGTATAATAACATGTAATTGATGCCCAACTATACCACGTCGAAACACGTCCCTAATAGGATCGAAGTACGACAGCTCAGTTTGTAATTCGTCCATCTCATTTAAAGTACGTTGTCACTTCGTTTAAACAGGACGGGGTCGACGGCAAAAAATTTCAGCAGGCTCAAAGTTCTGAAGCGCTGTTGCCGTCCTTGTCCGTCCACGAAGTTTGTAAACTGATCGAAAGAGGTTGCTTCCACGTCCGTTGCGTTTGAACACAGTTTGAGTCAGTTTTGCGAAAAACATCGGAACGTACTGAGAACGAGTTCGTTGTGACGGGGGTAAAAGTATGTGTTTAGTGAATTTCATCTTATGTAAATTTTATGTTTAAAATCAACTGCCTCGCCTGGTACCATTTAACCCTTTCCCAAACAACAAAAGTTTAGAGTAATCCACTTCAAAAACTGTCACAAATGACAAAATAGAAGTTATTTAAGATAGAATTTGTGTAAAATATTGCATAGGAAATATTGAGACAAAAGGAGAAACTGCTGGTTATCAGCAGTTTCTTCTTTTGTTTCAATATTTTCCCAATCTTTTTCTATTAGGGACGTTAAAACCAGGTCTTGTTTGGGAAAGGGTTAAAGATGAAAACTAAAACAGAGCAAAGATGGCGCCATTTGCAAATACAATGTATATGTACATACATGTATGTCAGGCCCGGAGGAAGCAATTTCATACTGGGTGGGCTTAAGTCCCTTTGTCTGAATAGTGGGGGGAGGGGGGTAAATTGGATTTTCTCTACATTTTCAGTCTAAAAATAAGGAAAAATTTGGCAATTTTGGCCAACATCGGGTGTGGGAGAGGAGGGTTAAGCCCCCTAGACCCCGTTCCTACGGGTCTGTATGTTATTAAAAGCTTAAATCTTGTAAAGGTGGTTAGGTCCGATCAATTAATAAATTGATTTGACACTTTCCAAGACAAAACTGGCTTATACATATACGTCTCTAATATAGCAGGCTTGTTGGAAAAACATTGCTCAACGAAAAATAAAATACTGAAAACTAGCATTTTCTTCTTTTGCCTCAATATTTTGCATGTTAATTACACATAAATTACCTTTACCACCATCGCTTTTGTCGTCCGCATCAGATTTCAAGTCCGAAAATATGTCGTTTGGAAAGGCTTAATGAATTGGATCAAATGAACACTAAGATAATCGTCGTGATGATGGTCGATAGTTTTCGTACTTTTGCAAGACTTTTTCAGTATGAATCAAGGCATACAATACATGGACGAATCGATAATTGGCCCTTTCCAAAACAAGACATGGTTTAATTGTCCCTATAAGAAAAGGCTTGGGAAACATTGAGACAAAATAAGAAAATGCGGATCATCAGCATTTTCTTATTTTTCCTCAATGTTTTCTATGCTATATTTTACACAAGTCCTTTTTGTGTCAACATCTATTTTGTCATATACAACAGCTTTCACGTTAAAACAGCCAAAATATCTACCTTTTGGGAAAGGGTTACAAGGTAAAAAGCCCAGCAAGACCTAATCCATTCTACCCCACCCCTCAGTTTCTAATGAATTCTAATGAATAAGCCATGAATCCCGATTCCTTTATTTGTCATTTTTAACACCAATAAGCTTTCAAGCGTTAATTGTTATGTATGGTTTTCTAGGAAATTCAACTCGCGTACGTGAAATCAAACCTGATGTGGAATTAATGATGTTTGTTTGTACTGAAACACCATATCACAAGAGTATGCTTTAGGCCTGTATGGTTCACTTCTTAAAGTATATGATGAATACAAAGAACTAAAGTTATAATAATTCTAATCTTTATGGCTACTTATGTTTTTCTTGGAAATTCAACTCGCGTACGTGAAATCAAACCTGATGTGGAATTAATGATGTTTGTTCGTACTGAAGCACCATATCACAAGAGTATGCTTGAGGCCTATATGGTTCACTTCTTGAAAAAAGTATTGAATACAAAGAACTAAATTTACAATTCTAATCTTCACGGCTAAATATGTTGTTTTTTTCTAGGAAATTCAACTCGCGAACGTGAAATCAAACCTGATGTGGAATTCATGATGTTTGTTTGTACTGAAACACCATATCACAAGAGTGTGCTTTAGGCCTGTGTTGTTCACTTCTGAGAGTAAGTCAACGCGTATAGAAGGCTAATAAGTAAAATTAAATGTCCAATCTTTGTGGTTATGTATGGCTTTTAAGTAAATTCAACTCTCGTATGTGAAATCAGACCTGATGTTAAATTAATGATGTTGTATGTACTGAAGCACCATATCACAACAGAATGCTTTAGGCTTGTGTTGTTCACTTCTTAGAGAACTAAATATTTTCTAATCTTTATTGTTGGTATGTTTTTCAAGGAAAATCAACTCGCGTACGTAAAATCAAACCAGATGTAAAATTTTCTTGGTCGCATATAACTTTGTAGCAAATTCCTGACGTTATTTTTTGTTTGCCTTCTCTACTTCAAACCATATTCAACTTGGTCACACATAAACATATGACTGCTTTAAAAAACACCTCGTAAATGCAGCTTAAAACAACCTGCAGTTATGAAGTTTTCGTTGAAAAGCGACGATATTTCGTCTGCGAATTTCTAATAGTGTTGTATCACGTGGTCCCAACTGTGCTGTTAGAAGCAGTTAAACATTTATTTGGCGAAATAGATTTTGTGTGACCATGATTAACGATCGAATTAATTCATACACATTGAAAAGACAAAACAATGATTTGGACTTTATTGAACCACACATTAATAGCCTTTCCCTAATTAAAATTTGTTGCTTACGACGATTGAATGCTTTCGAATACAGAATACTGAGATACAGTTTTTGAGACTCCAACATCTCGTATTTAGAAAACCTTTGGTAAAAGCAGAATGAATTGGTTATTGTACGGCGCGTGCTTTTGGTATGCTATTTGAGTTTTGTCACTGGAGGTGTAAATTGTGCAAGGACATGGAGTAACGAGCAGTTCCGTGACTGTTCAGTTCTACATTTTTGCCGACTTCGATAGTTCGAGCTATAGTTTGGCTGCTCCGTCTATTTCATTCAACCCCGGTCTGTGTCAGCCAATCGAAATCTACATTTGTTAAGACATTGATCGTTTTAATTTTTGATGTTTTTATTCAGGCTAAACGGGTCGATTTTTATGCTCCCCGAAGGGAGAGCATATAGTCGCCGCTATGTCTGTCCGTCCGTCCGTCCGTCCGTCATTCCGTCCGTCCGTCCGTCCGTCCGAAGCGATTCTCCATAACCCTTGGGCCAAATCAAATGAAACTTGCCATGTGAACTCCCTATGACAAAATGCCGATGTACTTTTCCCGGTTTTTGGATTTGAGGCCTCGTCATGGGAAAAGGGGACTTAGGGTTAAAAACAGTTTTTCTCTAATTTCTCTTAGTCTAATGGTCAGAAATTGATGAAATTTCATATTTGAGTAGCAAATCAAATGCCCTTGACAATAAACTATTTAAAATTTGCGTATACAAAATATGTCATGGAAAAAGGGGGCTTAACATTTGTTAGCTTTATATTAGCTCTGCATGGCATAAATTTATTGTGACAATGCCTTATTCGGGGAGCATTGTCCGTCTCTGACGGCTCTTGTTTACCACAAAAGTTCGTCGTTTTGCGGGAAGAAAACATGGTATTTCTAAAAGGTGTAGCCAAAATGTATTGAAAGTAAGGCGGTTGTTTAAAATGAAATAATGGATGGAAAACACTCTTGAATATTTTTTACTGTGTAAAAATATTTTGGGCTAATTTGATTGCCAAGCTTATTGAAAGGATACAGTTTGGTCAACCAATGCGGTTCCTTGCCACCATTTTGTCTTGTACATGTTGGCATGTTCGATATTTCTACTAAGAACCCACTACAGATTACTGGTATTCAACAATACAGCATTCAATTTAGATCGAGCATGGCGGAGTTTTAGACTTACAGCCCTTAACTCATTTTCAGACGGCAAAATTTTAGACTGGTCCAAATTCAAAGATGTTACAGACGACAATTTCAAGTGAATGAAAATTAAATGTTTTTAGCAATTTCTTCATCTTCCACGATGTTTTCAAATGCTTTTATCTTTTAGGGAGCCAAAATGATTCAATGCGTGGTAATGGGTTAACCAATCAACTTTTATTCTTCACACTTTTAACAATTGACTTCAAGGTCGAAAAACATACATCACTTTTTTATCGACATTTATTCTACTACAAATACAAATAACTTTATTCAAGTATTTAGGCATCTGGCCCATAAACATATACATAGTAATATATTATATACAAAAGAATACTTTAATATCTCAACTCATTTACCATTTTCCAAAAGATAAAAGAATTATCCTATCCAAATTTAAAAGTGGTTCTGATAACACAACTATTCTAGATATTAGAACTGTTGAAATTTTCACGTGAACGATCTATTACTAGAAAACAGGCGACAAGTTGGTGTCTATAAAGATAGGATTAGTGTACAAAATAGCATAGAAAATATTGAGACAGAAGGAGAAAATGCTGATCATCAGCATTTTCTTCTCATCAGCATCTTCTTCTTATTTCTCTTTTTTTCTAAGCAAATTCTATTAGTGACGTCAAAATCAGGTTTTGTTTGGGAATAGGTTTATAATACCGGGTTTCGATTCTTGTGGGATTTATTTGTATAAATACTGACAGAGGCTTTAAACGTGCAACTGGTATTTGGTAAAGGGAGACAATAGAAACTAAGATGTACTTTAAGATTGTGAATTACATCCCTTTGTTGTTCTTTCTGATGTCGGTATAAGGACTGTCTATTGCATATCGACTGACGAATCAAAGAACTAAGCTGTCTCGTGCTTGATGTGTTTACGTTTCACTTTGACACGTCTTAGAGATTCAAGAGCAAGTTATATAATTTAGTAGTCAATGTTATTAGAGATTTCATTTCACATGGCACAGCTTTTGCTTTTATTATCATAAATTAAACGCATGCGCTTTTTCTAAATAACAATTTGCAGCGTTTTCCACGGGGTCGTTGTGGTTGATCCAGCGAAAACTAGGTCTTTTAAAACCGGGTTTTTTGCATTTTTTTCCATTTTGGACAATTCTAAGACGAAAAAAAATTTAAAAAAAAATTTTGTTGCGGGACGCCAGATTTGACGGCACCCGCTGACGGATTCCTGATTTCAGGGTTTTACGCAAAATTTCAAAAGACGATTTCTCAAAAAGTACTTAAGATATTGCTTCAGGTTTTTCACAGGATATGTATTTTGATGAAATGCAGTTTTAGTGTAAATTTCAAAAGAATGTATAAAGAAATTTCGGAATTATGGCCATTTATCTAAAAACCCCGCTAGTTCCCGCAAGAAACCCGCTACCCCGATAAAATTCCGCTTGATTTTTTGCATTTTTCTTTCTACATTTTGCCATTAAAACCATATATCATTTGAAAGGTTACACCATGCTGTACATCATGGACGAATTTCGTAAAAATCAAATGACATTTGGAGGATCTAGGGGCGATAACTCGCTCTGAAACACCCCCAGAATTCGGCAATTTTGGCCTTCTTTTGTAAATTTCTTACAAAAATGTCTTTCTTGCAAGAGCAAATCATATATTTCCTTCTAGAGCATAGTTGTAACTTTGTAATAAACAGAAAATTATCGAAAAATATTAATAACTAGCCAAGAAATTTCTTTGTTAAAACACCAATTTTGGCGAAATACACGCGGAGGGGGACGATTATTACAAAATTTCTCGAAAACCATATTGTTTATTACCTTTTTGTGAATTCATTGAAAATGTTATGTTGTTAATCTAACATTTAAAACAAAAATAGTTGTAATGAATATATAAATAAAAAAAAATAAAGCTAATTTTGATGTTACCAACTAAGCGAAAACGCAAATTACGCTACCCGCAATACCGATATGTCCTCGCTTGATATTTTCGCGTTTTTCTTTTTACATTTTTTTCATTTTTTTACAACGTTACACTAAAAATCATTTTTTCAATTTCAGATTTAGGCTTTTAACTCGCAGAAACAGTTATTTGGAACATGTCCGTTCGTCCGTCTGTCCATATGAAGAGAAAATCGGAATGATAACGATTTTCCAGTTTTCGGATGAATAATTATCATTAATTTCACGTCCATCAACGGGCCACAAATTTGTAATAAGCAATTACTAAGAACTAAATATTGTCCAATCGGACCCTTCCTGTATGTACGCATCAGACGGAATGGTAGTAGAGTTTGTCTGTCTGTCCATTTCGCTGTAATTGGTGCCAAAACCACGTAAACATAATGTTCAAGTTCAAATCAAGGGTCATTGGAAACGTGAATTTCTCTTTTTCTATAAATGTTATAACTATAAATCCTTTTAGACTTTTTTGGTAAGACATCTAACAAGGAGGACCAGTTTATCTTATAGCTGTGTGTCCGTCCGTCTGTCCGTATCAGGAGAAATTGGAATGGTAACAATCGTCCTGGTTTTGGACGAATAATTAGTCGTTTTTGCATGCCAGACCTCTAAATTTAAATTCCATATATAGAGGACATTATGATGAAAAAGATAGTAAAATGTTTTGCAAAATCATGTACGGATCCAAAACAAGAAGAAAATAGGCTTGACGTGTTTGTCCGACTGTCTCTGAGGCTGTAATGAAGGGAAAACAGACGTAAATCGGCAGATTAAACGCTTTCTTTATTTATAATACGCCCATCAACGGGCCACAAATTTGTAATAAGCAATTACTTAGGACCAAAAGGAGACCAATCGGATCCTTCCTGTATGTACGCATCAGACGGAATGGTTGTAGAGTTTGTCTGTCTGTCCATTTCGCTGTAATTGGTGCCAAAACCACGTAAACATAATGTTCAAGTTCAAATCAAGGGTCATTGGAAACGTGAATTTCTCTTTTTCTATAAATGTTATCACTATAAATCCTTTTAAACTTTCTTGTTAAGACATCTAACAAGGTGGACCAGTTTATCTTATAGCTGTGTGTCCGTCCGTCTGTCCGTATCAGGAGAAATTGGAATGGTAACAATCGTCCTGGTTTTGGACGAATAATTAGTCGTTTTTGCATGCCAGACCTCTAAATTTAAATTCCATATATAGAGGACATTATGATGAAAAAGATAGTAAAATGTATTGCAAAATCATGTATGGATCCAAACCAAGAAGAAAATAGGTTTGACGTGTTTGTCCGACTGTCTCTGAGGCTGTAATGAAGGGAAAACAGACGTAAATCGGCAGATTAAATGCGTTTTTCATTTATAATACGCCCATCAACGGGCCACAAATTTGTAATAAGCAATTACTTAGGACCAAAAGGAGACCAATCGGACCCTTCCTGTATGTACGCATCAGACGGCATGGTTGTAGAGTTTGTCTGTCTGTCTACTTCGCTGTAATTGGTGCCAAAACCACGTAAAACATAATGTTCAAGTTCAAATCAAGGGTCATTGGAAACGTGAATTTCTCTTTTTCTATAAATGTTCTAACTATAAATCCTTTTAGACTTTCTTGGTAAGACATCTTACAAGGTGGACCAGTTTATCTTATAGCTGTGTGTCCGTCCGTCTGTCCGTATCAGGAGAAATTGGAATGGTAACAATCGTCCTGGTTTTGGACGAATAATTAGTCGTTTTTGTATGCCAGATCTCTAAATTTAAATTCCATATATAGAGGACATTATGATGAAAAAGGTAGTAAAATGTTTTGCAAAATCATGTACGGATCCAAACCAAGAAGAAAATAGGCTTGACGTGTTTGTCCGACTGTCTCTGAGGCTGTAATGAAGGGAAAACAGACGTAAATCGGCAGATTAAACGCATTCTTTATTTATAATACGCCCATCAACGGGCCACAAATTTGTAATAAGCAATTACTTTGGACCAAAAGGAGACCAATCGGACCCTTCCTGTATGTACCCATCAGACGGAATGGTAGTAAGGTTTGTCTGTCTGTCCATTTCGCTGTAATTGGTGCCAAAACCACGTAAAACATAATGTTCAAGTTCAAATCAAGGGTCATTGGAAACGTGAATTTCTCTTTTTCTATAAATGTTATAACTATAAATCCTGTTAGACTTTCTTGGTAAGACATATAATAAGGTGAACCAGTTTATCTTATAGCTATGTGTCCGTCCGTCTGTCCGTATAAGGAGAAATTGGAATGGTAACAATCGTCCTGGTTTTGGACGAATAATTAGTCGTTTTTGTATGCCAGGCCTCTAAATTTAAATTCCATATATAGAGGATATTATAATGAAACAGGTAGTAAAATGTATTGCAAAATCATGTACGGATGCAAACCAAGAGGAAAATAGGTTTGACGTGTTTGTCCGACTGTCTCTGAGGCTGTAATGAAGGGAAAACAGACGTAAATCGGTAGATTAAACGCTTTCTTTATTTATAATACGCCCATCAACGGGCCACAAATTTGTAATAAGCAATTACTTAGGACCAAAAGGAGACCAATCGGACCCTTCCTGTATGCATGCATCAGACGGAATGGTTGTACAGTTTGTCTGTCTGTCCATTTCGCTGTAATTGGTGCCAAAACCACGTAAAACATAATGTTCAAGTTCAAATCAAGAGTCATTGGAAACGTGAATTTCTCTTTTTCTATAAATGTTATAACTATAAATCCTTTTAGACTTTCTTGGTAAGACATCTAACAAGGTGGACCAGTTTATCTTATAGCTGTGTTTGCGTCCGTCTGTCCGTATCAGGAGAAATTGGAATGGTAACAATCGTCCTGGTTTTGGACGAATAATTAGTCGTTTTTGCATGCCATGCCTCTAAATTTAAATTCCATATATAGAGGACATTATGATGAAAAAGATAGTAAAATGTTTTGCAAAATCATGTACGGATCCAAACCAAGAAGAAAATTGGTTTGACGTGTTTGTCCGACTGTCTCTGAGGCTGTAATGAAGGGAAAACAGACGTAAATCGGCAGATTAAACGCTTTCTTTATTTATAATACGCCCATCAATGGGCCACAAATTTGTAATAAGCAATTACTTAGGACCAAAAGGAGACCAATCGGACCCTTCCTGTATGTACGCATCAGACGGAAAGGTTGTAGAGTTTGTCTTTCTGTCCATTTCGCTGTAATTGGTGCCAAAACCACGTAAAACATAATGTTCAAGTTCAAATCAAGGGTCATTGGAAACGTGAATTTCTCTTTTTCTATAAATGTTATCACTATAAATCCTTTTAGACTTTCTTGGTAAGACATCTAACAAGGTGGACCAGTTTATCTTATAGCTGTGTGTCCGTCCGTCTGTCCGTATCAGGAGATATTGAAATGGTAGCAATCGTCCTGGTTTTGGACGAATGATTAGTCGTTTTTGCATGCCAGGCCTCTAAATTTAAATTCCATATATAGAGGACATTATAATGAAAAAGGTAATAAAATGTGTTGCAAAATCATGTACGGATCCAAACCAAGAAGAAAATAGGTTTGACGTGTTTGTCCGACTGTCTCTGAGGCTGTAATGAAGGGAAAACAGACGTAATACGGCAAGTTAAACGCGTTCTTTATTTACAATACGCCCATCAACGGGCCACAAATTTGTAATAAGCAATTACTTTGGACCAAAAGGAGACCAATCGGACCCTTCCTGGATGTACGCATCAGACGGAATGGTAGTAGAGTTTGTCTGTCTGTCCATTTCGCTGTAATTGGTGCCAAAACCACGTAAAACATAATGTCATAATGTTCAAGTTCAAATCAAGGGTCATTGGAAACGTGAATTTCTCTTTTTCTATAAATGTTATCACTATAAATCCTTTTAGACTTTCTTGGTAAGACATCTAACAAGGTGGACCAGTTTATCTTATAGCTGTGTGTCCGTCCGTCTGTCCGTATAAGTAGAAATTGGAATGGTAACAACCGTCCTGGTTTTGGACGAATAATTAGTCGTTTTTGCATGCCAGGCCTCTAAATTTAAATTCCATATATAGAGGATCAACGGGCCACAAATTTGTAATAAGCAATTACTTAGGACCAAAAGGAGACCAATCGGACCCTTCCTGTATGTACGCATCAGACGGAATGGTTGTAGAGTTTGTCTGTCTGTCCATTTCGTTGTAATTGGTGCCAAAACCACGTAAAACATAATGTTCAAGTTCAAATCAAGGGTCATTGGAAACGTGAATTTCTCTTTTTCTATAAATGTTATAACTATAAATCCTTTTAGACTTTCTTGGTAAGACATCTAACAAGGTGGACCAGTTTATCTTATAGCTGTGTGTGCGTCCGTCTGTCCGTATAAGGAAAAATTGGAATGGTAACAATCGTCCTGGTTTTGGACGAATAATTAGTCGTTTTTGCATGCCAGACCTCTAAATTTAAATTCCATATATAGAGGACATTATGATGAAAAAGGTAGTAAAATGTTTTGCAAAATCATGTACGGATCCAAACCAAGAAGAAAATAGGCTTGACGTGTTTGTCCAAATGTCTCTGAGGCTGTAATGAAGGGAAAACAGACGTAAATCGGCAGATTAAATGCGTTCTTTATTTATAATACGCCCATCAACGGGCCACAAATTTGTAATAAGCAATTACTTAGGACCAAAAGGAGACCAATCGGACCCTTCCTGTATGTATGCATCAGACGGAATGGTTGTAGAGTTTGTCTGTCTGTCCATTTCGCTGTAATTGGTGCCAAAACCACGTAAAACATAATGTTCAAGTTCAAATCAAGGGTCATTGGAAACGTGAATTTCTCTTTTTCTATAAATGTTATCACTATAAATCCTTATAAACTTTCTTGTTAAGACATCTAACAAGGTGGACCAGTTTATCTTATAGCTGTGTGTGCGTCCGTCTGTCCGTATCAGGAAAATTGGAATGGTAGCAATCGTCCTGGTTTTGGACGAATAATTAGTCGTTTTTGCATGCCAGGCCTCTAAATTTAAATTCCATATATAGAGGACATTATAATGCCTTGCCTTGGCTTGCCTTACCTTGCATTGGCTTGGCTTGGCTTGCCTTGCCTTGGCTTGACTTGGCTTGCATAGGATTTGCTTTGCTTTCCTTGCCTTGCCTTGCTTTACCTTGCATTGGCTTGGCTTGGCTTGACTTGGCTTGCAATGCCTTGCCTTGCCTTGGCTTGGCTTGGCTTGACTTGACTTGGCTTGTCTTGACTTGGCTTGCAACGCATTGCATTGCATTGCATTGCATTGCGTTGCATTGCATTGCCTTGACTTGCCTTGCCTTGCCTTGTCTTGGCTTGGCTTAGCTGGGCTTGGCTTGGCTTGGCTTGGCTAAGCTTGGCTTGGCTTGCCTCGCCTTGGCTTGCCTTGTCTTGCTTTGCCTTGCCATGTCTTGCCTTGCCTTGCATTGCCTTTGTTTGCCTTACCTTGCATTGACTTGGCTTGTCTTGGCTTTGCTTGGCTTGCCTTTCCTTGGCTTGGCTTGCCTTGCCTTGGCTCGGCTTGCCTTTCCTTGGCTTGGCTTGCCTTGCCATGGCTTGGCTTGGCTTGCCTTGCCTTGGCTTTGTTTGTCTTGGATTGGCTTGGCTTGGCTTGGTTGGCTTGGCTTGTCTTGCCTTGCCTTGCCTTGTCTTGTCGTGCCTTTCCTTGCCTTGCCTTGGCTTGGCTTGACTAGGCTTGCCTTGCCTTGCCTTGGCCGGGCTTTGCTTTGCTTGCCTTGCCTTGGCTTGCCTTTACTTGGCTTTGCTTGTCTTGTCTTGCCTTGCTTTGCCTTTCCTTGCGTTGCCTTGCCTTGGCTTGGCCTGGCTTGGCTTGACTTGCTTGCTTTGCCTTGGCTTGGCTTGCCTTGCCTTGGCTTGGATTGTCTTGCCTTGCCTTGTCTTGGCTTGGCTTGGTTTTGTTTGGCTCGGCTTGGCTTGCATTGCCTTGCCTTTGCTTGGCTTGGCTTGCCTTGCCTTGCTTCTCCTTGGCTTGGCTTGGCTTGGTTTGCCGTGCCTTGCCTTGCCTTGCATTGCCTTGACTTTACTTGCCTTGCCTTGTCTTGGCTTGGCTTGGCCTGGCATGGATTGGCTTGGCTTGGCTTGGCTTGCCTTGCTTTTGCTTTGAGCACTTGGCTTGGCTTGGATTGGATTCGATTGGATTGGCTAGGCTTGGTTGACTTTGCTTGCCTTGCCTTGTCGTGCCTTGCTTTACCTTGCCTAGCCTTGGCTTGGCTTGACTTGGCTTGGCTTGCCTTAGCTTGCCTTGCGTTGCATTGCGTTGCCTTGCCTTGGATTGGCTTGCCTTAATTTGCCTTGCCTTGGTCTGTCTTGGCTTGGCCTGGCTTGGCTTGCATTGCTTTACCTTGGCTTGCCTTGCCTTGTCTTAGCTTGGCTTCCCTTGGCTTGCCTTGGCTTGGCTTAGTTTGGCTTTGCTAGGTTGGCTTGCCTTAGCTTGGCTTGCCTTGCCCTGGCTTGGCTTGGCTTACCTTGCCTTGACTTTTCTCGCTTTACCTGGCCTTGGTTTGGCTAGGCTTGCTTTGCCTTGCCTTACCTTGCCTTGGCTTGACTTGCCTTGCCTTGGCTTACATTTGCTTGGCTTGACTTGTCTTGGATTGCCTTGGCTTGGTTGGCTTGGATTGGCTTTGCTTGGCTTGCCTTGTCTTGTCGTGCCTTGCCTTGCCTTGGCTTGGCTTGGCTTGGCTTGACTTGACTTGGCTTCCCCCTTGGCTTGCCTTGCCCTGGCTTGGCTTGGCTTGGCTTAGCTTGCCTTAGCTTGCCTTGCCTTATCTTGGCTTGCCTTGGCTTGCCTGGGCTTCCCTTGCCTTGCATTGCCTTGGCTTGGATAGGCTTGGCTTTGGTTGTCTTGCCTTGCCTTTGCTTGGTTTGGTTTGGATCGGCTTGCCTTGCCTTGCTTGGCTTGCCTTGCCTTGGCTTGGTCGGACTTTGGTTTGCTTGCCTTGCCTTGGCTTGCCTTTACTTGGCTTTGCTTGCCTTGTCTTGTCTTGCTTTGCCTTTCCTTGCGTTGCCTTGCCTTGTCTTGGCCTGGCTTGGCTTGCTTGCTTTGCCTTGGCTTGGCTTGCCTTGCCTTGGCTTGGATTGTCTTGCCTTGCCTTGCCTTGGCTTGGCTTGGTTTTGTTTGGCTCGGCTTGGCTTGCATTGCCTTGCCTTTGCTTGGCTTGGCTTGCCTTGCCTTGCTTCTCCTTGGCTTGGCTTGGCTTGGCTTGCCTTGCTTTTGCTTTGAGCACTTGGCTAGGCTTGGATTGGATTGGATTGGCTAGGCTTGGTTGACTTTGCTTGCCTTGCCTTGTCGTGCCTTGTTTTACCTTGCCTAGCCTTGGCTTGGCTTGACTTGGCTTGGCTTGCCTTAGCTTGCCTTGCGTTGCATTGCGTTGCCTTGCCTTGGCTCGGCTTGCCTTAATGTGCCTTGCCTTGGTCTGTCTTGGCTTGGCCTGGCTTGGCTTGCATTGCTTTACCTTGGCTTGCCTTGTCTTAGCTTGACTTCCCTTGGCTTGCCTTGGCTTGGCTTGGCTTGGCTTAGTTTGGCTTTGCTAGGTTTGGCTTGCCTTAGCTTGGCTTGCCTTGCCCTGGCTTGGCTTGGCTTACCTTGCCTTGACTTTTCTCGCTTTGCCTGGCCTTGGTTTGGCTAGGCTTGCTTTGCCTTGCCTTACATTGCCTTGGCTTGACTTGCCTTGCCTTGGCTTACATTTGCTTGGCTTGACTTGTCTTGGATTGCCTTGGCTTGGTTGGCTTGGATTGGCTTTGCTTGGCTTGCCTTGTCTTGTCTTGTCGTGCCTTGCCTTGCCTTGGCTTGGCTTGGCTTTGCTTGACTTGGCTTCCCCCTTGGCTTGCCTTGCCTTGGCTTGTCTTGCCTTGCCTTGGCTTGGCTTGGCTTAGCTTGCCTTGCCTTGCCTTATCTTGGCTTGCCTTGGCTTGCCTGGGCTTCCCTTGCCTTGCATTGCCTTGGCTTGGATAGGCTTGGCTTTGCTTGTCTTGCCTTGCCTTTGCTTGGTTTGGTTTGGCTCGGCTTGGCTTGCCTTGCCTTGCTTGGCTTGCCTTGGCTTGGCTTAGCTTAACCTGGCTTGGCTTGGCTTGCCTAGGCTTGACTTTGCTTGCCTTGCCTTGCCTTGGATTGGCTACGCTTGGTTGGCTTGGCTTGGCTTGGTTTGCCTTATCTTGCCTTGTCTTGGCTTGGATTGGCTTTACTTGTCTTGCCTTGGCTTGGCTTGGTTTTGTTTGGCTCGGCTTGGCTTGCATTGCCTTGCCTTGCCTTGGCTTGGCTTGGCTTGCCTGGCCTTGCCTCACCTCGGCTTGGCTTGCCGTGCCTTGCCTTGCCTTGCCTGGGGTTGCCTTGCATTGCCTTGACTTGACTTGCCTTGCCTTGTCTTGGCTTGGCCTGGCCTGGATTGGCTTTGCTTGCCTTGGATTGGCTTGCCTTGCCTTGGCTTTGCTTTGCTTGGCTTGTCTTGGCTTGTCTTGGAGTGGCTAGGCTTGGTTGGCTTGGCTTGCCTTGTCGAGCCCTGCTTTACCTTGCCTAGCCTAGCCTTGGCCTGGCTTGGCTTGCCTTAGCTTGTGTTGCGTTGCCTTGCCTTGCCTTGACTTGCCTTGCCTTGGCTTGCCTTGCCTTGGCTTGCTTTGCCATCCCTGTCTGGCTTGCCTTGCCTTGCCTTGGCTTACCTTGCCTTGTCTTAGCTTGGATTCCCTTGGCTTGGCTTGGCTTGGCTTGGCTTGACTTAGTTTGGCTAGGCTAGGTTTGGATTGTCTTTGCTTGTCTTAGCTTGGCTTGCCTTGGCTTGGCTTGGCTTACCTTGCCTTGACTTTGCTGGCTTTGCCTTGCCTTTGTCTTGTCTTGGCTTGGCTTGCTTGCCCTGCCTTAACTTGCCTTGGCTTGACTTGGCTTGGCTTGCCTTGCCTTGGCTTACCTTGGCTTTGCTTGGCTTGTCTTGGACTGGCTTGTCTTGGTTGGCTTGGATTGGCTTTGCTTGGCTTGACTTGGGTTTCCTTGCCTTGCCTTGTCTTGTCGTACCTTGGCTTGCCTTGCCTTGGCTTGCCTTGGCTTTTCTTGCCTTGCCTTGACTTGGCTTGGCTTAGCTTGCCTTAGCTTGCCTTGCCTTGTCTTGTCTTGGCTTGGCTTGGCTTGCCTTGGCCTGGCTTGACTTGGCTTGACTTGGCTTGCCTTGGCTTGCCTGGGCTTCCCTTGCCTTGCCTTGGATAGGCTTGGCTTTGCTTGTCTTGTCTTGCCTTGCCTTGCCTTGGCTTGGCTTGGTTTGACTTGGCTCGGCTTGGCTTGGCTTGCATTACCTTGTCTTGCCTTGGCTAGGCTTGGCTTGGCTTTGCTTACCTTGCCTTGCCTTGGCTTGACTTGACTTAACCTGGCTTGGCTTGGCTTACCTAGGCTTGAATTTGCTTGCCTTGCCTTGCCTTGGCTTGGCTTTGCTTGGCTTGTTTTGGATTGGCTACGCTTGGTTGGCTTGGCTTGGTTGGCTTATCTTGTCGTGCCTTGCCTTGCCTTGCCTCGTCGTGTCTTGCCTTGCCTTGGCTTGCCGTACCTTGGCTCTGCTTTGCTTGGCTTGGCTTGTCTTGGAGTGGCTAAGCTTGGTTGGCTTGGCTTGCCTTTCCTTGTCGTGCCTTGCTTTACCTTGCCTAGCCTTGGCCTGGCTTAGCTTTACTTGGCTTGGCTTGCCTTAGTTTGTGTTGCATTGCCTTGCCTTGGCTTGGCTTGCCTTGCCTTTGCTTGGCTTGCCTTGCCTTGCCTTGCCTTGGCTTGGCTTGCTTTGCCTTCCCTGTCTGGCTTGGCCTGGCTTGGCTTGGCTTGCCTTGCCTTGCCTTGGCTTACCTTGCCTTGTCTTAGCTTGGATTCCCTTGGCTTGGCTTGCCTTGGCTTGGCTTGGCTTAGTTTGGCTTGGCTAAGTTTGACTTGTCTTAGCTTGTCTTAGCTTGGCTTGGCTTACCTTGCCTTGACTTTGCTTGCTTTGCCTTGCCTTGTCTTGGCTTGCTTTGCCTTGCCTTACCTTGCCTTGGCTTGATTTGGCTTAGTTTGTCATGCCTTGGCTTACCTTGGCTTTGCTTGGCTTGTCTTGGATTGGCTTGGTTGGCTTGGATTGACTTTGCTTGGCTTGACTTGGCTATCCTTGTCTTGTCTTGTCTTGTCGTACCTTGCCTTGGCTTGGCTTGGCTTGCCTTGCCTGGGCTTGGCTTGGCTTGCCTAGGCTTGCCTTGCCTTGCCTTGGCTTAGCTTGCCTTAGCTTGCCTTGCCTTGTCTTGCCTTGGCTTGGCTTGCCTTGGCCTGGCTTGGCCTGGTTTGGCTTGCATTGCATTGGCTTGCCTGGGCTTCCCTTTCCTTGCCTTGGCTTGGATAGGCTTGGCTTTTCTTGTCTTGTCTTGCCTCGCCTTGCCTTGGCTTGGCTTGGCTTGGCTTGGCTTGCATTGCATTGCCTTGTCTTGCCTTGGCTAGGCTTGGCTTGGCTTGCCTTGCCTTGGCATGGCTTGGCTTCAACTGGCTTGGCTTGGCTTACCTAGGCTTGACTTTGCTTGCCTTGGCTTGGCTTTGCTTGTCTTGGATTGGCTACGCTTGGTTGGCTTGGCTGGCTTGACTTGCTTGGCTTGTCTTGTCGTGCCTTGCCTTGCCTTGCGTTGTCGTGCCTTGCCTTGCCTTGGCTTGGCTTGCCTTGCATTTGCTTTGCTTGGCTTGGCTTGTCTTGGAGTGGCTAGGCTTGGTTGGCTTGGCTTGGCTTGCCTTGCCTTGTGCCTTGCTTAACCTTACCTAGCCTTGGCCTGGCTTGGCTTTACTTGGCTTGGCTTGCCTTAGCTTGTATTGCGTTGCGTTGGCTTGGCTTGCCTTGGCTTGGCTTGGCTTGCCTTGCCTTGGCTTGGCTTGCTTTGCCTTCCCTGTCTGGCCTGGCTTGGCTTGCCTTGCATTGCCTTGACTTGGTTTACCTTGCCTTGTCTTAGCTTGGATTCCCTTGCCTTGGCTTGGCTTGGCTTGCCTTGGCTTGGCTTGGCTTGTCTTGCCTTGCCTTGGCTTGGCCTGGCTTGGCTTGCATTGCCTTGGCTTGCCTGGGTTTCCCTTGCCTTGCCTTGGCTTGGATAGGTTTGGCTTTGCTTGTCTTTCCTTGCCTCACCTTGCCTTGGCTTGGCTTGGTTTGGCTTAGCTCGGCTTGGCTTTGCTTGGCTTGGCTTGCATTGCCTTGTCTTGCCTTGGCTAGGCTTGGCTTGGCTTGGCTTGCCTTGCCTTGGCATGGCTTGGCTTAATCTGGCTTGGCTTGGCTTACCTAGGCTTGACTTTGCTTGCCTTGCCTTGCGTTGGTTTGGCTTTGCTTGTCTTGAATTGGCTACGCTTGGTTGGCTTGGCTGGCTTGGCTTGTCTTGTCGTGCCTTGCCTTGCCTTGTCGTGCCTTGCCTTGCCTTGCCTTGGCTTGGCTTGCCTTACCTTGGCTTTGCTTTGCTTGGCTTGTCTTGGAGTGGCTAGGCTTGGTTGGCTTGGCTTGCCTTGTCGTTAGGCTTGCCTTAGCTTGTGTTGTGTTGCGTTGCGTTGACTTGGCTTGGCTTGCCTTGGCTTGCCTTGCCTTGGCTTGCCTTGCCTTGCCTTGGTTTGATTTGCTTTGCCTTCCCTGTCTGGCCTGGCTTGGCTTGGCTTGCCTTGCATTGCCTTGCCTTGGCTTACCTTGCCTTGTCTTAGCTTGGATTTCCTTGGCTTGACTTGGCTTGGCTTTCCTTGACTTGCCTTGTCTTGTCTTGTCGTGCCTTGCCTTGGCTTGGCTTGGCTTGGCTTGGCTTGGCTTGCCTTGGCTTGGCTTGGCTTGGCTTGCCTTAGCTTGCCTTGCCTTGCCTTGTCTTGTCTTGGCTTGGCTTGCCTTGGCTTGGATAGGCTTGGCTTGCCTTGCCTTGCCTTGGCTTGGCTTGACTTGGCTTGGTTTGGCTTGGCTCGGCTTGGTTTGGCTAGGCTTGGCTTGGCTTGCATTGCCTTGTCTTGCCTTGGTTAGGCTTGGCTTGGCTTGCCTTGCCTTGCCTTGACTTGCCTTACCTTGCCTTGCCTTGGCTTGGCTTGGCTTGGCTTAACCTGGCTTGGCTTGGCTTACCTAGGCTTGACTTTGCTTGCCTTGCCTTGCCTTGGCTTGGCTTTGCTTGTCTTGGATTGGCTACGCTTGGTTGGCTTGGCTTGGTTGGCTTTTCTTGTCGTGCGTTGCCTTGCCTTGCCTTGCCTTGTCGTGTCTTGCCTTACCTTGCATTTGCTTGGTTTGGCTTGACTTGGCTTGGCTTGACTTGCCTTAGCTTGTCTTGCGTTGCCTTGCCTTGGCTTGCCTTGCCCAGCTTTGCCTTGCCTTGGCTTAGCTTGCTTTAGCTTGCCTTGCCTTGTCTTGCCTTGCTTTGCCTTGCCTTGATTTGCCTTGCCTTAGCTTGGCTTGGCCTGCCTTGGCTTGCCTTGCCTTGGCTAAGCTTTGCTTGGCTTGTCTTGGATTGGCTAGGCTTGGTTGGCTTGGCTTGGCTTGGCTTGCCTTGTCATGCCTTGCTTTACGTTGGCTTGGCTTGTCTTGCCTTGGTTTGCCTTGCCTTGGCTTGCCTTGCCTTGACTTGCTTTGGCTTGGCTTGCCTTGCCTTGGATTGGCTTGTCTTGGCTTGGCTTGGCTTGCCTTGCTTTGGCCATGCCTGGGTTGGCTTGCCTTGCTTTGCTTTGCCTTGCCTTTGCTTGGCTTGACTTGCCTTGTCTTGTCGTGCCTTGCCTTGCCTTGTCTTGGCTTTGCTTGGTTTGGCTTGACTTGGCTTGGCTTGCCTTAGCTTGCCTTGGGTTGCCTTGCTTTGGCTTGCCTTGGTTTGTCTTGCCTTGCCTTGGCTTGCCTTGCCTTGGCTTGGCTTGCCATGTCTTCGCTTGGCCTGGCTTGGCTTGGCTTGGCTTGCCTGGGCTTAGCTTGCCTTGCCTTGCCTTGGCTTGGATAGGCTAGGCTTGGCTTGGCTTTGCTTGTCTTGCCTTGCCTTGGCTTGGCTTGGCTTGCATTGCCTTGCCTTGGCTTGGCCTGGCTTGTTTTGGCTTGGCTATCATTGCCTTGACTTGCCTTACCTTGCCTTGGCTTGGCTTGGCTTAACCTGGCTTGGCTTGGCTTGCCTAGGCTTGACTTTGCTTGCCTTGCCTTGCCTTTGCTTGGGTTGTCTTGGATTGGCTACGCTTGGTTGACTTGGCTTGGTTGGCTAGTCTTGTCGTGCTTTGCCTTGCCTTGCCTTGCCTTGCCTTGGCTTGGCTTGGCCTGTCTTAGCTTGCCTTGCCTTGCGTTGCGTTGCCATGACTTGCCTTGCCTTGCCTTGGCTTGGCTTGCTTTGGCTTGCCTTGTCTTGCTTTGGCTTGGCTTGGTTTGCCTTGCCTTGCCTTGGCTTGGCTTGCCGTGCCTTTCCTTGCTTTGTATTAGCTTAGCTTGGCTTGGTCTGGCTTGCCTTGTCTTGCCTTTCCTTGCCTTGGCTTAGCTTTGCTTGGCTTTGATTGGCTAGGCTTGGTTGGCTTGGCTTGGCTTGCCTTGTCGTGCCTTGCCTTGCGTTGGCTTGGCTTGGCTTGCCTTGTCTTGCCTTGGCTTGGATTGGCTTGCCTTGACTTGGCTTGCCTCGCCTTGGATTGGCTTGCCTTGGCTTGGCTTGCCTTTCCTTGCCTTGCTTTGGCCTGGATTGGGTTGGCTTGCCTTGCTTTGCTTTGCCTTGCCTTTGCTTGGCTAGCCTTGCCTTGTCGTGCCTTGCCTTGTCTTTGCTTGGTTTGGCTTTGCTTGGCTTGCCTTAGCTTGACCTGCGTTGTCTTGCCTTGCCTTGGCTTGGCTTGGCTTGCTGTGCCTTGCCTTGCCTTGCCTTGACTTGACTTGCCTTGCCTTGTCTTTCCTTGTCTTGCCTTGGCTTGGCCTGGCCTGGATTGGCTTTGCTTGCCTTAGATTGGCTTGCCTTGCCTTGGCTTTGCTTTGCTTGGCTTGTCTTGGAGTGGCTAAGCTTGGTTGGCTTAGCTTGCCTTGCCTTGTCGTGCCTTGCTTTACCTTGCCTAGCCTTGGCTTGGCTTTACTTGGCTTGGCTGGCCTTAGCTTGCGTTGCGTTGCCTTGCCTTGGCTTGCCTTGCCTTCCCTGTCTTGGCTAGGCCTGGCTTGGCTTGGCTTGGCTTGCCTTGCCTTGCCTTGGCTTGCCTTGCCTTGTCTTAGCTTGGATTCCCTTGGCTTGGCTTGGCTTGGCTTGGATTGGCTTGGCTTGACTTAGTTTGATAGGTTTGGCTTGTCTTAGCTTGTCTTAGCTTGGCTTGTCTTGCCTTGGCTTGGCTTACCTTGCCTTGACTTTGCTTGCTTTGCCTTGCTTTGGCTTGGCTTGCTTTAGCTTGTCTTGCCTTCCCTTGCCTTGGCTTGGCTTGCCTTGCCTTTGCTTACCTTGGCTTTGCTTGGCTTGGATTGGCTTGGCTTGGCTTGGTTGGCTTGGATTGGCTTTGCTTGGCTTGGCTTGACTTGTCTTTCCTTGCCTTGCCTTGTCTTGTCGTGTCTTGCCTTGGCTTGGCTTGACTTGGCTTGGCTTGCCTTGGCTTTTCTTGCCTTGCCTTGGCTTGGCTTAGCTTGCCATAGCTTGCCTTGCCTTGCCTTGTCTTGTCTTGGCTTGGGCTTGGCTTGGCTTGGCTTGCCCTGGCTTGGCTTGCCTTGCCTCGGCTTGCCATGCATTGGCTTGCCTTGGCTTCACTTTCCTTGCCTTGGCTTGGATAGGCTTGGCTATGCTTGTCTTGCCTTGCCTTGCCTTGCCGTGGCTTGGCTTGGTTTGGCTTTGCTTCTGATGAGTTCGCCTTCTACCCAAAACTATGACAATATTGAATATCGAATTTCTCTAAATTTCTCATTTAGGAATTAAGATATCGCAACGAAAAACAATTGGTGTATGCGACTTTTCATTAAATTTCAAAAGGATCCCAAAACATTTGGTCAAGATATGTTATTGATCACATGACTAGAACAAGATGAAATAAACTCGGGCATTATAATTTGCCTTTTAGAGTTACAGAAAATGCCCAAAATTGAGTCAATTATTAACGAATCTTGGCCATTGCTATACCAAATTCAGCAGACATTATTCACAAATACAGCTAGATTAAAACACATTGGATGTGGACAAATTTCCTTGCGATATGAAATGAGGCGCATAGAGTCACAGATGCAGATCTTACGAGATAGGATTTTTTTAATGTCAATTGTTCGATAATTTCTCTGAATATATCAGAAAGTCATCATTTCCTTCAAAGAAGATTATAAAACATCTAAACAGGAAAGTCTATACCAAACAACGTTAAAATTACTCCATAAATAAACGCTAAATTATCCGTCATCGGTTTATTCTGAATGAACCGTGGCAATTTACGGCATATTCCTGAAAAAAGGATTTTTCGGTCAATATAGGTTTTCATAGAATTTTTTCTAAAACTTGCAACACACGGCAACACATGTTTGTCGGTATTTCGAGAAATGTCTTCTTATAATTTTCTGTGCATTAAATTTCAAAAGGAACCCAAAATATTTGGTCAAGATATGTTATTGATCACATGACTAGAACAAGATGAAATAAACTCGGGCATTATAATTTGCCTTTTAGGGTTACAGAAAATGCCCAAAATTGAGTCAATTATTAACGAATCTCAGCGATTGCTATACCAAATTCAGCACACATTATTCGCAAATACAGCTAGATAAAAACACATTGGATGTCGACAAATTTCCTTGCGATATGAAATGAGGTGCTTAAAGTCACAGAGGCAGATCTTGCGATATATGATTTTTCAAATGTCAATTGTTCAATAATTTCTCTAAATCTATCAGAAAGTCATCATTTCCTTCAAAGGAGATTATAAAACATCTAAACAGGAAAGTCTATACCAAACAACGTTAAAATTACTCCATAAATAAACGCTAAATTATCCGTCATCGATTTATTCTGAATGAACCATAGCAATTTACGGCATATTCCTGAAAAAAGGATTTTTCTGTCAATATAGGTTTTCATAGAAATTTTCTAAAACTTGCAACACACGGCAAAACATGTTTGTCGGTATTTCGAGAAATGTCTTCTTATAATTTTCTGTGCATTAAATTTCAAAAGGATCAGAAAATATTTGGTCAAGATATGTTATTGATCACATGACTAGAACAAGATGAAATAAACTCGGGCATTATAATTTGCCTTTTAGGGTTACAGAAAATGCCCAAAATTGGATCAATTATTAACGAATCTTGGCGATTGCTATACCAAATTCAGCAGACATTATTCACAAATACAGCTAGATTAAAACACATTGGATGTGGACAAATTTCCTTGCGATATGAAATGAGGCGCATAGAGTCACAGAGGCAGATTTTGCGAGATATGATTTTTTTAATGTCAATTGTTCGATAATTTCTCTAAATCTATCAGAAAGTCATCATTTCCTTCAAAGGAGATTATAAAACATCTAAACAGGAAAGTCTATACCAAACAACGTTAAAATTACTCCATAAATAAACGCTAAATTATCCGTCATTGGTTTATTCTGAATGAACCGTAGCAATTTACGGCATATTCCTGAAAAAAGGATTTTTCTGTCAATATAGGTTTTCATAGAAATTTTCTAAAACTTGCAACACACGGCAATACATGTTTGTCGGTATTTCGAGAAATGTCTTCTTATAATTTTCTGTGCATTAAATTTCAAAAGGATCAGAAAATATTTGGTCAAGATATGTTATTGATCACATGACTAGAACAAGATGAAATAAACTCGGGCATTATAATTTGCCTTTTAGGGTTACAGAAAATGCCCAAAATTGAGTCAATTATAAACGAATCTTGGCGATTGCTATACCAAATTCAGCAGACATTATTCACAAATACAGCTAGATTAAAACACATTGGATGTGGACAAATTTCCTTGCGATATGAAATGAGGCGCATAGAGTCACAGAGGCAGATCTTGCGATATATGATTTTTGAAATGTCAATTGTTCGATAATTTCTCTAAATCTATCAGAAAGTCATCATTTCCTTTAAAGAAGATTATAAAACATCTAAACAGGAAAGTCTATACCAAACAACGTTAAAATTACCCCATAAATAAACGCTAAATTATCCGTCATCGGTTTATTCTGAATGAACCGTAGCAATTTACGGCATATTCCTGAAAAAAGGATTTTTCGGTCAATATAGGTTTTCATAGAAATTTTCTAAAACTTGCAACACACGGCAATACATGTTTGTCGGTATTTCGAGAAATGTCTTCTTATAATTTTTTGTGCATTAAATTTCAAAAGGATCAGAAAATATTTGGTCAAGATATGTTATTGATCACATGACTAGAACAAGATGAAATAGACTCGGGAATTATAATTTGCCTTTAAGAGTTACAGAAAATGCCCAAAATTGAGTCAATTATTAACAAATCTTGGCGATTGCTATACCAAATTCAGCAGACATTATTCACAAATACAGCTAGATTAAAACACATTGGATGTGGACAAATTTCCTTGCGATATGAAATGAGGCGCATAGAGTCACAGAGGCAGATCTTGCGAGATATGATTTTTTTAATGTCAATTGTTCGATAATGTCTCTAAATCTACCCTAAAGTCATCATTTCCTTCAAAGGAGATTATAAAACATCTAAACAGGAAAGTCTATACCAAACAACGTTAAAATTACTCCATAAATAAACGCTAAATTATCCGCCATCGGTTTATTCTGAATGAACCGTAGCAATTTACGGCATATTCCTGAAAAAAGGATTTTTCGGTCAATATAGGTTTTCATAGAAATTTTCTAAAACTTGCAACACACGGCAATAAATGTTTGTCGGTATTTCGAGAAATGTCTTCTTATAATTTTCTGTGCATTAAATTTCAAAAGGATGCCAAAAAAATTCGTCAAGATATGTTATTGATCACATGACTAGAACAAGATGAAATAAACTCGGGCATTATAATTTGCCTTTTAGAGTTACAGAAAATGCCCAAAATTGAGTCAATTATTAACGAATCTTGGCGATTGCTATACCAAATTCAGCAGACATTATTCACAAATACAGCTAGATTAAAACACATTGGATGTGGACAAATTTCCTTGCGATATGAAATGAGGTGCTTAGAGTCACAGAGGCAGATCTTGCGAGATATGATTTTTTTAATGTCAATTGTTCAACATTTTTTCTAAATCTATCAGAAAGTCATCATTTCCTTCAAAGGAGATTATAAAACATCTAAACAGGAAAGTCTATACCAAACAACGTTAAAATTACTCCATAAATAAACGCTAAATTATCCGCCATCGGTTTATTCTGAATGAACCGTGGCAATTTACGGCATATTCCTGAAAAAAGGACTTTTCGGTCAATATAGCTTTTCATATAATTTTTTCTAAAATTTGCAACACACGGCAACACATTGTGTCAGTATTTCGAGAAATGCCTTCTTATAATTTTCTGTGGGTTTCATAAAGATCCATCGTCATTCAGTGGCAGAATTAAAATTTTCGCCTAAGAGGAAGAAGCGAATTTTTTTGCGGGTTGCATATTTGGGCGATGAGATAAAGATAAATTTCCCAAAACTCTCTTTTTCATCAATCAATCTTAATTTCTTAGGTATCAATATTAGTGGAAATATTTCCCAAAGAAAACTAGACTAAAATTAATCATATCTAAAAAAGCATATTTGAGAAACGAAACGATACTCCTGATCAGTTCGACTTCTGCCCAAAATTATGACAATTTTGAATATCGAATTTCTCTAAATTTCTCATTTAGGATTTAAGATATCGCAACGAAATTTTGTCAGAATAAAGACAATTGGTGTATGCGACTTTTCATTACATTCCAAAAGGATCGCAAAATATTTGGTCAAGATATGTTATTGATCACATGACTAGAACAAGATGAAATAAACTCGGGCATTATAATTTTCCTTTTAGAGTTACAGAAAATGCCCAAAATTGAGTCAATTATTAACGAATCTTGGCCATTGATATACCAAATTTAGCAGACATTATTCACAAATACAGCTAGATTAAAACACATTGGATGTGGACAAATTTCCTTGCGATATGAAATGAGGCGCATAGAGTCACAGAGGCAGATTTTGCGAGATATGATTTTTTTAATGTCAATTGTTCGATAATTTCTCTAAATCTATCAGAAAGTCATCATTTCCTTCAAAGGAGATTATAAAACATCTAAACAGGAAAGTCTATACCGAACAACGTTAAAATTACTCCATAAATAAACGCTAAATTATCCGTCATTGGTTTATTCTGAATGAACCGTAGCAATTTACGGCATATTCCTGAAAAAAGGACTTTTCGGTCAATATAGGTTTTCATAGAAATTTTCTAAAACTTGCAACACACGGCAATACATGTTTGTCGGTATTTCGAGAAATGTCTTCTTATAATTTTCTGTGCATTAAATTTCAAAAGGATCAGAAAATATTTGGTCAAGATATGTTATTGATCACATGACTAGAACAAGATGAAATAAACTCGGGCATTATAATTTGCCTTTTAGGGTTACAGAAAATGCCCAAAATTGAGTCAATTATAAACGAATCTTGGCGATTGCTATACCAAATTCAGCAGACATTATTCACAAATACAGCTAGATTAAAACACATTGGATGTGGACAAATTTCCTTGCGATATGAAATGAGGCGCATAGAGTCACAGAGGCAGATTTTGCGAGATATGATTTTTTAAATGTCAATTGTTCGATAATTTCTCTAAATCTATCAGAAAGTCATCATTTCCTTTAAAGAAGATTATAAAACATCTAAACAGGAAAGTCTATACCAAACAACGTTAAAATTACCCCATAAATAAACGCTAAATTATCCGTCATCGGTTTATTCTGAATGAACCGTAGCAATTTACGGCATATTCCTGAAAAAATGATTTTTCGGTCAATATAGGTTTTCATAGAAATTTTCTAAAACTTGCAACACACGGCAATACATGTTTGTCGGTATTTCGAGAAATGTCTTCTTATAATTTTTTGTGCATTAAATTTCAAAAGGATCCCAAAATATTTGGTCAAGATATGTTATTGATCACATGACTAGAACAAGATGAAATAGACTCGGGAATTATAATTTGCCTTTAAGAGTTACAGAAAATGCCCAAAATTGAGTCAATTATTAACAAATCTTGGCGATTGCTATACCAAATTCAGCAGACATTATTCACAAATACAGCTAGATTAAAACACATTGGATGTGGACAAATTTCCTTGCGATATGAAATGAGGCGCATAGAGTCACAGAGGCAGATCTTGCGAGATATGATTTTTTTAATGTCAATTGTTCGATAATTTCTCTAAATCTATCAGAAAGTCATCATTTCCTTCAAAGGAGATTATAAAACATCTAAACAGGAAAGTCTATACCAAACAACGTTAAAATTACTCCATAAATAAACGCTAAATTATCCGCCATCGGTTTATTCTGAATGAACCGTGGCAATTTACGGCATATTCCTGAAAAAAGGACTTTTCGGTCAATATAGCTTTTCATATAATTTTTTCTAAAATTTGCAACACACGGCAACACATTGTGTCAGTATTTCGAGAAATGCCTTCTTATAATTTTCTGTGGGTTTCATAAAGATCCATCGTCATTCAGTGGCAGAATTAAAATTTTCGCCTAAGAGGAAGAAGCGAATTTTTTTGCGGGTTGCATATTTGGGCGATGAGATAAAGATAAATTTCCCAAAACTCTCTTTTTCATCAATCAATCTTAATTTCTTAGGTATCAATATTAGTGGAAATATTTCCCAAAGAAAACTAGACTAAAATTAATCATATCTAAAAAAGCATATTTGAGAAACGAAACGATACTCCTGATCAGTTCGACTTCTGCCCAAAATTATGACAATTTTGAATATCGAATTTCTCTAAATTTCTCATTGAGGATTTAAGATATCGCAACGAAATTTTGTCAGAATAAAGACAATTGGTGTATGCGACTTTTCATTACATTCCAAAAGGATCCCAAAATATTTGGTCAAGATATGTTATTGATCACATGACTAGAACAAGATGAAATAGACTCGGGAATTATAATTTGCCTTTAAGAGTTACAGAAAATGCCCAAAATTGAGTCAATTATTAACAAATCTTGGCGATTGCTATACCAAATTCAGCAGACATTATTCACAAATACAGCTAGATTAAAACACATTGGATGTGGACAAATTTCCTTGCGATATGAAATGAGGCGCATAGAGTCACAGAGGCAGATCTTGCGAGATATGATTTTTTTAATGTCAGTTGTTCGATAATTTCTCTAAATCTACCAGAAAGTCATCATTTCCTTCAAAGGAGATTATAAAACATCTAAACAGGAAAGTCTATACCAAACAACGTTAAAATTACTCCATAAATAAACGCTAAATTATCCGCCATCGGTTTATTCTGAATGAACCGTAGCAATTTACGGCATATTCCTGAAAAAAAGGATTTTTCGGTCAATATAGGTTTTCATAGAAATTTTCTAAAACTTGCAACACACGGCAATAAATGTTTGTCGGTATTTCGAGAAATGTCTTCTTATAATTTTCTGTGCATTAAATTTCAAAAGGATCCCAAAAAAATTCGTCAAGATATGTTATTGATCACATGACTAGAACAAGATGAAATAAACTCGGGCATTATAATTTGCCTTTTAGAGTTACAGAAAATGCCCAAAATTGAGTCAATTATTAACGAATCGTGGCGATTGCTATACCAAATTCAGCAGACATTATTCACAAATACAGCTAGATTAAAACACATTGGATGTGGACAAATTTCCTTGCGATATGAAATGAGGTGCTTAGAGTCACAGAGGCAGATCTTGCGAGATATGATTTTTTTAATGTCAATTGTTCAACATTTTTTCTAAATCTATCAGAAAGTCATCATTTCCTTCAAAGGAGATTATAAAACATCTAAACAGGAAAGTCTATACCAAACAACGTTAAAATTACTCCATAAATAAACGCTAAATTACCCGTCATCGGTTTATTCTGAATGAACCGTGGCAATTTACGGCATATTCCTGAAAAAAGGACTTTTCGGTCAATATAGCTTTTCATATAATTTTTTCTAAAATTTGCAACACACGGCAACACATTGTGTCAGTATTTCGAGAAATGCCTTCTTATAATTTTCTGTGGGTTTCATAAAGATCCATCGTCATTCAGTGGCAAAATTAAAATTTTCGCCTAAGAGGAAGAAGCGAATTTTTTTGCGGGTTGCATATTTGGGCGATGAGATAAAGATAAATTTCCCAAAACTCTCTTTTTCATCAATCAATCTTAATTTCTTAGGTATCAATATTAGTGGAAATATTTCCCAAAGAAAACTAGACTAAAATTAATCATATCTAAAAAAGCATATTTGAGAAACGAAACGATACTCCTGATCAGTTCGACTTCTGCCCAAAATTATGACAATTTTGAATATCGAATTTCTCTAAATTTCTCATTGAGGATTTAAGATATCGCAACGAAATTTTGTCAGAATAAAGACAATTGGTGTATGCGACTTTTCATTACATTCCAAAAGGATCCCAAAATATTTGGTCAAGATATGTTATTGATCACATGACTAGAACAAGATGAAATAAACTCGGGCATTATAATTTTCCTTTTAGAGTTACAGAAAATGCCCAAAATTGAGTCAATTATTAACGAATCTTGGCCATTGATATACCAAATTCAGCAGACATTATTTACAAATACAGCTAGATTAAAACACATTGGATGTGGACAAATTTCCTTGCGATATGAAATGAGGCGCATAGTCACAGATGCAGATCTTGCGATATATGATTTTTTAAATGTCAATTGTTCGATAATTTCTCTAAATCTATCCGAAAGTCATCGTTTCTTTAAAGAAGATTATAAAACATCTAAACAGGAAAGTCTATACCAAACAACGTTAAAATTACTCCATAAATAAACGCTAAATCACGTCATCGGTTTATTCTGAATGAACCGTAGCAATTTACGGCATATTCCTGAAAAAAGGATTTTTCGGTCAATAAAGGTTTTCATGGAAATTTTCTAAAACTTGCAACACACGGCAATACATGTTTGTCGGTATTTCTAGAAATGTCTTCTTATAATTTTCTGTGCATTAAATTTTCAAAAGGATCCCAAAATATTTGGTCAAGATATGTTATTGATGACATGACTAGAACAAGATGAATTAAAGTCGGGAATTATAATTTGCCTTTTAGGGTTACAGAAAATGCCCAAAATTGAGTCAATTATTAACGAATCTTGGCGATTGCTATACCAAATTTAGCAGACATTATTCACAAATACAGTTAGATTAAAACGCATTGGATGTTGACAAATTTCCTTGCGATATGAAATGAGGCGCACATAGTCACAGAGGCAGATCTTGCGAGATATGATTTTTTTAATGTCAATTGTTCGATAATTTCTCTGAATATATCAAAAAGTCACCATTTCCTTCAAAGGAGATTCTTAAACATCTAAACAGGAAAGTCTATACCAAACAACGTTAAAATTACTCCATAAATAAACGCTAAATTATCTGCCATCGGTTTATTCTGAATGATCCGTAGCAATTTACGGCATATTCCTGAAAAAAGGATTTTCGGTCAAAATAGGTTTTCATAGAAATTTTCTAACATTTGCAACACACGGCAATACATTTTTGTCAGTATTTCGAGAAATGCCTTCTTATAATTTTCTGTTGGTTTTATAAAGATCCATCGTCATTCAGTGGCAGAATTAAAATTTTCGCCTTAGAGGAAGAAGCGATTTTTTTTGCGGGTTGCATATTTGGGCGATGAGATAAAGATAAATTTCCCAAAACTCTCTTATTCATCAATCAATCTTAATTTCTTAGGTATCAATATTAGCGGAAATATTTCCCAAAGAAAACTAGACTAAAATTAATCATATCTAAAAAAGCATATTTGAGAAACAAAACGAAACTCCTGATCAGTTTGACGTCTACCCAAAACTATGACAATATTGAATATCGAATTTCTCTAAATTTCTCATTTAGGATTTAAGATATCGCAACGAAATTTTGTCAGAATAAAGACAATTGGTGTATGCGACTTTTCATTACATTTCAAAAGGATCCCAAAATATTTGGTCAAGATATGTTATTGATCACATGACTAGAACAAGATGAAATAAACTCGGGCATTATAATTTGCCTTTTAGAGTTACAGAAAATGCCCAAAATTGAGTCAATTATTAACGCATCTTAGCGATTGATATACAGTACCAAATTCAGCAGACATTATTCACAAATACAGTTAGATTAAAACACATTGGATGTGGACAAATTTCCTTGCGATATGAAATGAGGCGCATAGAGTCACAGAGGCAGATTTTGCGAGATATGATTTTTTTTAATGTCAATTGTTCGATAGTTTCTCTGAATCTATCGAAAGTCATAATTTTCGGTAAAGGAGATTATAAAACAACTAAAAAGGAAGAATAAACGAATTTTATTGCGGGTTGCATTTTATGGCGATGTAATTTAGATAAATTTCCTTAAACTCTCTTATTTACCATTCAATCTTAACTTAATTTGTATCTGTGGTATGCTGGTATCAGACGTTGTTCCCGAATTAAATAAATGAGAAATAAAATGAAGCGCTTGATCAATTTCGCTTTATATTTCGTGTATACTGGATATTTCTTGTCGGTGTACCCATTTCATTCAATGCAAAATTGTCAAAAGATATTGCAATGTCAACCCTTACATTAAAAGTGGGGATATAACATGCTGTTAAATAAACGAAGAACCATTTTCGCTCTTTTACATATTAAAAGTACATATTTTGCGTGGCTACGTACTGAAAATATCGTAAGTTCTATAGTTTATTTAAGTGTAGTTAAGACATTTTTCGAACTCTCCATAAAAGTATTTCCTTTTGTGGTCAATGTCGGATTTATGTAAAAAATATCCATAATATTGAAACAAAAAAAGAAAATGCAAACAGGAAAATTGTGCAAATCAGAGAAGACAAAAATAACTATGATATGATTTCTGTGCGAAACATAACGACAATTATTGAGACAAATGGATAAAATTCCCTGTGTCTTCAAGTTTTGCAATATATTTCTTATATGGCATTGTTTAGGCAAGGGTTCCCTTTGTCTTAAAATCCAATAAATTGAAACGACTTGTCAAGGGGGAGAAATTAATTCGGTCACATTAAAAGATGCAAATTTCTTTCTATCTGATAGCCGAAAATCACAATGCAGTGTCGAACTCCAGAAGCAGACTTTTAGTTCGGCTTTTTAACAAAGCACACCAACACCCAGAATCTGAAGAAAAAAATAAGAAAACATTTTAACTAGTTCGAATAAATAGTAAATTTCTAAATAATTTCCTCTCTTTTCACCCATTCATAACATTTAGCGTTTTTGAACGTACTCCTGCGTTATATAATGGCGCTATATAATTTTGCTAAATAATAATAAAGCGTACCAAGATGACATAGGTACCGTTTATTTAAGTCGTGCGACTTTAATGTAGGAATTATGTGCAAAATTGCCCAGGAAATACTTAGAAAGAGCGGAAAATGAGTGTCAAAAATTCAGGATAACTCAAAATAAAGAAACATTGGGGATAACGTAAACATATTCGTTATTAGCAGACGACAAAATTAATAATGGTACAAGAGGATTTGTGTAATAGATAACATAGAAAGAATTGAGACAAGTGGGAGAAATGCTTATTGTCGACATTTCTTTTCTTCTTGCAAAGTTGTCTTCCTCAGCACTTTCTATCAGAGAGGTTTCGCCGTCTTTGGGAAAGGTATTTTCAAATTTTAACACTTTCCAAAACAACAATTATGTTAGTGTTGAATTTGTTCAATTTCAACCCTAATGCAGACAACAAAATCAAAGCAAATACGATGAGAATTTGTGTATATAGTATAGAACTTACGATATTGGGGCAAAGAGAAATGCTTGTGACCGTCATTTTCTTCTCTCTTTTTTTTTTTCTCAACATTTTCCCAAGCTTTTTCTATCAGGGACGTTTGGACGAGTAAATAAATATTGATTAAGAAAATTCTCTTTTTTTCTTTCCATTATTTTTCTTTCTTTAACCCATACAAAAACAGTATTTATCCATTTCATCCAAAATTACTTAATAAATGCAAAAACAAACTCAATTCACCGGGGAAAAGGGTGATCCGAGGTAAGCGTGGCATATGGTCACGCCCCAATACTGCGCGGTGAAACTTCTAAAGACGTGTGGTCAGTCGTGGCTTATTGGCACGTGGTTTATGTCACGTGCCTTATGGCTTTAATCATCTCATATTAATGGCTGATTCCATTCATTCATATTCTTTATTTTCCTCCAAGTTTGAATATTACAAATACACATCAGACAATTTTGTGATTAACTTTTTTATACGTGTTTGTTGCTGTTTCTATGTGTGTATTTTTTGTGTGCGTGTCTGTGATTTTGTTATTTTTGTGTTTGTGCTTTTGTATCTGTGCGTCTTCCGTGTTTTACTGCCACGACATAGCAACAACATGATGGCTAGTAGGCTAACAACTTAAAGTAAGTTTATTTTATTTTCAGTGATCTTTGGATTTTAGTTTTGAATTCTCTCCCCCCTCCATTTCGGTCATTTTCCCCTAAAAAACAAGAAAAAAGTATTAAAAACCTTTCCTTAACAAGACATGCTTTGACCAGACACCTTTCGAGAGCATTAAGGCAAAAGAATAAATGCTGAATAACAGCATGTTCCTCTTTTATAACAATATTTCCTAAGCTAAAGTGAGCACAAATAAATTCTTCATCGACAACTATCCCATTACAAAACGACAAAATTTAAGGGTGGTCCAAATTGAAAGATCCTACAGACGACAATTTCAAGTGAATAAGATTTATTTTTTTTTATTCTTTTTAGATAGAAAACATTGTGGGAAATGAAGAAATTGCTTGTCACAAGCAATTTCCTCAGTTTCCACAATGTTTTCCAAAGCCATTAGCTTATGGGGAGTCAAAAAGAGTCAAAATGTTGTAATGGGCTATTCTGCTCTGAGCTTTTATATTGGACTAATCAGAATTTTGGCTGTTTGAGAAACAGTTAAACTATTCATCCTAAGTTTTCTAAATTAATATCAAATTAATTGAAAATAGACACATTTCAAACGTGTTGCAGACGACAAGATATTTGGTTTGAAACAAAAAAAAAAAAAGATTTATAAACATGAAGGAAAACGATAAATACAGATTTTCGGGACTTTTTAATTCTTTCATTACAATGTTGAAGAATTAAAAGAGGATAAAACACTTTGGACAAAAGAAAAATACCAAAAATATATATTTTTGTCTTTTTTTCTCTCAATATTTCATAAGCTGTATTGTACGTCAATCGGGTATTCATCAACATCTATTATGTTCCTGCAGCAGCTTTCAAATTTGGAACAGTAAAAGTTTTGACTGTTTGGGAGTGTTAATGTATTCATCTTATGTTTTTTAAATGCATGTCGAAATAATTGTGACCAGCATTTCCTTCTTTTCCTTCATTGTTGTGTAACATAAAATATCTGTATTTAAAATTCAAATATATTGCGGGTCTTTAACGCCTTAGATATAGGTATAGCGTATGCGTTTTTTTTTACATGCAATGAGAAAACAATGGGGGGGGGGGGGGCTGGGAATTTTCCTTTCAGAGTACTTTGTTTAACAATTCCATATATGGGAAATGGTGTTACCTTACGATGAAAACAATTATCGGATTTATTGGACTAGCCACGCCCATCAATATTGGATTTCCCTAATCAGCGAATGAAAAAAAGACCCAAGAATTTAATGACCAATGAAATAAATACATGCACTTAAATGTCGATAAATGAATAGAAAATTGGAATATTGATTGTTTTTCAACGATTATAAGTGGTTAAGTTATTTAGACATACAACTAAGATCTTTAACACACAAAATAACATACATGCACATGTACTTTCTGCAAGTTCATTCATGTAGTTTGATAATAAAAAAGCATGAGATTGTTTGAAAAAGTTCTCAGAGATATAGCCTAATGTGATAGCCTTATTTATCCCAGCGCTAAAATAATCTAGACTGTGACATAAAGATTACGTCCATTTTCAACAAAACCTCGTAACTGTAGCTTGTTTAATGCCTCGGTTAAGAGGGATTCCTTCGAAAACAATCAAATTTTTCTATGATATTTTGCTACCTTTAGGAACAACCTTTTTAAGTCTGCAGTATAGCCTTCCTAACAATTAATTTCATCATTTTGACACTTGAAGATCCATATATGTTGCCCCAGCACACACGGCACAGCCCCTGTCAGAATTGAGCAAGGGCTAAGGGTCCAATGATCTGGGTCAATATTGCATTAATTGCTCAGATTTTCAGTGTTTATAGAGTCTCTAACAATAAGATACATCATTTACACACTTAAGTGTTGCCATTGATCACTCGGCACAGCCCATGCAAGAAACAAGCAATGGCTCTTACCCAAAAGATATTGGATAAGAAAACTGGAACTTTTTTGAGTAGGTCGACAATTAATAAAATGGTTAATGACACTCAGATATAAAGGTGTATATAACATTATATTCAAATACATCACAGCCCGTGCCAGGATTTAGCATGCGATTTAGGCCATAAAAATGGGCCCATACTGCGTAAAATGCTCCGATAATAGGTGAATATAGCCTTTTTTCCTATCAAATACACCATTTTCATACTTGAAGTTCCATACATGTTGCTCCAGCACGCACGGCACAGCCCCTGTCAGAATTGGGCAAGGGCTAAAGGCCCATTGATCTGGGCCCATATTGGATAAAATGCTGAGAGTATCGATGTTTATAGTCTTTTTAACTATCAAATACATCGTTTTCACATTTAAAGATCCATATATGTCGCCCCAGCACACACGGCCCAGCCCCTGTCAGAATTGAGCAAGGGCTAAAGGTCTAATGATCTGGGCTCATATTGGATAAAATGCTGAGAGTATCGATGTTTATAGTCTTTTTAACTATCAAATACACCATTTTAACACTTAAAGATCCATATATGTTGCCCCAGCACACACGGCACAGCCCTTGTCAGAATTGAGCAAGGACTAAAGGTCTAATGATCTGGGCCCATATTGGATAAAATGCTGAGAGTATCGGTGTTTATAGTCTTTTTAACTATCAAATACATCATTTTCACACTTGAAGATCCATACATGTTGCCCGAGCACACACGGCACAGCCCCTGTCAGAATTGAGCAAGGGCTAAAGGCCCAATGATCTGGGCCCATATTGGATAAAATGCTGAGAGTATCGGTGTTTATAGTCTTTTTAACTATCAAATACACCATTTTCACACTTAAAGATCAATACATGTTGCCCCAGCACACACGGCACAGCCCCTGTCAGAATTGAGCAAAGGCTAAAGGCCCAATGATCTGGGCCCATATTGGATAAAATGCTGAGAGTATTGATATTTATAGTCTTTTTAACTATCAAATACATCATTTTCTCACTTAAAGATCCATATATGTTGCCCCAGCACACACGGCACAGCCCCTGTCAGAATTGAGCAAGGGCTAAAGGCCCAATGATCTGGACCAATATTGCATTTATTGCTAAGATTTTCAGTGTTTATAGACTTTCTAACAATTAGATACACCATTTTCACATTTTAGTGTTGCCATTGAACACTCGGCACAGCCCGTGCAAGAAACGAGCATTGGCTCCAACCCAAAAGATCTGGGCTCAAAATATTGAAATTCGAAGCCTTTCTGGCTTGGTCGACACTTGCGAAAGTAAATGATGTTAACTGGAATCATATAATTAGACCTTCCTGATATCAGGAATTGGGGAGTCCTGATTTCAGGAATTGGTTCCTGATTTCAGTCTAGAAGACCCTTCAGTACTTTTTCCTTGTATACTTGTTATATCTGTGTACTATGATAAAAGTCTTTTTGAAGAATGTTAAGCTATATGCGAAATATGAACAGATTTTGCATAGGTGTCAGTGCAAGGTCAAATGAAATCCGTAATATCGTTTGTTGTTGTTTCTCAGTCTCCCGTCTCATTTTCCGATTGTTCAAACTCGGACCGCAAAGCTGGTGTTACTTCTTTAGCTTCAAGATCATACACCCTCCTTCTTTTCTTGTACCCATGGACAAAGTCATGAACAGTTACTCGAAAGTTAAAGGGACTCATTCTATGTTTTTATGCTTCCGAACTGTTCGGGAACTCATATTTGTGCATGGAAAAACAATTTACAATGCATAAAAACCCCAATCTCGGCGAAAAAACCATCTTTCCTTTGCTATAGATCAATCATTTACAAGCGTGTTTACATTCTATTTTTACTTCAAAACAAGACAAGGTCAAGGTCAACGAGACACACCTCCGCGGTATTATAACACACCGTACAACCGGCTGTGTCGATGACTTATTTGCGAGGAATACGTGAAAAGGGTTATTTTATACAAGCACCGAACATTTATACGCGTATTTATCAACTATAGAATACCAAAGATCCTTTCGTTTATTTATAAAAGTAAATTTATTTGACCTACTATGCACATGACATCAGACGCCGAATCTGTCTTCGCTGACTTTCTACGCAGCCGGTTGTACGGTGTGTTAAATCTCGCTGAGCAAAGATGACGTATCTCTGACGTAATTGATTTTTGAAGGTTGGGCATATGTAGCCGTTACAACACAAAAACAAAGACGACCAGCATGTTATTAATTGACTTGGATTTTAATACTTAATAAAGCTCGACGAGTGGTAACAATGGGCATAAATGATCTACCCCTTCAGGTTGGTAATTTCATACGTTATTTCTGGTTTGTAATTATTGTGCCATTTGCATTTTCGACAGCCTAGCTCCTCCCCCTTTAATGTCTGTATTCGGGTCAATTATCCCCTCTTCGATTCGCCCGAAATCGCTGCTTTTCAACGAAAACCTCGTAGCTGCAGCTTTTAACAAGCTGCAGTTACGAGGTCTTCATTGGAAAACAAAAAAATGTTGAAGAAGAAATTGTAAAGCGAGTAGATCTAATTATAAGATGCAAATCCATGAGGACACGACATTGTAATCAATGAGTGTAATCGTAGCATACGATAATGATGATTTGTTAGCTATGAAGTTGGTGCTCCTATGCTGAATATCCACTATAAATTGAGAATTAGTGGGCTATTCTCAGACAGCCGAATATAATGACACGAACAAAAGTGATACAAAAATTTCAAAGACTACATATTAACCATTACTCTATTACACATTATCAGCTTTAGCACAAAGCGGGTGTGTTTCTTTTTGGGATTCTGTTTTCCTTTCAGGGTGTAGACGTTTGTAAAGAATTTCAAAATCATACATATCTATTCTTGCTGGATCATATTCAAACGTTATATTCGTCTCGTCTTGATCCGATTTCGGTTCGTCTTCCTTCGAAATAGCTCCATCAAGATTAGAAGCATGAAGTTCGACAGTGTTTACATTATCATTTTCAGTGTTATCGTTTGTTATTGTTTCACAATATCCTGTCTCATTTTCTGATTGAACGGCTTCTAGCTCGGATGACAAATCTGGCTCTTTAGTTTCAATATCATACACGCTCCACGTTTTCTCGTAGCCATGGACAATATCATGAATGGCTACTCTGAAGTTAATGTCAGTATCCGGGTCAATTGCCTCCCCTTCGTGTCGCTTGAACAAGAAATGCTTGAGAAGAAATGGTAGAACACCACCTGCTACAGTAGCTAGGAGTTGGTTTGAGGGCGAGAGTGTCCCGGAATCACCGAACGTCATGACAACCAAGAACACGAAAAACAAAAACGCGACGATGAACATGTAGTTAAGTAGTGCTCGAAGATAGTTGTGTAGTGGTCGCCCTGGTGCATTGGCATACCTGCCTGTCATTGTACATGCTTTGAAAAATAGGTCTGTTGGTATCTTTGGCTTGTCGTTCTTGGTCAAGAAGAAAGCAACCTTTCGTACATGCAATACTAGCTTGTTCTTCTCAACGCCCAGCTTCACCTCCTTCGGATCTGACCAGATTCGCTTTTCACTTTGGCAAGGATCCTCTTGCAGAGAACAAGGATTGACAATGAATGCTTTATTTACTTGATCTTCAGCGTTTTGGTAGAATTCCGAAACTGCGTCTTTATAACACAGTGTCATAAGATATCGGTTGAGTATAGAGCTGTAGCGTCTATATCGTTTGGAAACACTCCCAAAACAGTCCTTACCATACATAATCAACAGCACTATTAAAGATATATAGGACATAGTGTGGTCTGCATAAAGAATAAAACCAATCAGAGTGTATATCACTAGATCTAGGAAGAAAGTCGCCAACTCGAACAAAATCAATATGGCGGAATATGTGGTCAACAAGCAAAGCAACATGACTACAAATTGAATAATGCGTCTACGTACAGAGCCAAACGATTTTTTGTCCTTCGTAAGAGTAATTCCTCTAAGTCTAGCAATTCCACGATCACCTAGTTTAGACTTCATTTTTGTCATCAACTGAGTTTGGCTTGGACGACTAACTCTTTTGTCAGAAATTGTGTACATGATTAAATGAACAAGCATTCGTATGGTCAAATTTACTGTCGGGAACATATGAAAAGCAAAGTAAAGAAGGGCCACAGGCAGTAAAATAATCCAAGAAACCAAAGCAACAAGAACTCCCAAGATCCCAAATAACTCGAATGGAAGAAGCAAAATCTGAAGGAAGACACCAAAGGCCTTTGTTCGGCTGTCCGATTGCATGTCTTCGTAGCACTTTCGGAAAAGAAGTATAAATTCTTCTTGTGTTTTCTTGCTTAACATGCTTCTGAAGAAAACCGCTTCTCCCAATAGCAATGTATAGACAGATATAAATATACCGTGAATTGGAGTCACATACCAAACGAAGTTTCCTGGAAATGGAAATGTGTAGTCTTTTTCTGCAGCAGCATTTTTACGCATATTCATCTCCTTGTGTTCATATTTGTAATAGATGAAAATTCGTATTATCCAACAGTGCTCCAGCTAGGTTTTGAAAAGGGCAGGGTGCCAAGTGCCCTGAAAGGGCACTTCGAGTCGCGAAGCGGCGAGAAGGGGGAGGGAGTGGGAGGGGGCATCCCCCTCCCACCAGGGGGGTTTGGGATCTCCCCCAAGAAAATTTTGATTTCTAGGGGCTTAAAGATGCGCTCTGGTGGGTTTTAAATAGAATATTGGTATTAAACCCTTTCCCAAACAACAAAATTTTAGGGTGATCCACTTCAAAAACTGCCACAAATGACAAAATGGATGTTATTAAAGATAGGATATGTGTAAAATATGGCACAGAAAATATTGAGACAAAAGTTTCTTCTTTTGTTTCAATGTTTTCCCAAACCTTTTCTATAAGGAACGTGAAAACCAGGTCTTGTTTGGGAAAGGGTTAAAAAGGGAGATTATTTCAACCCCTCCATATGTCTCATCAGACAAGTAGCACTATTTAGGGCCACCAGGGGGGTTTGGGGGGTCTCCCCCTTGAAAATTATGAAGTCTATCAAGGGCTTAAAGATGGGCCCTGGTGTGTTTTGAATAGGGTTTTGGTATTTACAAAGGGAGACTATTTCAACCCCTCCATGGGTCTCATCAGAAAAGTGGCACCTAGAAGTATTCTTTTACGTCTGTTCATTTAGGGCCGAAAAACGGCCACATTGACATTCCTAATTCAAAAGACCATTGTTTTCATTTAAAGAAAAATCCTACAACAATGCTAAAAAAATCTTTCCAGACCCTTGAAATACAATATTGGATAAACTTTCAACTTTCTTGATTTCTTGCTGTCAATGCTGTAAATTCTTTACAGAGTTTTAAAGAATTTAGGGTCTGTGGATCTGTGATAAATTCCTTCCATTGAGTAATATTTTTTGTTTGCCGTTTCTTTCAAATTAGACAATTCAACAAGTGTTGCTTCAATGTGGAAAGGGTGAAGAAAGCATGGGGAAAAGTAGAAATATAGGAAATGCTCAATTTCTTCCTTGTTCTTAATTTTTATTTCACTAATCATATGCATAAATACGAAGTTCTTCATTTTTGAACATGGATCTTGTGATATATACTCTTGCTTTGAATTTGGAATTCTAATTTGGATCTATTTTTTTTCTTTTTTAAGCATCTGGTAAAGGGTTAAATGGGATGCATAAGTGTGTTTAATTGAAAGGGAGACTTTCCAATTCAGAGGAAAGGAGAAAAACAAAAGCAAAAATCAAATTGTCTTTTATCATTTACAAACAAATTTCATATTTTATTTCTGTGGGGAAAGGGATTAACAAATTGACTACATTCCAAGTAAAGTGTTACGCTCTATGATAAGGGATGTAAACAATTGATTTTCTGGTACACGTTTTTGTTTTTGGTCATATTCTCGAGTCAAAGACTACAATCAGTTACACTTTACTTCAACTGGTGATAGATAAATAAGTGGACTAGAAATCGGTAAGTTAAATAGAATTTTAAAACTGGATTTTATAGAAGTTTTTACGTCGGACATTTTGGTCAGTCAACTCCGAATTTTGCCGGTCAATGTCTTTTCCGGGGCTTTCGCAAAGACTGTGAATTACAATTTTGAAATAAGATCCATGAATTTAAGGTAAACCGCTATTAGCAGCGCAAAACAAAATGGGACGAAACTGTCCATGTGAAGCGGCGATTTTCGAAAATGTAAAATATCTTATTGCTGCCTACAACTAATCTTAAATTTTTCTCGGTGAACGGTGACAAAGCTAACCATAAACCATTCAATCTGGTCAATGACCATTCGTAACGATTAAGTCGCTAATCAGTGCTGTTTACAGTTGAAAAATTGTTTTACGGCATGCGCTAACTATCATCAACAGATTATCGGAAAACTGCCCCTCGATAATGAATCATGTGTTCTGATTGGTCACCTTGTCGATATAAGCCACGCCTTGTACATAATACTGTTTGTAATTAGGTTGTAAATAGTCAATCCCCGAGACTGCCCACTTAACCCATCAGTGATCACAGCGAGTTTTGATTATCAATTAAGGAAGGCGGCAATATACAAGATAATTGCTGATTGAGTGAGTAAGGGCAAAATTTAGAGTCAATTTGAAGGGCAGGGCGCCGCACTTAGACGGCAGGGCAAGGCAGGGCGTGGCGCCCTTGTAAAAGGGCCTAGCTGGAGCACTGTCCAAGGTGTGGTAACAAAGAACGCGATAAAAACTCGCATAAAAGGCCGAGCACATTTGTACCATTTGGTTCCAAATCGAGAAAAGAGACATAAAGGAGCGTTGCAACAATCCTTTGTTGATGGTAGATCTCTGACACGACAGTGCAACAAATAATCCTTCAGCAGTTTGACAATGCTAACTGGAGCTTCTCCTGGATTCAACAGTTCGTTCGCATTTACTTTAAGGTCTACATTTGTTATCTCAAATGTTTTTGTTATTCCATCCTTGTGTAAGTTTTGTACTGTGGTTTTGAATTTTTGCTTATGTTTTAGTTTGGAAAGTTTTAATACAATTTTATTTATGTCTTTATTGTTTTCGTGGCCCTTTTCTTGCAATGTTATATTTATTCGTTTGGGTTTCTCAAGTGTGTATCTAAAGCCATCAGCCGCATTCGTCTTACGAAAAACTCTTTCTGGGATGAGGAGGGGACAGTACAGAATGAAAAGTAGCTTTATTATAGCGATTGCTAAATGCATTAAATCCAGCCAGATATCAGATTCCAGGTAACTGCAAGTCATTGTTGCATTTTTCTCTCTGTGACAACAATAATAGGTGAAATCGGCTCCACCAATATCCCGAATATGAAGGTTACATACGTTATCTGTTAGACTTGAATTAAACAGACCATTCGACGTATTTTGAAAATTATTCATTACAAGTTCTCGAAGGACCCATTCGAAATCAATGTAGGTTAAATTGTCCATGCATCTGTGTGGGTATTCTTTTAAGTGTATTCGTTTGAATTTCTTTGCTTCCAACTCTAAGCTTTTCAAAGACATGATGTCATAGTTGGGTTTCAGTAGAAGAAGATTGGTTCCGAATCGACCGGTAGTTCGAACCCAGAAAAACGGTTTAAACATAAGACTCTTACGTTTCCCTGGGATTGTCTTTGGTGGAAAATCTTTCTCACGAAATTTAACTTTAAATTCAATCAGCGTGGCCTCATTCTTGAGGACCTTGTCAATTTCGTTTGCGAAAGTTTTGTCATTGTCAGGAATGAGTGCGCAGTTCTTCATGGCGGCGGTTGGGACGTATTGTGCTCTAACCATTGCGTGTTTGTCATCAGGTTTGGTCACACCATCTTGATTCTTTGTTCCAACTTCGTAAGGTGTCGTCCACTCTAAAGTTACGGACTCGGTCTTCTTGGTCAAATAACTTTTCCCTATAACTTCATTTCCAGTTCTGTGACTTGCTGTGTCAACAACCTCTTCATCTTTTTTAATGTCGGTGACTGTATCTTTGGTATGTTCGGTAGAGTTAGTATCAGAGAGAACTGGATCTCGTTCGCTGGTTACTGGACTAGCTACACAAACGGAGACCAGCAAACAGAATAACGAGAAAGTGTAACTTCTTCCCATTGTTCACATCACTAGGATCTGAAAAAGAGATGGTTCAAATGAATTCTTAAAGTTAACGCACACTGTGAAAGGTTTTGCACCTACGCTTGGACTCGGAAAGTCATTTTAATAATACGTTGTCTCACGGTGGTTAATTATGTGCCTCAGAATTTCAGAAAATCTTCAATAATTTTGTTAATACGGGGCCGATTTGAATTCGGTTAGAAGCAGAGAAGGTACACAGACGTCACGCATTAGATTGACATGTGGATTTTTAAAACAAATGCTGATAAAAAGTTATTGAAGATCAACCAAATTTTTTGTTGATCTGCAATAACTTTTTGATCAGCTGATTCTTTAAAACCTCACCACGGTCAGCTAGTTCCTGGCATTTTTCCTCCTTCTCTGCTTCAAACCGAATATAAATTGGTCCCGTATTAACAACAGTATTGAAGATTTTCTGAAATTCCGAGTCACGTGATTAACCACCGTGTGTCTGTTTCAGTCTAATCTCACAGATAAACTGTATTTATGGCCTACGTTTACGCTTAAGGTAGTCCACCCCTAATGAGATTCGCGGGACGTCGGAATTATTTGAGGCGACGTCGAAAACATTCGACAGTGGAACTTTCCACCACCAACTGTTTACGAGCGCGCCCGAATAGGTTCGGATATGTAACGACCCCGCTCAAAAAGATCCGATGTTTTATTGAATCTCAAAATGGCCACATTACGGGTATTCCACCTTAAGTCTATCCAGATTATGATAATGTCATGGATGCTGACATATTGAAAATCGTTCGAAGTAAATCTAACCATTTGCCCAAAGTTAGTTTATTTGTTCGGTTGGTGTCAAGCCAACTATCGTAAGATCACGAATTATACTAGACTTAACACTGTCACTTCTGAGTTATGACACTTGCCTTATCAACCAAAGGCTGAACGTTTCTGATATAAGACATTGGTTTTGAAATTCTCTGTGAAGTATTAATTATTTCTCAACAATTTGATATTAGTTGATTTCATTAAAATCCCAGTGTTCTGATTGGTTGAAAAATATTTTTCATAGCTCCACGAAAAAAGTATTTGCCGGAACTACTTTTCCTGTCAAACATTGTATTACGCCGCATTATTAACCTGTCGTTTTTCTTGAAAATCTATTATGAAAAGTTGTGTTTTTATTGTTTTTTAAATCGCAGAATATTAAATTATAAGAAATGCATGCAATTTTATTTTTTTCGTGCAGGTATGAAAAATAAAATCTAATCACACTTTTGTATTTACATGTACTTCTACGCGGATTCATACTGCGTGATTAGATTTTATTTTTCCTACCTGCAAGAAAAAAATAAAATTGCATTCATTCCTTAACTAATTTAGTTTATACCTGATATTCTCCGAATTTTCATAAATTGCTTGTTGACATAGAAAGGGACCAAGATTGCGGACCAGCTAAATGACCCCAGACTATTTTAGTCTTAGTCCCGTGACTTCTCCAAAACCAAGCTTATCAAGGAACCCCTTTTTTCTAGCTTTAATGAGATCTTACCAGAAATAATAACAATTGTTATGGGGCATGTTATGTGATTGAGTTATTCATTTATTTATTTGCTTTGTTTCTTTATTTGCTTTGCCTCACCAACAATCTGGGGCCGTATTTGCAAACCTTTCTAAGTCGATTGTCTTAAGCAAGATTACATAACAAGCCATCTGATCGGACGAGACGTATGTCTCGGCCAATCGGGTTGATTGTTGTTTGATTTTATATGTATTCTAGGATCAAGACTGCTTGGAGAATACCGTCCCTGGCGTCATATTCCTTTCACCCTTTTCGAAATGACCAGACTATATTTAAGGGACCATTCTAGGTTGTCGGAGGTAAAAACATATTCAAGAAATATCGTATGAAATGGTCAACCTGTATAGATAAATTATTTCTGTCCAAGGACATTTCGAATGAAGTTCATTTAGTGCTTCCAGATCAGATTCGTTTATAATTGACTGCCCGCCAATTATATGTATACAGTCAAAACTGTCGTATGCAGCCAGCAAATGGACAGACCAAAAGGGATAGGCTACTAAACACGGAATAGAATTGTCTTAAGCGTTTAGTCATGGTGTAAGTAAATGTCTACTTGTATGACTAGCCCTATTCAAATGAAGCAAATGAAGAAAGGCAAGAGTTACAAATTAAAAAGGGTACACTTTTAATGGCATTTAACTATTTATTACACCCTGCCATTGTTTATGCACATGATTAGGCTAATAGCCAGATGCATTATCAATATTTCACACATTACTTGCCACCAATTAGTTGTGCCTGACCAATTACTGGGATATAGGTTAAGAGCAATAAGGCCAATTGAAGCTGGCCACTGACCACACACGGCAGTTTATTTTTATTCACAGTTACTTTAAAGAGTAAATTGCGTGGGGGGACCTGGACTGGCTGCATACGACAATTTGGCTGCTATTCACAGGTGGCCGCTAACATAAATTAGGCTGCAGTAACATTTATGAGAAACTGGACTTTGTTGAATAATGGAAAATTGGTATCGCTACCAATTTCGCTAAAATTCCTTTCGTATTTTTGGCCATAGATAGGGGAGATCGGGGCTAGTTCGGCCCCCTAATTTCGATTACTCATATTTTGAATATTATGAAAGTTATTTAGGCGTGATTTATATATTTAAGTTCAACAAGCGAAAGCCTTTCAAACTGCACCTGTCCTTTTTATATTTTTCTTTTCAATAAAGAGAATTTCAAATTTTAGAGTTTTGATGGTGGTGGCCGAACTTGCCCCATACATGGCCCATTCTTGGGACAATGTATGAACAGACCTATCAATCCTAAAATTTGATTTTTAGAATGTTTAGATTTCTAACAATCAAATCATCGTGAGTAAGGGGACATTCGGGATAACAAGTAGAGGCCGGGGCAAGTTCGGCCTGTGATTTTGAATTTGCCCATTTTTTACATTTCTGTAAGAGCTAAGTCTGCGCAATTTATATATTCAGAATCGACAAGAAATGGCATTTCTAACAGCGATTATCATTTTTATTCATGGGCAAGTTTGGTGGTGGCCGAACTTGCCCCAACCCAAAAAGTCGAACTAGCCCCAGACAGACCTGGTGTCAACATCACGTCATATCTTCTTTTAGATAACATGAAAGCTGCATCTTAAGTTTTAATATGAAAGAGGACTTAATTGTCTTCATAAATATACAGAAAAGAAATCTGAATCGTGGCGCATATTACTATAAATAAAAACTTACATAAATGTGGAAAAGTTACTGAAAGTGTCTAAAAATCAGAATCGTGTTCTAAATTCTATGTTTTTGTATTCAATTCAACCAAAAATCTTCTGCGAAAAGCTTTCGCAATGAGTGACATTACAATCCGGGTCAGAGCTCTCTATCTCTGTCGAAAGGCTCAAAAGAGCCACTAGCCGAACTTGCCCCGGGGCCGAACTAGCCCCGATCTCCCCTTATGAAATACACTACACAACAATGCAATCCCTGACTGTCCTCATCTTGTTATGATCCTCGAAAAACCTAGCATGGGTCCCTTTAAGGCATTAAGTCTTTTCTACTGAAACATCAAAAGCATGGCTTGATTTTTGGACAAGGTGAGTGTCGTTCGGTATAATCAGGGACTTCGGGTTTATCTGTACTGTGAAGTGTTTCCAATCATCACGGTGTATAATCACGTGACTAAGAATTTCCGATAACCTTCAATAATTTTGTCAATACTTGACCAATTTGAATTCGAGTTGAAGCAGCGAATGTGGAAAAATGTCAGGAATAACATGGACGTGGTAGATTTTTAAACAAATCAACAGATAAAAACGTTATTGAAGATAAACCAAAATTTTGGTTTATCTTCAATAAATTTTTTACCTGTTGATTTTTCAAAATTCAACCACGTCCATCTAATGCGTGACGTCTGTCCACATTCTCTGCTTCAAACCGAATTCAAATCGGTCCCGTATTAACAAAGTTATTGAAGATATTCGGTAACTATTGCATCACGTGATTATCCACCGTGAATCATACCGGTATTACATGTGGGTCAGACAGTCAATGTTACCCTTTCCCAAACAATTAATGACTTTGATACCATTGGTGTTAAAACATTTAGAAACATCGCAATAAAAGACGAAAAGAACGACTAAAGGACTGCATTATTATGTTTTTCTACATATTTGCCGTACTATATAAGCTAATTTCGTAATTTCGTTAACATTTATTAAGCTTTTTATTTTGCTTTCTGCATCCCCCCTTTCGAAAGTTTGCGAATGTAACAGTTTGTCTGTTGAGAAAGGTTCCATATTCAAAGATGATGCAGACGACAATTTCAAGTGAATATGATTCATATATTTTGGTCTTTTGGGGTAGAAAACATTGTGGGAAATGAAGAATGTGCTTTTCACAAGCAATTTCTTTATTTTCCACATTGTTTTCCAAAGTTTTTACCTTGAAGGCCACCAAAAAGCATCAATGTTTGGGAATGGGTTAAGTGGTGTCTCGATGCAACAGATGACCTTCAGGTTATCAGTACTTTCAGTATGGTTTGAATTCCCAAAACTCGTAATATTATCTGGGACGAGCAAACACGACGGGGAACTACATGCGATTACAATTGCAGAAACTCTTCAATAAGCAATAAGCATCACGGTGGTTAATCACGCGCCTAAGAATTTCAGAACGTCTGCAATATTTTTGTTAATATTTGACCAATTTGAATTCAGTTTCAAGCAGAGAAGGTGGGCGAATGCAAGGAATACGCTGGACGTGGTTGATTGTCTTAAAAATCAACTGATAGATAAGTTATTGAAGATCAACCAAAATTTTTATCAGCTAATGTTTGAAAAATCAACCACGTCCATCTAATGCATGACGTCTGTCGACTTTCTCTGCTTCAAACCCAATTCAAATCGGTTCCGTTATTGAAGATTTTCTGAAATTGTTGCATCATTACGTTATTATTCACCGTAAGTATTTTCAAAATACGTGGTCAATTGGAAAATGGATTGAAGAAGAGAAGGCGGAATTACGTCAAGAGTTTGCTGGATATGTTAGATCTTTTGAATATTAGTTGATAAGAACGTTATTGACGACCCAGTAAAATATTTAACTATTTTATTGGCTGATTCATAAAAAATCTATATAACTTCCAGTACATCACTGACATTTTCTTACAATCTCTATTTCAAATCGAATTTTAGTTGGGTAAGTATCAAGAGAATTATTAACGATTCTCTGCAATGGTTCTGGCACATGAATCCCCGCCTCCACAATGTTACACTTTCCCAAATACTAGTTCAAATATCCATTGTATTGACGTCCTTAATAATGAAGATTTCGAAAACATTTTAACAGACGAGAAAAAACCTGATCACAATCCGCCTATTGCTTTCCGTGTTTTAGCTCACATGAGCACGTTGTGCTGGAGGTGAGGTATTGTAATCGGTCCGTAGTCCGGCGTCCGTTTGTCTATCTGTCCATCCTTACATCACCATTTTACAAAAAATCCCCTCTTAAAGAATTTGGCAAAATTCAACCAAATTTCATACATATGATCTTTGGGTCAACCCTTTTCAAAATACTTCTAAGAATTGGAATCGTGGCCAGAATTGGGTCAAAATGTAGGCCACTAGGTAAAATCTTCTTTTTGCTCTAGGGGCCACACTTTTTGCTCAATTGTTGAGAAAAACTGTCCAGAATCTTTGTTTTGGTGATATTTATGTTATATTAAAAGTAGGTCATACCCGATCAAAACTAGTGCACTAGGTTAAATATCTAAAAAATATTTTTTTTTACTCTGGAAGCGTCAACTTAAGCCCAAACTTTGTCAACATTGTCCTGAATTTTTATCTTTATGATTTCAAGGTCATGTTAAGAAGTGTGTCATATTTTAGAAAATTCTTCCTGTTACTCTGGAAGTGCCAATTTAGCTACAAACTTATCAAAATTGTACTAAATGTTTATTTTGATAATATATGGGACAAGTAAGTTCATTTTGTCTAAAACCAGACCACATGGTTAAATTATGATTTTGCTCTTTGGACCAAAACATTTTCCCAAACATTGTAAAAATTGTTCAGAATCTTTATCTTGATGATATATTGGTCGTGTAAAAAGTTGGTCATGCGATGTCAGAAACTAGGTCACTAGGTCAAGTCATGTTTTAGCTCTAAGAACCGAATCATTTACTCAATCATTGTACAAATTGCTAAGAATATTTATTATGATACCCTCTAGGTCATGCAAAAAGTGGACAATGCGAGGCCAGAAACTAGGTCACTGGGTCAAATCTGGTATTCTCTCTAAGAACCAAAATGTTTGCTCAATTATTGTGAAAATTATTCAGAACGTTTAGCTACATGATATCTAGGTCTCGTAAAAGGTGGGTCAAGAAAGGTAAAAAACTATGTCACTGGTTCAAAATGTGTTATTGCTCTAAGAACCGTAATGATGTCTAAATGTTTGTGAAAATTGTTTAGTTTATTCTTTTTAATGACTTCTTTGTCATGTAAAAGGTTTGTAATGAACGCGGAAACAATTCAATGGTTTATTATCACATGTTTAAGGTTTACGAACTGAGAATGAAAACACCGCTTTCTAGCCATATGAAATGCATCAAATTACACGCTCTTGTAAATACACTTCAAATAAGTTGATTCACCGTGTCAGATATCAAGATTTTGCTTCAAGAAGAAAATTATTTACAAATATTATTTTACTCTATATTCATATGCAAGGGTGGTAATTTTAAACATTTTTGTCAAATATTTCCATAAGTATGCATTAATTCAAAATTCTAAACCATACAAAATGCTTATGTTTGTATTTGGAATGGAAATGTAACACAGTTTAGGAATTACTGACACTTTTCAAATTTCGCCTCTGGCTCTGCATTTCATTCTCAGTTCGTAAACCTTAAAGATATTGTGGAAACAACTTATGGACAGTACTTTTGTCAATTAGTATAGATCTTATAATTTCCCTCTGTGTCCTGTGGACGTCCGAATTTCTGCTTAATCATTGTCATAATTGTTGGGAATTTTTATCTTTATTCATCTTAAAATCCAAAGGTCTGTAGAATTTTGCATGTTGTGTATCTCACATTCCTCTCATGTGAGCGATACAGGACCGTCTTTGCCCTCCTGTTTCTGTAGTATCAGTAATAGGACTGAAACGGATACAAAACTTCTACCCGGGTACTCATCTTACAAATACACGCCGGTACTTAAGTATAAGCACAAGTGGATAATAGATGGATTATTATTATAGATATTATATTAGATGGCTCAATCCAATTATACAAGGTAGGGCCTACAGGAGCAATCAACCAATGGGAACATGCAGGAGAGTTGACTCTGCCTAGTCAACTCGCCTGCATGTTTCCATTGGTGGATTTCCAGATGAATCCTTCTATCTATCATGATCCCTGAAAATGTGTTGCACACTAGTTTCGCCAGCGCATAAATTTTTCACCGATATGTTAAGGTATATGACCCATCATTAAAAACACCACTTTCTAGTCATACGAAATGCATCAAATACACACGCTTGTAAATACATTTCACATAAGTTGATTCACCGTGCCGGATTTCAATATTATGCTTCAGGAAGAGAATCATTTACAAATATTATTTTACTCTATATTCATATGCAAGGGTAATCCGAGTCTTCTCTGATGTAAATACGCTCTTTGATATTTTGATTTTTCGCTATTTACATGTAAATAGCGAAAAATCAAAATATCAAAGAGCGTATTTACATCAGAGAAGACTCGGATTAATGCAAGGGAGGTAATTTTTAACATTTTTGTCAACTATTTCCATAAGTATGCACCAATTCAAAATTTTAAACCGTTCAAAATGCTTATGTCTGTATTTGGAATGGAAATATATCGCAGTTTAGGAGTTACTGGTACTTTTCAATTTTCGTCTTTGGCTCTTTGGTGCTAATGATGGGTTATATACCCTAAATTATTAATACAAGTTTAAAACCATATTTAATCATCGGGTAACGGGTAATAAATTTATACCCAGATGCTTGCAATTTTGTACCCTACCCGCGGGTACGCGAGTACTAGTTTCAGCCCTAATCAGTAACAAAATCCCAACTTTTGGTAAACTGTATTCCGTTTTCTATAACCCATTTTCGTCCATACATTACTTATATTGTAGTCGTGATACCATGGCATGTGTTTACAAATTCTACCAATGTAAACAAGGGGAAAGACGTTCTTAGTGTCCATGCTTCGGTTCGAATCTTGCAGATGAAAGACACATGCAAGATTCAAACCCGCACATGTAAAATTACAGTATTTTGGAGTTCGATAGTGTGTTATTTACTGAAAGGGGCACATGCTAGGTTTTCAGGGATCAGAAAACCACTGGGACAGTCAGAATTTGCATTGTTGTGTGATGCATTGTATTGTCTAGGGCCATTTAGAAAGGAAATTTAGCGCTGATGCCAAGTTTTTCACTACCTATCAAGGTCCAGTTTCCCTAAATGTTACTATGAATATAAATGGCGGGCAGCTGATTATATACAAGATTCGGACTAGAAGGACTAAAATAATTTCATTTAAAATTTCCTTGGACAGAAACAATCTAGCTATGCAGGTTGGCCGTTCCATGCAATATTTTTTGGAAATATTTTTTTACCTCCGACAACCTAGCATTGGCCCCTTTAAGTAAATTTTGTAAACATGTGCCATACTATCGTGACTGGACTATAGATTGCGTCATTTGGGAAGATGTTTAGTTATAAATATGAACTAAATCGATTATAGTGTTCGACCTACGTTTTGGACCGATGAAATTGCAATATATATTAAATTTTCGGAGCTATATTTTGCATAAACGAGACTGCCGGCTAGTTTATGTGACGTCTATACATAGCCACGCCCCGTCTCCAATGAACCGCTAGCGAACACTAAGTCAGCTAGAGTATGTATAGTAGATTCTGCGCGATATATCCATTCGATGAACTTACTATACAGCCTCTAACTAATACATAATTCACCATTCAAAAAAAGAAAAAAAAAAAAAAAACAAAACAAAACAAAAAAAAAAAACGTCTATCTAATACATGATTACAGCGCAACACATAAGAGGGGATGAAGACATTCTAAATTCTTTATTTCAATTCCAAACCATATGTTGTGGGTACTCGTTTGAATCGTCTTGGCGATACATTTCTAATGAGTACCCATACCATAGGGTTTGATGAATATTTAGTGAAATATTTCATTTTGAAAAGCCATCACCCCCTCTTATCTGTAGCGCTGTATGAACATTGAGCACTGTCAATGCACTATCTACGAATGTTTGGCATTATCTAACTTTTGACATGATTTGGATTATTTAGAATACCGACTTCCTGTCTTCCTCTAACGCTTACCAAAACAGGCCATAGTTTTGTCGTATAACTCTTTCCCAAACGATACATTCTCGAAGACGCTTCCAATTCGAGATCTACTGCAGACACCAACATAGATGTTGGTTAAGATAGAAATTGTATACAAAATAGCACATGAAATACTGAGGTAACATGATTATCAGCTAGAATTTTCTCCTTATTTCTCAATATCATTCCAGGACCTCTTCAGGGAGTTCAAAACAAGGTTTCGTTTATTAAAGTATCACTTGTTTTGCATTATCTAAGCATGTCAGATAGCGACCGATTGGAGTTGGGTCTTATCATGACGGAAAATCACGCGACCCAAAAACAATGGCAATAGCAATGAATTTTGTGCTAAAAATAGATTGGGGTTAACGTTATGTTTTGATAACTCGTCGGTGTTGTTTTAATATCTCGTTACTACGGCTTGAATCAAGCCGTAGTCACGAGAGTTGATAACAAAACCTACGGAAAAACTATTGTTTGTCCGAAATTACGTCGTGGTTAACTGGATAAAATCGTTCCCTATTGTAGAAAAAATGCAATAATTATGTTAATGTGTAATCGATTTAGATTTGTTTTGAAGCAGAGAAAACGTTAAAATCTCATGTATTTCCTGGATGTTGTGAATCATTATTCCCAGACCTCAATCCCTATTGATCCGCAGAACTTGTTTATAGACTTTATATGACAGAATGCAAGATTCATACATAAATAACATAAATTGATAATCATGCAGCCGTGTAAAACTATGTAAAATACGTTCATCAGTGTGATCACGGTGGAGATCGTGCATCATGGGATGGATAACGAATACGGACAAAATAATCTCGATTCTGGTAAAATATTTTGCAATAACTTCCTTATTTGTGCGTCAATCTTCAAAAAGGTTTGTTGCATGTACCCCGCTTTACCGAGCTCTTTCATCGGATGTATGACATATTAGATAACTCGTGGTACTATTTCCGAAATATTGTCCCAACCGACCAGAAAGCGAAATGGTAACGACGACGGCCGAATTAACCACGCTTCGGGTAAGAATTTGTGCAATAACTTTCTTATTCCTGCGTCAATTTTCATGCAGTTTGTTGCATGTACTCCGTCTTACTAAGCCCTTTTCTCAGTTGTATTACTTATCTGGAAACTCCATGTACTTTTCTCAAAACTCGATGCCAACCGACTAGAAAAAGGGCATGATTTTTTTGTCGTTTTTCTAGTCGGTATGGATGAATTTTTGGCTAAAGTACAAAGATTCTACAAACAAGTCATATATTTGAGGAAGGAGTTCAGTAATGCGGGGTACATGCAACAAACCGCTTGAAAATTGACGCAGAAATAAGAAAATTATTGCACAATTTCTTACCTGAAACGAGGCAAATTTGCCCGTATTCGTTATCCATCCCATCATGCACAATCTCCACCGTGGTGATAGTATTTACGAAATGATTTGATATAGGGTGTTTTATATCCGTCGTAAACTAAGCCAATACAGGCCAGACAAAGCTCAAATATTGCATAGAGAAAAATTAAAGGCCATATTTCAATTATGTAGTTATTTTTACAGACAATCACCCCCCCCCCCCCCCCCCAAAAAAAAAAAAAAAAAAAAAAAAAAAAAAAAAAAAAAAAGAGTATGTATCTTTAAACAACGCCTAATAAAAAGTTATTGACGACCAAAGACAATTTTTTTAACCTTTGATCCATGTGCTTGGTGAAAGATCTACCACAACCAGAAAATTCCCTTTTTTGTCTTCTCTGCTTCAAAACGCACTCGTATCAGTCACATATTAACACAATCGTTTCTGCAATTGTATGCCACGTAATTACTAGTACACGCCGTGAATTCAATTTGGCGCACATGAAAAGTATTGTTTTTTAAAACTTTTTTTCAGTATACACAACTCCAGTAAAATGCGAAGTGAATTTAATCTATTCTTGGTAATGTGATGCAGTCCGTAGAACAAGTCAAAACTCTGTTAGAAACAACATTCGTTTTGTCGTTTCGCTCTGTGACCAAGCAAACCAAAAACAAGAAAACGATTCCAAGTATTCCATTTTAGATGTTATCGCTGCTTTTCAACAAAAATCTCGTAACTGCAGCTTATAACAAGCTGCAGCTATGAGCTTTTCGTTGAAAAGCGACTCTATCTTAAATCGTCGTCCGTCAGTCAGTCCGGCTGTCCTTTTGCAATTTGGTGTTTCACTTGACGGAGTCAGTCTTTGAGAAACTTGGTCAAAATAAGTAAAATCATACATTCTCGGATAATTTTAATAAAAGGTCTGTTCTGACCAGGAAATTCATAGTTATGTTTCATTGATTGTCAAAAAAGACTAGATATCATCAACCGTTGTTAACAATGGCCGGCTGTTAATCAAAACCATCGATAAGCCAATGGACGACCAGAAAAATGCCACACCCTTATTGTTTGTTTTAAACTCTTCGTTGCACTTATAAACTGAAAACGACAATTTTGACACCGGCCCGGGTGAGTCGATGTCATGTACGGGAATACAGGTAAATTATCCGATATGGTCGTGTGATGATATAATGTTTATTAGGTATAAAATTACTTTTTGTATAGAGTCAATGTGGTCAAATGGTAACGGTCAATGGACACGAAACTCGTGTCACCTTTTTTATGGATTCGAAACTTACAGTCGTCTATAATTATTTTATTTGTTTTTCATTTCAATTTCTGTTTTTATTGTACCAAGATAATAAGTTTTTTCTTAATACACGTATTTCATTATGCTCGACAAACATAATATGGGAATAATTTTTATCATATTTCATTGTAAACGGTCTTCCAATATAGACCGTATATTCACAGAAAATGAAAAATAATTATGCTAACAAAATAGATCTGAATTATGAAAATGTGCCATTTAATTTTGCCAGAAATGTTTGACTTCGACATTTCACGCAGATCACGTCAAGGGAAAACCACGATAAAGCGAACACTTGTACTTCCCCAAAGATTTCTCTTTTTCTTATTAAATTTCAAAAGCGCAGTTCTTGTATCGGCTTAAAAATGGGAATATCTACATAATTGATGTCTGTAAATGGTTTATACTGCAAACATTAAAAAAGGAATAAAAAAGATGAAATGAAAATCCTTGAAATATATTAATTTTGCATGTCTTTTAGTAGAATCGAACTTGGTCCGTTCGAGTGGAAGGTCCACGTTTTTCACTGCGCTTTCACAAAATTGCACTTTGACGCTAGTATAAACGAATACTTTCTAAAATCGAAACATATGAACTGTTTTCAATAACATGGACAGGTCAATGTAAATAAACAAATGATCAAATTATAGATCGTCCAAAAAGAGTGACAGATGTTTACATTTTGTTTTCTTAAATTATACCGTTATTAACCCGATTAATTATGTATCAATGATATATACATTGTCTTAAACAGGTAATTTATCTCATAACTCGATTTAAATCTCAAATAAATAGCCTGACATCCTTTTGTAAATGAAATAGCATATTGTTTATCTGCCACTCTTTTTTAGACGATTTTTTTATATCGTGTGGCCTTTATACAGTTGGCGCCACATCGTATGGCACGTGTTTATGTTTTTATTACATTTGAACAAAATATAAACATTGTGCCATACGATGTGACGACAACTGTAATATTGTGTCGATCTATCGACTGACACTCAAAACAATCGACATGCCAATGCTCCCCATTGTTTGTCTTAGATTCTACGTTGGGCGGAGCGATCTATCGATTTCCGTTTGGTCAATTGGAATAAACTAGCAAGCATCTTGGGAATATAAGGTATAACATGAGTTCGATTTAAAGCCTGGTCGAACAAGAAAGCCATAAATTGTGTGATCTTGCTTTTGACCTAATTTGCTGTTTTCTACTTTCTTGCCACAAAATTTGAACAAAATGATGGTGACCATAAAATATTGCATGTAATTTTTTGTTTAGCTTGACACAAATCTCACACCCTAATTAAATGCCATTGATTTAGACGTCATAAAATATGTTCGACATTTTCTTACTAATTCAGGCAACCATTTGTGTTGTTTACACACTTCTTATATGTGACCCGTCACGCTAAAAGGGACCTTATCCGAACTCCAAAAATCCAAATTTTGACCAACTTGTCAGACTCGGTACATGTCAACCAGATCCCGTATGCAACAAATGAACATATAGTAAGATATGAAAACAATTCCGGATTTAGAAATTTACATAAAAGTGAAAAGTGTCGGCCCTAGTCTGGCTGCGCGGACTGCGCAGACTGACTAGGGTCGATATTTTTCACACACCCGATAAGGTCCCTTTTAGCGCGACGGGTCACATATTATTATATACAATATCATATTACAGTGATTCGCACCCTAGTCATTTCTCACCGTATTTTTACCATTTCGTTTAAATCTACAATATTATGCCTATCGTGGATTCTTATCATCATATTGTTATAAAAAAAACCCCCCCCCAAAAAAAAAAAAAAAAAAAAAAAAAAAAAAAAAAAAAAAAAAAAAACAAACAAACAAAAAAAAAAAAAACAAAAAAAAAAAACGCCCCCAAAGAAAACCAACCCAAAGAAGCAAAACACACTTCACAACGTCAGATTTATTGTGTAAAAAAAAAACAAAAAAAAAAAACAAAAAAAAAAATGCAGATATTCGTACCCTTCTTATTTCTCACCCTATTGTCCATACTCTTTTTTTAACAGGTCGTCTTAGTTTTCGTACCATAAGATTGCGTGTAGGTAAGTTTGGAGAGCGGCCATGGGCAAATGTTGTGTTTATTCTGCGGCACCAAATGCCCATGCTACAATTTTTCATATTTTTTTTAAAGCGAAACATTCCCCTTTTTGTGATTGTGAATATCAAATGAAGTATACTGGACAAAAAAAAGAAACGCAACTTACTTTTCAATTCCTTCTTACCCAAGGACATCAAATCAGATCTAAACAAAATGTTATACATTTAAAGCAATAACATTTCACCTTGTAAAATTCACAAAATCTTGTTGGTAACAAATTCTATTAATAAGAAAACACCCAGTTTACACCGGGCGTCAACACAATTTGACAAAAAAATGTATGTAGGTCGAAAACTACAATCTGTTTTGTTCAGTTTGGTCTGATATTCGAATGTTGTGAAGTCCATGCGATTTATTAGCGGTCTCCATTACAGTCTTAAACCTATCCTGTAGGTGGTGTTAACCTAGTGATACGGTCCTGCCTTGACGTCATATCGCTTGCACGTCCGATCCGTGCTCGATCGGTTGTGATCCCTTTGAGAGCAAACAGCGTATACAGTCGAAAATGTGTCGACTTGTTGTCCCACCAATGTCTTGCGACAACATTTTGACTTTTTTCCACCTAACGACATCTTTACTACAGATTGGCACTGGGTTTGGCGTAGCCGTGCTAAGTAGACCCTGAGCTAGAAACATGTTTGCTCCCCCCCCCCCAGAGGGAATTTTGTAGACATGTTTTTTCTTAAAGTATATTATCTTACGAACATTTTGAGCATTGTTTGCACTCTGGCCGTTGGGGCTTTTGGCTGTAACCCTTATCTAAAACCCTTAACCCTATCATTTTTTTCATAAAAAAATACATTACTTATTTGGTCATATTTTCATCAAATATTGACCTACATATGTCAAAGTGGTATCAAATGAAAGCCTATGACTTGCTCTTTATTTTGAAGTTATTTTATGCAAATTAGTTCATTTGCATATGCATGAATATTAATGATTTCCCTTAAAATTTGCATTTTTGGGCGAAAATTTGATAAATAACTTCTAAAACAAGGCATTTCTGTCCGGGGGAATTTTGTAAACATGGTTTATCTTAAAGTATATTTAATTAGAAACATTTTGAGCCTTGTTTGCACTCTGGCGGTTGGGGCTAATCGCCCTAACCCTTATCCAAACCCTTAACCATACCAAATTGTTCATTTAAATTTTGAAAATGACTTTGGTCATATCTTGATTGAATATTGACACACAGGTGTCAGAATGGTATCAAATGAAAGCTTATGACTTGCTCTTTTATTTTCAGTTATGTTAAGCAAATTAGCTCATTTGCATATTCATGAATATTAATGATTTTTCCTAAAATTGCGATTTTCGATAAAATTGTGGTAAATACTTTCCAAAATGAGGCGTTTTTGTGCAGGGGAATTATGTAAACATAGCAAATCTTAAAGAAAATTATACGAGAGACATTTTGAGCGATGTTTGCACTTTGTCCGTTGGGGCTTTTGGCCAAAACCCTTATCTAAACCCTTAACCCTATAAATTATTCAATCATTTAAAAACGTTTTTGGTCATATCTTGGTTGAATATTGACTTATAGATGTTATAATGGTATCAAATGAAAGCTTTTGACTCTCTCAATAATTTGCTATAAATTTTATGCAAATTAGCTCATTTGCATATTCATAAATATTAATGATTTTACTTAAAATTGTGACCTTTTTGCTAATATTTGGTAAATAGTTTCAAACACATTGTGTTTCTGTTCTGGGGGAATCATGTAAACATGGTTTATCTTAAAGAACATTTTATTAGAAACATTTTGAGAGATATTTGCACTCCGGCACTTGGGGCCTTTGGTCATAATCCTTATCCAAACCCTTAACCCTATAAAATTGTTCACTCAAATTTTCAAAACATGCTTGGTCATATCTTGATTGAATATTGACCTACTGATGTAAGAATGGTATCAAATGAAAGCCAATGATTTATTCTTTAATATGCAGATATTTTATGCAAATTAGTTCATTTGCATAAGCATGCATATTAATGATTTGTCTAAAATTTTGATTGTTTTGCAAGGTTTTTTATTTTAAATACGTACCAAAAGGTCCGATTGTTTCTTTCTCGTGAGTTTTCAACCATTTAATATCCATGTTCACTCTTTTAACAACATATAAGCCTTGTTTGAAATCTATTTGATGTTTTGTTTGGAAGTAACAGTAATTTTAAAGTATGCAGCCCATTATATTTTGTTCCTATAAATCTTATTTTCAATGTATGTATTTAGTTTCCATTTGATCTTTTTTAATCTTTATTGTTTTAAGTGCAAATAAGTTAAATTAATTTCTTTTATTGTATTGGTGTTCTTGCTTATATCTAGTTTAGTTGACAGGATGTTATCCTTTGTAAAACTGCTACATGAATCCAAAATTGACGCAAAATAGGACTTTAAACATAAACATTTTATCATATGCCATAGAATGATACAAAATGGGGGACTTTATTCTAATACACATGTAAAATTAATCATTCCAATTATTTTTTTAAGTTTTATGGATGAACAGAGATCCTGGAATGTAGACAAATTGCATACATACAGCAAAATAACATTGTTAAGCAATTATCAAGGCCTTACTTTTGCCATTCACATGGAGAAAACAGCATGGCTTTTCTCCATCTGGAGAGCACTTCCTTATGTTTTCCTCATAGACAAGTCAATTTGTTGGCCTTAAGTGTATTTGATATGTGGCTGACAGATCAGGGATACTGGTGTTACCATTCCTTTATGCTCTATTACGGCATTTTCAATTCAGATAAATTAAGCTTGGGGTGCCATATGTAAAGCCTATGTATCAGATACATAAAATCAAGAGATGTACGCGATGTATGTAGTTAGAGTACAGACAATTACTGGTTGTGATCAAAAGATTATTGCATTTATTACGATGCATTTATTTATCTGTATCAGATCAGAACAGATGTGAACTGATCCACACTACCAACAGCCCATGCTGAATGTATATTCATATTCTTCCTTATCTACACATATTTCTTATATGTGCTTTCAGCATAGTACCTCCTCACAATAAATTGAAAATAGTTCCCTTGCCATACACAATCTCTTTCAATATGGCATATGTTTTCTAGGATGGCATTCGATGGCCATAGATATCTTCAGATCAATATTTTCCTGATATTTAAATGCTACAACTATGCTACCAGGTTTAAATCAGCATGTGAAATTCCATATTAAGACACTTACTTATTGCACTGTTCTAGAACAATTTGACCAAAAATGATTCACATCGCACTTGTTGGCAATCTTGGAATTACTCAAACTGTGGGAGTTGGGCAAGTTTATCATGATGGAAACCGACATAGATCAATTACTAAACATAACTGGGTTACTATGTACATAACATAACAGGATTACTATATAACATATAGCACTGTCAAATGGAATACATTTTATGGATTTTCCACAATAAATGTGTTTTTGTCCCAAACATTTAAGAATCAATAGTATTTATGAGTATGTAAATGAGCAAATCGACATGATGTAATTATAAAGTATACAAGCAATTCACTAGCTTTCATTTGATACCATTTTGACGTTTGTAGATCAATATTTAATCAAGGTATGACCAAAAACGTTTTGAAAATTTGAATAAACAATTTGATAGGGTTGAGGGTTTAGATAAGGGGTTTGGGTAAAAGACCCAAATGCCACAGTGTGAACATTGCTTAAAGTGTTATTCATGTAATGTTCTTTAAGATAAATTATGTTTGCATAATGCCTTTGAACAGAAACACCTTGTTTTTGATAGTATTTAACACATTTTCGCTGAAAAATCACAATTTTAAGGAAATTCATTAAAATATATGGCAATGCAACTGAACTAATATGCATGAAAAATAATAGCATATGGAAGGGCCAGCAATAAGCTTTAATTTGATACCATTCTGATACCAGTAGGTCAATGCATAATCAAGATATGACCAAAAACGTTTTGAAAATTTGAATGAACAATTTGATGAGGTTAAGGGTTTAGATAAGGGTCACCGCCAAAAGCCCCCATCGCCAGAGTGCAAACATTGCTCAAAATGTTTCTTATAAACTGTTCTTTAATTTAAACCATGTTTACATGATTCCCCCTGAGAAGAAACACAATGTTTTTGAAAGTGTTTACCAAATATTCGGAAAAAAGGTCACAGTTTTAAGTAATGTCATTAATATTCATAAATATGCAAATGAGCAAATTTGCATAAAATTTATAGCACATTATCAAGCAAGTCATAAGCTTTCATTTGATACCATTGTAACATCTGTAGGTCAATATTCATCCAAGATATGGCCAAAAACATTTTGAAATGAATGAACAATTTTATAGGGTTAAGGGTTTAGATAAGGGATTTGGCCAAAAGCCCAAATGGTCAAAGTGCAAACATCGCTCAAAATGTTTCTTATATAATTTCCTTAAAGATTTACTATGTTTACATAATTCCCCTGCACAAAAATGCTCTGTTTTGGAAAGTATTTAGCACATTTTTGTTGAAAATCGCAATTTTAGGGAAAATCATTAATATTCATGAATATGCAAATGAGCTAATTTGCATAACATAACTGAAAATGAAAGATCAAGTCATAAGCTTTCATTTGATACCATTCTGACACCTGTGTGTCAATATTCAATCAAGATATGACCAAATTCATTTTCAAAATTTAAATGAACAATTTGGCGGGGTTAAGGGTTTGGATAAGGGTTACGGCGAAAAGCCCCAACCGCCAGAGTGCAAACAATGCTCAAAATGTTTCTAATAAAATGTTTTTTAAGATAAACCATGATTAAAAAATTCCCCCTGGTCAGAAACGCCTTCATTTGGAAAGTATTAACCAAATTTTCATAAAAAATTAGCAATTTTAAGGAAAATCATTAATATTCATGAATATGCAAATGAGCTAATTTGCATAAAATAACTACAAATTGAAGAGCAAGTCATAAGCTTTCATTTGATACCATTTTGACATATGTAGATTAAAATTCAATCAAGATATGATCAAATAATTGTCTGTATATTTAAATGAAAAATTTGAAAGGGTTAAGGGTTTTAGATAAGGGTTACAGCCAAAAGCCCCAACGGCCAGAGTGCAAACAAAGCTCATCTTGTAGCATTTGTTATAAGCTTTCAGAAAATCATACCCTTCAAAATTCCCTCTGGGAGGGAGCAGGGGTTATTGGTGGCTCAAGGTCTAATGCGTAGGGTAGTGAGAAGTGCATGGACGCTTTGGCATCCTCTTGGTCTATGTTTAAGCTTGTGCTTGAAGAAAATTTGTTTCGATATTAGTCATTTAGATAACACAACAGGGGAAAATTTCATTTTTAGCAATTTACTACGTATCACTTGATGAATTTACGACATCTGAAGAAAATGACACAATAGTCATGCGTATGGATGCAGGTATGAAATAAATGTACTCAATAGTCATTAAAACATATTTTGACGAAACTATTTAAAAAAAAAAAAAAAAAAAATGGGGTTGCGTATCTTTTTGTCCTAGTATATTTTATTGTTTTTAATGTAAATATATGCCAGAAAATGTTAGTGTTGTTTCAAAAATATAGATAATTAGGCTAAAACAGGGTGGGTTGGGTAAGATAAAGCCAAATACCTTTTTATCTGCGTGGAAAGGTGTGCAGCTATTTTGTGTAAAATAGCTCTTGGTATTATCTTCAAAATATCCAAAAACAAAAAATATTCATTGGGTAATTTTTAGGCGAATTGAAAAAAATGCAAAATGTTCTCACAAATATTTTATTTTTCAACTTTTCCCATAACTTTTTCCAGAAAATGGTTTTAAAATATTTCTTTCAATCATTTCATCACATTTGTGCATATTGTGAAGTCTCTAAATTGATATAACATTTGAAATTATCCATTCAGAATAACTTGCTATATGACTTTAAAACATACGGGTAATTTTGCGAAAATGGTCATTACTAGTCATGGGCAGATAACTCTGACACGAAAACGAGTCAGGAAACTTACCCTGATCTTTTAAAGTGAAATTTCAGAATAATTCAACATAAATTTCACTTTTATTCTATTTGAAAGAGTTTGTTTTCTTATGAAAATTCTGAAAATTTCAAGCCAAAATATTAAACCGTTTACGAGAAATATATATTTTGGGGATAAAATTTAGCAAATTGTTGTGGACAACAGTTCAGAATTATATAGAATAAATTAGTCATTTCTGTCTCAACTTTAAAGTCGTATTTTTAGCTTATTAATAACAACTTCAAAAAACTGATATCATTTCTACGCATTAGAATAAACAATCTTTGCATCAAGACAAACTTTTAAAAAATGAAATATATTTGAAATGTCACTTTAAATTTTGTTCTGGAAATGTTTCTTTACAACATAGTTACAAATAAAAAATAATCATCGGGCGGATAACAAGTAACCCCCGAATCCACACTTACCTTAAGCTTTTGAACCATCGAAATCAAAATGGTAAATCTAAGTATGAATTTGTTAAAGTAATTGAAAATTAACTGTGTTAGAATATTCAACTTGCTCAATAAACTAAGGCATACTATTCAACATGCGCAGTCAACTTGGTCAGACTAAGTAGCTTACGCAATCAACTCGGTCAGAATATGCAGCTTGTGTCTCTCGCCTCAGTTAGATTATGGTCGAGCCCGGATAGCTCAGTCGGTTACGTCGGAGTCTGTCAATCCAGGAATCTCGAGTTCGAACCCCGGCTCGGCCAGTGTCCATTCTGACATTTGACAAAAGTCATTTGTCTCTCACCAATGGGTGTGAATCATCTATGTGAGAGAGCAGCTGGAGGCTCGGTTTTGATATTGTGGTTGTACTGGTACGAGAAATACCAGGAACCCACGGTTAGGTACTCAAGCCGCCGTGATATGACCATAGAAGTTGAAAACGTTCAAATCAAATCAGTAAGATTATGTTACTTGCGCGTTCGTATTACTGTTGAGTATGACGTAAACTCAATTCAATTCACTTCTCTTAATTAAGATAAAGACCTTCGAAAATATTGTTGAAAATGAAGTGATTGCTTGTGAAAAACAATTTTTTTTAATTTTCCACAATGTTTTCTTCAAAGAAATACGAAAACTGTAAATTTTCATTCACTTGAAATATCATATGCATCAGCTTCGAATTTTTAAATAAGATAAGATTTTTGTCTGTTGGGTAATGGGTTAATCCATTCTAACAATAAAAGAGACTCACCTAAAAAAATATGTACAACAATTTCACCCTGCTCGTCAAAACAAGTTTGTTGCGCACTGGTTATCTAAAGACAATCCACGATTATGATATAATAAGTGGGCCAAACTTTTTTATAAACCCTAAAGTTGTCTCTATCATGCTTTTCAAATAGCCTTTTCCCTAAGTCCCCAATTTAAAAACTACAGCTGCATATGGCTTATTTTTATAATTGAAATTTACGATTTTTGCATAATGAAGCACGGAAAATATTGATGTGAAGGCAGAAAATGCTTGGTTTAAGCATTTTTTACCTTTTTGCATTCCAATTTTATCTATACATATTCTCAAAAGGGAATAAAAACCAGAGGTTGGGAAAGGATAACAGTGTTTTCGTTTTTTCCTGAAAAACGAATAATGTATGTTGCAACCAGGATGAATGCGAGTTCGAAGTATTAGTTCTTTTTACAACAAAGGTAATTAATATAATCACTTGACACAACAATTGCGAAAAATCTTCAATAATTCTTTTTATCCTTAACGGATTTGGAAATGGTTTGAAGCAGAGAAGATGTAAAAAAAAACATCAGGAATTGAAACTTGAAACTTGAAACTTTTTTATTTACTAAAAGACGCATATTTCTACATTAAAAACATATTCAATGGCGTTGTACATTAAAAATAATAATAGAAAAAAACAACATAATTATATAAACATATTATGTATTAAAATATGCATAGCTTAAGACTAACTAAAGTTACTAAGTACTAAAATATTATTAAAGCAGGTAGTTATATTCACATAAATTGTTCACAGTCTGTACTTGTAGTTAAAATAAGTTGTAATAGTCCTTGAAATAATGGGTTTTCAAGTTTTTCTTAAAACTTTCAACTGAAGAACTATGTTTGATATTTAATGACAGTTTATTCCACAGTTTCGGACCTATCACACTAAAACCTCTGTCACTGAAAGTTTTTTTTATGGTTGAAGGGCACTTCGTAGCTGTCTATTGTTTCTGCCGATGATCGTGTACATCGCTTCTGGTCATTTGGTTTTAACAATTCGTTCAAATATGCAGGTGCGTTTCCAACGTGACAATTGTACATGTATGTAAGGACCTTGAACTCAATTCTTGCCTTGATGGGCAGCCAGTGCAAGTCATAAAGTGCTTGCTTAGAACTATCCTTTTCCTGCGTTTTAACACTAATTTGGCGCACATGTATTGGATGCGCTGTAATTTTGCTATATCACAGTTAGAAATTCCAAACAGAATGACGTTGCAATAGTCCAAATGGGAAATCACTAAGGAAAGAACTAGTGTTTCTGTTGCATCTCGTGTGAGATATTTGCGTATATTTTTGATGCGAAAAAAGTTCAGCATGGCTGTTCTACATTTGATTCTAATGTGTTCTTTGAATGATAAATTTTCATCTAGATATGTTCCTAGATACCGGATTGTTCTCTGTCGTTTGATCTTGTCACCACAAATGTCAATTTCATCTATAGATAATTTCTTCAATTGTGGAGCACTTCGAAACGTTATGTGTTCAGTTTTTGATGAATTCATCTTCAACTTATTACAATTCATCCACTCATTGGCTTGTAAAGCGAACTCTTCCAGCTCCGCAATGGATTCGGCCTCAAGTGCGGGTGTCGGCTTGAAACGCTTGCTGGCTGTATGATCATCCGCAAAGCCATATAGTGAAATGGTGGGTGGAACAATGTCAAATATGGTCCCTGCGTTACAAGCAAGATAGAGCCATGGCCCTAGATAGCTCCCTTGGGGGACACTGCATTTTAACTCGCGTGGCGAGGACATCATACCGTTCACACTTACACGACATCTCCGAGGTCGCAAGTACGAGTCCAACCACTCAAGTGCAACTCCACAGATGCCAAATTGACTATTTAGATGTAGAACGTCGAGAAGGATGTCGTGATCGACAGTATCGAACGCTGCACTTATGTCCAATGCAATTAAAGTGGTTACTTCCTGATGTTCCATGCCAGATAGTACGTCATTGACAAGTCGAAGTAACGCCGATTCACTTGAATGATGTTGTCGGTAAGCTGATTGGTTCTTTGGGAGGAGACCGTGGTCATTTGCATATTTGTTAAGATGAAATAATGCTGCATTTTCAATTAATTTCGACAGAAATGGTAGATTGCTTACTGGTCTATAGTTAGCAAATACAAGTTCTAGTCCAAGCTTTTTCAACAGAGGCCTAACTATTGCCACTTTCCAATTCGGAGGAAAGACACCTTGAGTCAAAGATAGATTCACTAGTGTTGTTATGGTTGGAAGAGGCTCGTTTACAAATGACTTTAAAACTTTTGTTGGCGAGACGTCTATTTCACAGGATTTTGTTTGCATTGAATTTATCCGTTTTTTCACATCATCTTCACTTAAAACGCCAAAATCTTCTAATTTAGGAACGTTCCTAGACGACGCTGGTTTATAGTTTTCATGATGTGTCAAATTGTCCCGTATTTTGTCAATTTTATTCATGAAGAAATCTGCGAATTTATCTGCTAAACAGTTTTCGTTTTCGACAGTCGGCATTGGATTTTCGGACTTACGAACGGTTAGGTCCGTCACAAAATTGTAGAGTTTCTTGGAATTTCCTTTGAATTCAAGCACTTTCTGACTGAGTTTGTTTTCTTTCTCGAGTTTTAATTCATAATGATATTTGTTCAATGCCGTTTTGTAAATTTCATAGTCATTTGGATTCCTGAACTTTCTCCAGTTACGTTCGGATTTCCACAAGAAGCTCTTCAGTTGTCTTATACTCCAATTAAACCATGGTTTGGGATTTCGACAAATCACCGTCTTTTCAATTTCTGGTGCATGTTTATCCACAATACTGTTCATTTCTGATTCAAAAAGTTCCACATACTCAATAGGTGAACTGCTTTCAATTTTCATGTCAGCAATATCTTTTGCAAAATCTGAGCAGTCAATGTCTTTAAAGTTCCTGTAGGTGATGGATTTGCTGGTGATATTTTCTTTCGTTACTTTTGTTATGACTTTCACTACTCGATGATCAGAGAGAAAAGGACCAGGGGCCCGTATAACTAACGATCGTACGTTTGATTTTTGCATAATTACTTGTAACAACAACCCTGATTGGCTCAGTCGGATTTCTCGTGCAATCAGATGACTTGTTACACAGTTTAAACAAAAACTTGATCGTAAGATGTTTAGTAATACGGGGCCCAGGTTCACATGAAATCAGTTCAACACCGTTTGCAACCTCTGTAATCACAAGGTCGAGACTTTGGCCTAACAGTTACGTAGGAAAATGTACATGCTGTTCGAATTCCATAGCACATAAACAGTTTTTGAATTCGGCTATTGCACTGGTGTTGTCATGGATATGAAGATTGGAATCCCCCATTATCAAGGGATTTCGATATTTCGACACAATATCTTCCACGGATTCGAAATATTCCTTAACAAATTGCGTAGGTGTCGCCAGTGATGGGGGTCTGTAAATACCTACACAATTGATGGTAATGTTTTTAAAGATCATCTGCCATACTCCATACTCGAAACTTTTGGTCGTCCCGGATTCCTTTTTGCGCATATTTATGGTACTTTTACATGTCAACGCAATGCCATCACCAATTTGATTTTTCCGATTTGCGACACTGAGTTTGTAACCATTTTGGTTTAAGTCTGAAGTTTCAAACCTGTAGGCCTAACTGTTTATCATCTGAATACTATGTTTCCGTTAAAAGTGCAAAGTCATTGTTCTCATCAAGAAGCAATTGTCCCACTAGTACATCTTTATTGACCACTGAATGGCAATTGAAAGTTAGACATGTCACATTTTGCTTGAAGTTGCTGAGAGTGTTTTGTCTTTTGGGGTAGACAAGATTTGAAACATTTACACCAAGCTGTTTCTTTTGTGAGTTTTTATCTTTGTGTATTGTATTTCCAGATCTATGACTTCTAAAGTTCAATATACCCAGACCTTTTAATCTTGCCAATAATTGCTGATCAGGTAAAATCCATTGTCTGGGTATCGATCTATATTTAATCAGTTCACTTGCACTGTATGTTTTGATATTGCCCCCAGGGTAATCCATTTTGTACAGTGAGAAGGTGTTCACCAATTTAGAACAATCCCCTTTGTTAAAATCCAATTGTTTCAGACACAGATACTACACAAATGCTATAAGTAATCCAAAAACTAGTGCTAGATTCATAAGAAAGTTAAAAAGAGTAGTTACCATCTAGGGAAAGAATGGGGACCGTCTCAAAACCAGCACTGAAATGGCTATTTTTAACATGGAGGCAAATGGAAAATTTGAATATTTTTACACAAATGTTAAAAAAATATGGAATTTCTGCCCAAGAGAATTTGATAATATTTTGTAAATTGATTAACCTGCACATGATCTGTAAGATAAAGAAATAAAAAAAAAAAAACAAATGTCACCTCAGCATATGAACGGGAGACCGCCTCAAACGTGTTTTTTCCACTGAAAAAGCAGCATTTCAGCTCGATTTTGTACAGCTATCGGTAGTGATAGCAGAGAAGGTGGGTAAATGTCAGGAATTTGCTGGACAGGGCCGAGTTTTGAAAAATGAGCTGACAAATAAGTTATTGAAGATCAACCAAAATTTTGGTTGATCTTCATTAATTTTTTATCAGTTTTTTTTTCAAAAATCTACCACGATCAGCCTTTTCTCGGCATTTCTCTATCTTCTCTGCCAAAAACCTAATTCAAATTGGTCAAGTATTAACAGAATTATTGAATATTTTCTGAAATTGTTGCATCACATGATTATCCACCGGGATAATTGACTGATTGTTATAGCTCATGATAAATGACCTGGAAGATCATCTTTAGCTAATCGACATGGATGCTCTGCCATGTCATTTATTGCGAACAATATTCACGGGTGGTAAACAGAGAAACTAGCCCCAAAAAGAGTCAACGGTATTTCGTTTCCTCGTGACATCCGGCCTCTTCCGAGGTAGTTGCATAGAGCGAAAATCTGTAAACAAAGGTAGGTCGCGAATACATTTTTCTACAATTATTTCTTTTACAACGAGTTTTTGAAAAATCCGGCGATGCTGTAATATGAAGAAATGGTCGAAATTTGTTGTGCACGAGAATGTACGGTGTTAGGAAGCAGAGTTTGAATACAATCGTTGAAAAACATTTCAAAATCGAAAGTAAAAACTTTTTTACTTTCGATTTTGGAATGTTTTTCAACGATTGTATTAAAATCCTGCTACTAATACCGTATACTCTCGTATACAACAAACTTCGACCATACCTTCATATTACAGCATCGCCGGATTTCTCAAAAAGTCGCTTCAAAAGAAATAATTTCAGAAAATGTGTTCGTGACCTACAAATTTTCGCTCTATGCAACTACCTCTTTTTGGAGCTAGTTTCTCTGTTTACCACCCGTGATATTACGTCAAAATATATATATATATGACTTACCCATCACACTAATAGGCACCTTCTTGCTAGTCAACATAACCAAATTTTGGTCAGGCTAAGCATACGTCAATCAGTTATCTTATTTGGAAAATGAACATATATAGTAAATCGGGAAAAATCTTGGAACTCAAAGTTAACCTAGAGTTAAAAGTTTCGATCTTAGTCAGTCTGCGAATTCCGCACAGACAGACTACGGTCGAAACTTTTCACTCGTTCCAAAAGGTCCCTTTTAGCGTGATGGATCACACATTATTTTGTGAAAGAAATCAAGAGACGGGTTAGAAGTTTTGACAAATAATACAGATTTCATTTTGCATGATGCAGCTTTAGATTTTATTATCATGGATTACAAGCCTAATAGCATTTTAAGATTATGTATGTTGGGTTATATGCAAAAAATGGACATGTTTTGCATAGAGATCAGTGTCAGGTCAAATGAAATCGGTTCTACATCTTTTATAATAGACCACTGGGTTCAAAGGGAGACAACTCAGCAATGCTTTATTTTTACTGAAAGAGTTACTTAACTTACATAGAATAACGTTGAATCTTGCAAAAATCATTCATTACTTTCTCACAAATAGGTTCTTTTTTGACGCCAGAAGATGGTTTATTCTCTTTACCCTTTCCAAAACGACCCATTTTAGGTTGGTCCAAATTCAAAGATGTTGCAGACTACAATTTCTTATGAATAAAATTTAAGATTCTTTTGTATTTTGGGATATAAAACATTGTGTGAAATAAAAGAATTGCTTGTGACAAGCAATTTCTTCATTTGACACAATGTTTTCAAAAGACATTATCTTGTGGGGAGTCCAAAAAGAGAATTTCTGTGTGGTAATGGGTTAAAAGACTTTAGGAAAGATGTTCTTAGGATGAGATCCAAAGCCGTCAAAACATAATTTTCAGTTAAATTGCTGTGGTGGTTAAACATAATCATTGTAATCAAATGATTTCTTTACAAACAGTTGACACAAGCTTTCTAAGTAAAAAAAAAGTCTAAATACTTCGACATATCCGAGGTTCTAGGTATCCGACCTATTTTAAACAACTTCCGTAGTTGATATTGTACACTTTAATTTCAAGAAGTCATGATTACATGTAGAGCTGAAACTCGTAGTGTCGAATTCTTAGGGGTTCGACTCAGGGGTTCGACTCATCCGAGTTTTGTTCAGTTTGGACTACAAAGTTATTTATACATTCATTTTTCATTTCACGCTACGTTACGTTACTTCACGCTACGTTACGTTACTTCACGTTACGTTACGTTACTTCACGCTACGTTACGTTACTTCACGCTACGTTACGTTACTTCACGCTACGTTACGTTACTTCACGTTACGTTACTTCATGCTACGTTACGTTACTTCACGTTACGTTACTTCACGCTACGTTACGTTACTTCACGTTACTGTATAACGCGGTGTAATAATTCTTGTTTAAGGTTCGTCACTTTTTTCTCACACAGAGCAACAAATAAGAGGGGTGAAGAGACATTCTAAATTTGTTATTTCAAATCCAAACCCTATGTTTTGGATACTCATTGGAATCATCTCGACGATTTGATGAACAATGAATAAAACATCGTATTTTGAAAAGCAAATCACTCCCTCTTACCTGCAGCTATGTCAACGCTTTTTTAATCTTCCGAAAGGTCGAAATGTTTGCCGGAAATTGTCTGACGGATACAGACCATGTGCATAGATACCCCATGGACTAAGCTCACCAACTAGCACCTTCACGGTGCTCTACGTAATCAGTCCCACATCTCAGTCGGTTTCAGTCAAATGGAGCTTAGTCCAGGGATTATATACATAAACCTATATGAATCCGGTCTGATCATCACGGTGGATAATCACGTGAAACAAATATTTCAGAAACTCTTGAATTTTTTTTTATACGAGACTGATTTTAATTTGGTTTGGAGCAGAGAAAGAGGAATAATGTCAAGCATTAGATAGACGTAATGGATATTTCAAAAGCCATCTGACAAAAAGATTATTGTAGATTAACCAAAATTTTGGATGATCTTCAATGTCTTTTAACAGCTGATTTTTCCTTTAAAATCCACAAATTCCATCATTTTCTGGCATTTTCCCACCTTCTGCCTCTAAATCTGAATTTGAATTGGTCAAGTATTAACAAAAATGCTCAGGATTTTCTGAAATTCTTAGTCACGTTATTATCCAGCGCGATCAAGCTGCGTGTCCGGTTTCTGTCGGCGCCGGTTGGGTGACCCTTTTCCGGAAATTGGAATATGAATTATTTTTCTTATTATGCTTATGAAAATGATATTTCTTTTTGGACACCGTTACGTGGGTGGGGTATTGAAATGATTTTTTATGTGCACGTTCACGCGGCTACTTACATGTAGTCTTAAAAACGGATGTATCCATCGACCATTAATACGTATTGATATTGAGAAATAAAACATGAAAATAAATAGTATTAAAAATACTGCATTTGAAATTAGAAAAATTGAAACTGACTTCAGAATGCAAAGTTCCTCATGCTTTTGGGCCATATTCTTCAAAGGACATGATATTTCAATTAGAAAGCAATTAGCAGGTCGCCTCTATTAATTATCGAATGACCGATTCAAGCCTTCGAAAACAACCAAATTTTTAGACTTGTGATCGAAAAGGAGCTGCAGACGACAAAACAAATTAATACAATTCGCCCCTGTTAATAAAATTGAATGACCGATTTAACCTTTCCCCAAAACGAATTTAGACCAACCATATAAAAGGAGTTGCAGACAACAAAATATATTGTATCAAAATTTGAATCCGTCAACGTTATAGGACAGAAAATATTGAAGCAAAAGGAGAAAAATGCTGATTATCAGCATTTTCTTCTTTTCCTTGAATGTTTCCCCAGTAATTTTCTATTACATGTAGGTGCCTCAAAAGCCGCCATTTTTGGGAAGGGGGAGGGGTTGTAACTACCCACTGTCAATCAAATTTTTGACTGACCAATCAAAATGATTTGTTGAGTCAGGTGTCTCTACCAACTTTGCTTCGCTTATAAGGAAATCTGTATCCTGTTTTAAGGTCTGGTCACAATTTATCCCACGTACATATCACGGCCACTTCGCGTCCAAAAATATGCTGTAAGGGTCCCCTGTTTTGGACGCGGAATTGTGTATTTGACCATGCCTTCAATTGTTCGTAAAATGTTGATAAAAAGAATCAAAGTAACCCTTCCGTTTAATTAGGGCGGTCATAATCAAAAGCTATTGCAGACGACAAAACGGATATTGTGAAAATGCTGATAATCAGCATTTCGTCGAGGTTTTTTGTTGAAGGGCAACGATTTTTATCTCTTGCCTTAATCATTTCCAAAGCCTTTTTGTAGAAGGGGCGTCAACACCAGGTCTTGTTTGGAAAGTTGTTAAACAATATCCAAGTCTGCCTTCGTGCATGATCATGTACGTAATGCTAGGTTCCCACTGCCAATCAAATTAATTCGATCAAACCTGACCAAGGGCTTGAGTACCGGTCGAGGTCGGTCGGCAAGGGTGATCGGGATAAGTCGAGATGGTCGAGTTTGGTCTGCATCGATCAGTAATTTTGCTAACTTGTTTTGACACGTCAAAAAATCCGTGTAGCGATCGAGTAGAAAACACACCGGGAAGATGCTCGAGTATCGATCGTATAGAAGATCGAGCCGATCGACAATCAGTCGAGTAGAGATTGTGTGTGCTCGAGTCGATATCTTTTACCGGATTTGATTGGATGATTAGTTGGAGCAGAAGTCGAGTTGATCGGGAATGCGTTCGGGAATAACTCGTAAAAGTCGGGGTGATCGAGTGCTTCCGACTGCTCTATGGCAGCGGATCAACTCGATTTACTCGATCGCTTAAATGCCTTCGGGCATATGACTTCTTCTCGAACTCTAGTCGATCAAACCCGACCTCTTCACCTGATTTGATCGAGTGAACAGATGAATCAGAGGTCGAGTTGATCGGGGTGTGGTCGGAAATTACTCGAGTACAAGTCGAGGTAATCGAGTGTACGCTCGGTGCAGGTCGGAATATAAATTATCTACCCGATCACACTCGATCTCCAGACCCGACTGATTCACGACAAGGTCGATCTTCTACCCGATCAATACACAATCGCTTCTCGATCATTTTTGTACTCGATCGCACTCGACTGCTTTTGCATGTCAAAAATACTCGAGTAGGAAGCCCGAGCGATGCAGATCAATTTCGATCATCTCGACCGCTCCGTATCACTCTTGCAGACCTAGCTCGACCTGTATTCGACCGCTTGATCGAGTTGATCTGGTCGGCAGTGGGAACACTAGGTCGTGTGGTAATTAATGTGTACAAACAGCACGAGATCCCGCGCTGAGTATATTAACAGAAATATTGAAAATTATCGGAAATTGCGTTTCACGTGATTCCCCGCTCTGAGACATAACACGTACGATTGATATAATGGTATTAAATGCCTTAAAGAATGCATTAACCTTTATATTTAATCATATGTAATCAGATTAAGGATAAGTCAATAGCTAGAAGTACATTTACGTCACATTTAAATTATGTACATATTTAAACTGACATTATTATGAAGTTATTATGAATATGTATTATTACAGACGCCGTAAAAAGATTTTCATTCAGAACACCTAGAATAGAATCAGCTCGATCTGGTCATGTACAGATCCAGATGATCGGGTCTTGGTCGTGTAGGGCTCGAATTAAGGACGGGGTGATCGGGTAGACATCGGAAAGATGGTCGGGAAATGATCGTGAGTGCTCGGGCGGGGGTCTAGTTTGATCGACTAGAGATCGAGAAGAAGTCGTGTATACACATTTGGTCGGGCTTGATCGGGTAAATTAGGTGGTCGTGTTGATCGAGTTGATCAGAACGGCAGTGGGAACCTAGCATAACCTGACAAGCTAGAATAGAATATCTAGGAAGAATTAAAGTAATTTATCGACATTACTTATTTTGTGCGGACGGCGTTGGCTGACGAGGATCGAACTTTTCCTTCTACAATATTTTTTTTATTTGAAATGTTTTCCGATCTTTCTACATATCCAAGGCCTGCTTCGCGTTCTTTAGAGCGAAATTCCTTGAGATATATTGAGACTTCATAAGATGTTTTCGGATAAAGCGTTCTTTAGATCAATATTTTAAAGACGCTCATTGAGAGGCTCCATTACCCTAAACCCCGCGCGGAACCCCTCAGTTAACTCTGTCTGTTTACTCTGTAGAAACAATGTAAGAGAGAATTGACATTTGTATGAAGCTTGGAGTATTTGGAGCATCTCGGTCCGAATCTAGTTTTTTAAATCGCTTTATCTATTTACATCAAATATTTCGCTTTAAAGAAGGCGCGTATGGTATCATTCCCAATAACTCGTCCACATCACGACGGAATCACGTCCAAAATTGGAGAGCCATAAATCGTATTTTTGACGCAATGTGGACTCGAAATTTTATGTGATTAGGCTTTCATTTTCGAAATCCACAAAAATGCACAAATGTTATTGATGAATCAAAATGTAGCTTATCAACTTTAAAAGCATGTACATATTTGCAAAAGTATGCGCTTGTAAAGCTGGACAGGCTAATAAGTTTTGTTGGCTATAACAGTTTTCCTGAGAATTGAAGATAAAATAGATATCAACCCTCAAATTTACGAGTACCTTTAATTAACTGATTCCTTCATAATGATGCATTTTGAGGCCCTACAAGATGAAGGCTTTGGAAAACACTGTGGAAAATAAAGAAATTGCTTGGGACAAGCAATTTCTTCATTTCTCACGGTACGTGCTTTCTAATACAAAATGGACATATTTTTACCATTTCGTCAACTTGAAATTGCCGTCTGCAATACTTTCTGAATTGGGCAGTCCAAATGTTAGCCATCTGATTATGATTTAATTCTTTTGGGTAGTGTATATACATGTATATATCTGTTTTAAAACTGTCTGGACATTGCTAGAGAATCACTGTAGCACAATCTACATGTGCAGCAACAGTGGCTCGGCTCGAAGGGGTGAAGAACAACACAGGGGCTTCGGTTATGTCAGTTTAATTACATATTGAATGTGACAAGTTCATCAAGATCTCAAATCCTCGTCTCCCTAATTGTATCTTAGCGGTGACTATTTATACCCAAGTCTAAACGGACATATAGCCTGATCAGTGCACGAACAAGTATGCAACAACCAGGATATCTTACATCTACCAGGATACCCATCTATATAAACGGATTTAATATATATGCACAGTATTGTGAAAAGATTCAACAGAAACGGCATCACAAAAGTAACTTCAAGGAGACTGTGTTACAATCACTAGTCTGAGGAAGGGATTATAGTTGGAAACGATGAGAGTTGATAACTTTTCCTCTTTTCCAAAATATGCATTTCATTTCACTTTCAATATTCATTTGTTTATTTATTATTTTGAATATTTTGTAAATTAACAAGTCACAAATAGACCTCTTGTTGTTTTGTAAAAATGTCCGAGGGTGTTTTCTAACATTGTTTATTTAGTAGGACCTGGGGCTCGTTTTACTAACAAACTTACGAACATTTTTAAAACAACAACAAATCTGATTGGCCGAATAATTACTGTTATTATTTCTCTTTCAATCAGATGTGTTGTTACAAGGTTTTTGCAAAAATCTATGTTAGTAAAACGCGGCCCTGATGATTTTTATAGGGTTTAGTCAATTATCGTGTTTCCGAAGATAGCTGATAGATGTGGTCAGGTGGGCTTGTTTTGAAGCAATATTCTTCAAATTCGACCGGGTTTGTCTTGTACTAAACACAAATGTATTGGATACAGAAATCAAATAACACTGCGAGGAATCACGTGATACAACCATTTCAGAAAATCGTCAAAAACTTTGTTATTAAAGGCATACGTGGTCAATTCAAATTCGGCTTGAAGCATAGAAATTGGAAAACGTAAGGAATAGGGAACAATTTTATCCAGTTAAACGTGGCGTTATTTCAGACAAAAACATTTCGTACTAGGTGTTGTTATAAAATCTCGTTACTACGGATTGATTTAAGCCGTAGTTACGAGATTTTATAACACCATCAACTGTTTATCAAAACATAACGGCAAATCCAGTCTATTTTTAGCACAAAATTCATTGCCATTAGCTGGATGTGGCAGACCTTTTTTCAAAACCAACTGATGAAATACAGTTATTGACGACCAATCAAAATGTTTCTGGTCATTGATAAATTTTCATAAGCTGAATTTGAAATGATATTTCGCATCACCGAGAGGATCCTAATGACACAGCATATGGTTTGGATTTAATAAAAATAATTTAAAAAAAAATAAAAAAAAAATAATAATAATAATAAAAAAATAGAACGACTTTGCGCACTCTTATCTGTCGCTCTGAAATTTCATAGTATTGAACCTAGCGAAACTTCCATTTAGCATGACTGGTTGAAACTATATTTATATTGTCGTATAAGCTGAAATCAATATTTTCTAGTACAATGTTCATAAAATTGTCTGTAAAGAAGTCTGTAATTTTTGTTCAGTACAAAATTAAAGTAACAATATATCAAAATATTAAAAATACCGTTAGAATTCCCTAACCATAACAAGTACAAATACATATACACGTTTTTAGGCATCTGAGTATATTCCGTTTTTATTCACCTTACAGGGTGTGGCTAAGCAAAGAGGTTATTCGACGAGTTTACTTCTCGATATCTTGGTTAATCAAAGATAAAATCGTGCGGCACGAGCATGAACACATTTCGAAATTGAAAGAATGTGCAATTGTAAAATGTGTTGTTATAAAACCTCGTAACTACATCTTGATTCACGCTGTAGTTATAATGTGTTGTCATAATACCCACGATTTACCGCTAATCGAGAAGGCTGTTTCTCCCCAAGCTTAAATGTAATAAACCGTTTACTAGGCTCCGCCCTGTCTCCCGAATAAAAACAGAATATACTTAGAACGGACTGAAGTACCAAAACTATATGAAGAGGGACCCAGCATAGACGGAAAATTTCTAGAAAGAAATGATGTTGCAATAGAATGGCTGTAAGACTTCAAATCCAACTTTGACAAAACAGTTCTTTGTATACATTCTTGTTCGTTAATTCGAATTGTGCTGTAATTTTTCTTATATCTTTAGCAAGACTTAACAAGAGTGCCAGGGTCACAATGTACGCCACCACTCCCAGAGACTAAGTTTTATGGGGTATAACTCAGGCAAAAATGAATGAATAATTAAATTGTTCCTTCATGCACATCTACAATTGAGGTGATAACATTGACGAAGTTTCAAGAAGATCCAGCAAGAAACTTAGGAGGAGTTGCGCTCACAAGAAAAGTGGACGTACGTACCTACGGACGGATGAACGGACAGACGGAGATGATGTCAATATACGTCCGCCTCCGGGGCGTATAAAAAGGGTTTGCTCATATATGTAAACTGACGTCCAAAAGAAACGCTCCAATGAAATTTGTCAATATTTTTCTTATTCCTATTACAGTGTTAGTGAAATGTATACCGAATATTATCATTTTGACCGACAATTACAGCAAATGAAAAAATATGCGTTTCTATTCATTAACATGTCCATATCCGGTGAATGGTCACGTTTTCTACGTGCGCTACTTGTATGTTCATCACACGATGAAATTGGTCACATTTTACACAGTAACATGTGTTAGTGGATATTCAACCACGAATTCAAAGATTTTCTTATGAATCATCCGAATTGAATGATTCCGAGACTAAAATCGGAAAAGGGAGCTCGTAATTTAGCCATTTTTGAATGCCACGAATGCACAAACAAGTCGCAGGACAGTTAAACTTATTGTGTTTCTCGATTCGATGACTTGATCGACGCGTTAGAATTCTGCGAACGTTTATTGACCGGCCACGCTCAACTAGACCTCACGTAACGCCTGTAAAGCAAGATAATTCTCCACGTTAACGTCATGTACGTTTCAGGTTTGTGACGTTGCGATCGTCGTTCTGTTGAATAGTTTGTAAATGTGGTGGCCAAATAAATGTTTTTCTGGCAACTGTTGTTGTTGCAAGTAATCTTTGAAATAGACACACTGCTTGGAAAACAGAGCTCGTAGATTAGCAATTTTCGAATACGGAAAAATCAAGAACAAGCCGCCTGACGTTTTGACGTCTTGTTTTGCACGATTGTGCATCTTGGTCGACGAGTAAGAGTTACGGAAACATTTGCCAATCGGCCAAAGTCAGATAGACCTCATGTAATGCCCGTTATACAAGAAGCTGTCTTACGTTAACGTCATATGCGTTTTAGGTTTGAGACGTTGAAATCGACGTCAGGTTTAGTATTCATTAACTGCGGTCACCAAATAAGACGTTTTACGGTATCTTTTGTCGTCGCAAATAAAGTTTGAACCACGCGCTACTGATTTTCAAATGGAAATTCTGATACCGCCCTGTTAAAATGTGCCGTTTTTTCTAAACTTTAACAATTTGATAATTTCTTTATCATCATTTTTCAACAACAGATAATCAAATTTACAGATGGAAATAAGTATGTGTAATTTCAAATCAGATTTACTGAATAATCGGACATTTATTAGGACTGAGGCGTTTCTTTTGGACGTCAGTATAGTTTTATCACAAACGTTCTAAGCATCGGCAATAAAATTGAGGAGAGATATTGGTATAAAAATCGAAGAATAAGGCGGGGTACATTAATATGTCAAGCATTTACATGGCAATTTAAATAAAGAAATCTTCTGGCAAAAGATAGGATAACATTATCATTACTAAGAAACGTGATTAGCCATCTTGAAATATATGACTTGAACTTGAACTTTATGGAGTGGGTATATTATCGTTTCTCAAAAGTGATAATTGAGAAGTCATGTCTGTGAACAACTTAAGTCTCTTCTGCTTAAAAATCATCTGTGATTTTGGAGAGACGGGAATACGTGACGCTTCACGCTACACGGAACTTTCTGGACAGTGTGCGAATATCGGCCCTAGTCAGTCTGCGCAATCCGCGCAGACTGACTAGGGCCGATATTTCTCACTGTAATGTAATTACCTGAATCCAGAATCTCTATCTTACTTTATATTCAATTTCCAAATACTTCATCTGGGTGACAGTTGCTTAGTTTGACCAGCTTGACACATGTTGTTTAACCCTTTCCCAAATGACAACATTTTAGGGTGGTCCAATTTGAAAGAAGTTGCAGACGACATTTCAATGTAATGAAATTTAGAAATTTTATAGCTTTTTTTGGTAGAAAACATTGTGGGAAATGAAAAAAATGTCATTTTTCCAAACAACATCCGAGAATTGTGTCACTAAGTGAAAATGCTTGGCAAAACACTGATGTAAAGTAAGAAATGCTAATTACCAATATTTTCTTCTTTAGCCTCAAAGTTTCTGAACAAGTTTCCATCTTTATACGCATTCTTATTAACATCTAAAATGTTGTTTGCAGAACGTTCGAATTGGGAACAGTCTAAATATATAAAATAAATGAGCCGGGATCTGGAAAAACGTCCCTTATAGCATTTTTAAAAATTGAGTTTCAAGATCAGTCTGTTGTCAAATGCAGCCAAATATGCATCCATGCTGCTCTCTTCAACCTAGTACAGGTCACAAAGAAATTATTAGAGAACATCATGGATCCTGATCAGACTGTGCGTATGCACAGGCTGATATAGATCTAAGTTGGGCTCAAAAGCCTTAAGGGACGTTTTTCCAGATCCTGGCTTATTTAATTTATATAATATCGTTTGGGAGACTTTTAAAGAAGAATGGATAATTGGACGAAATTGTGCAACAAATATTGACATCGTATCAATTCATAATATAGAACTAATCTTTGCTGGAGAAGTATTCACAAAATTGCCTGTAAAGAAGTCTATAGTTTTTGTTCAAAACAGAATTGAAATAAGAATATATCAAAATGTTGAAAATGCCGTTAGAAACGCCTAACCATAACAAATACATACAAACGTCTTGAGCTATCTGAGTACTTAAAACGGACTGAAGTGCTAAAACTATATGAAAGGGAGTCCAGCATACAAGAAAAATAGAAAGAGAAATAAATGTTGCAATAGAATGACTGTAACACTTCAAAGCACGCTTTGACAAAACAGTTCTTTGCTTTCTTTCGCGTCCGTCAGTTCGATTTATTCGATTTGTGCCGTCATTTGTCATATCGTTAGAAGGACTCGTAAAGGATATGCCCATTTCGTCGCTTTTCCACGCAAGCTTCGTAACTGCAGCTTGTTTTAAGCTGCAGTTACGAGGTTTTTGTTTAAAAACAGCGGTATCTTTGGTTCCGGGAAATGCAATGGCACTTGTCGTGTCGTTGTCATCTGTAGAACCATACAATTGGTCATCAATCAATGCATGTTTGTCTAGATTAAGAGAATTCGCTTTATCTACTCCATCACTCTTTTCATTATTAATTTTTCCTTGATTATTCAATTGATTTCCCTCACCAGCACTGTTGCCTTGAAAAACATCAACTTCTTTCTCACTCTGTGGAATAGCATTGGGTAATATTTTCCTGCTGTCGTCATCAGATTCTCCTTGTTGATGGCATGTTTTGACCAATGTAATATCAGCATTACTTTTATTTATAAACGTGTTAAATCTTCCGACAGGGTTTGAAGTTCTGATTGAGCTGCGTGTCCCGCAAATATCTTGTAGCGATGGTTCTATATCACTCTCCATTGATGTAGAATTTACCAAGTTTATATCTGATTCCTCTGACTGTGTAGCATTTACTTTTAGTTTCACATTTTCATCGGTGCTATTATTAGAACAGTGCATAGATTCGTCTCTTACCATCGTGTCGGGCACAATTTCCCGAAATGTCCTTGGACGAGAATGTACCTCTACTTGTACTATTTGTTTAATTTCATTTTGATGTTCGGATAAACTTGATGATATTTCTAAATGTTCAAGAGCCACACTGTCTTTATTAAAACACATAGTATTATCTGGCCAAAGCTGATTTTCACAGAAGCTTCTCCGCTTTATATCTGAAGTCGGTGCTATCCGTGCTGCCTGATGGTGTCCATTCCGAATTGCGAACAGGGAAACGAGAGAACCGAACACCAAAATAAATAAACTAATAGAATTATATCCGACGAGGGAATTGTTTGTCACAAACTGAAAGACACATAATCCAAGATCACATCTGTAATGGTGTATACCGACATTCGCTGATACTAAACTGATTTGTAAAACACAAGACAAAAACCACAATAATACTGCGAGAGATGATTTGATTTCAGCTGGAAAAACGTTTCTATATCTGTTCGATGTAACCATTAAGTACGAATCAACACTTGCTGTAAATAATGTCAACGTTTTCACATTCTGGATTCCAAACAAAGAAAACCCACATGCTATACACAGAATTGACGTATCATCGATTGCTTTAGAATTTGTCACTGAGAAATAAATGGCGATCGGTAACACAGTTAAACACAAGATAAAGTCTGATAACGCTATTGACAACAAGAAAGATTCAAATGAAGGCCTTGTTCGTCGCCGTTTGATGATTGCGATAAACAACAACGACGATGAAATAGTCAAAATAAGGGTAGATATTGATAACGCTGTTGATATTTTCTTCTGGTTTTCTGTGAGACATCGATACGAAACGTTCTGGTTGGTAAACGAGATATTCATGGTGAAAAACACTACAGTACTACATCGAATTATGAACCGTGACGAAAGGAAAGTGTATATACCAATACTTGTAGATTGGGAGAGGAGTATGTTTTCCACTGTTTAAAAGCGAATAATGGCACATTTTGCGTGCTGTCCGCGGTGGCCCCGACATTACAGTGGCTGTCTCCAGAAAGCATTGTGTCGATTTATTACAGGATATTGGGTTCGAGTCACATATTTCTATAAATCGAAATCCCTCTTCCCCCGTTATTTAGACTCGCTGATCATCCACAGGTCGTTGTTCTATTATAGTTATTTTGATTTTCATTTATGTGCACTTTACCTTTAAGACGCATGATATAACTAAATGTTATTAATGCACACTGTTCTTCTTACTTAACCCCTTCCCATACGACAAAGTTTTAGGGTGATCCAATTTGAAAGCTGCTGCAGACGACAAAGGTGATGATAATAAAGACATGATTTGTGTAAAATATGACACAGAAAATATTGAGACAAAAGGAGAAACTGCTGGTTATCAGCAGTTTCTTCTTTTTTTTCGATGTTTTCCCAAGCCTGTTCTATTAGTGTCGTCAAAACCAGGTCTTGTTTAGGAAAGGGTTAAACAAAATTCGTATTGATGCTGTTTATGTCAATTTTATACACGTGTATTAAACCTTAAGGGTATCACCGGAGGCACATATAGTGGAAAAGGTTCGTCTAAACACTGAATTACACATTTTCATACCAGGAGCGATATAACTTGGCATAAAATAACATCCTCTTTTTCTAAATTCTCGGATGAATACCTAAATGTTACAATTCTCCACTATGATATTTATCAAGCATAAAGAAAAAAGACAATCAACTATGTCAAGTCACATTGTACTTGCGAGTGTCGCTTAAAAAAGGTCTGTGGGAAGCATAAAAAAACCGCTCCATATTGTTATATGTTTGCCGAAAACTAACATTTTCTCGTTTTGCTCCAATGTTTTCAGCGTTGTATTGCACACTGACCATATCTTTATCAACATCTACATTGTCATCTGCAGCTGTTTGCAAATTGGGCCCCCTTTTTTGCTATTGGAGAAAAGTTTGGGGTCAGTATACTTGCAACGCTGGGATATATGTGTAATTTCAATCTGATTAATATCAAGTGTCAAATTACAATTACATCTGATATGCATCAGTTAGGGATAATCTTCTTTGGGAAAATCAAAATCGGTTACATTTACTCTAAATAATAGAATCTCTTTGTAAATATGATTTTCCATGACAGGCATCTGCAAACGCATGGTTCCGCGCCGAAATGTGTTGTACTCGTGACCTTGTTTACGGTCTCAATCACTTTCAGAATCTTGAAAGCGTTTATTTGATTGGTCAGAAGAAAAGAGTAATAGAAGATTACTCTTTATTGTTACCTGTCAGATGTCATTGTCAGTTAACAGTGGATTTTAATCAGATTGTCGTTACTTTTGATGGAACCACATATTTGTGTGACGTGGCGCATAGAATAGAAATGACATAAAAGACAGGCTGTGCACAGTTTATTTATGTATTAACCCTTTTCCAAACGGCTAAGATCAAGTCTCTACCGGTTTGAGAGCTACATATATTGCTCTTGTATAATGGAAAATGAGAACGTTAGGTTTGAATGCTATAACACCAAGGGGTCCAACGTACACAAGTTTTTGTGGTCAAAAAGATCGGCAATGGACAAAGATGGCGGCTAAATGATTGAATTTGTGTCGATTTTGGGGACAAAAGCTGAAAGTAAGTATGTTTCTTGGCTTTGATAGAACATGTCACCTAGCCGAGGATGTGGAGACAGTATTCACACTCCTGAGGAAATAAGCCCTTACTTCTGATATGTCCTCAAACTCCATTGATGCTCGAAGTAATGCGAAGCTTGAAGCGGCAACAAAATTCGAAACTGATTTTGACCCGTATAAAATCGCCATTTGCATTAAAAATGCGATGAAATGAGACCAACCCTCGCTGTCTACACCATTTAAACAAAAAGCCCAACAATTTGATCTCATATATAATGTATGCAACACCTCACATTCACGAAAAAACCCTATGTAAGCTGTCTAAGGTGGACTGTGGTCAACTGTACGAAAATAATGTCGCCACCATGTCAAATCTAACAATCCGATGTCAAATTTCGAATTGTGCTTCCCAAAGGTTTTGTTTTGAAATCCTTTCACATACATGAAACAGGAAACCCAAACCCCCACAAATCGTTTTATTTTATCCCCAAAATGTATCTTGTACCCCTCGTTTTTGTAGACAGCCTACTTTGTCTCTTAAAGAGGGGGTGCAAGCATCCTGTAAAATAAGCATTTGTACCCCCAGATTTAAGAATCAATGGGAACGCTGCTGAAAAGTATTAAAAAACGTTGTTTTTAGAACCATGAATTCTCTTTGAGATTGAAGTGATGTTAAAAATATTTATAAATCATTTATAGTCTAGATGGAGTCAGTCAGGCTTCAGTAAGAATGTGACTGGATCTACTGCCACTGCGTGACTTAATAATTCCCTTTGATAAGATGTAAAAATATCGAGGAAAAGGAAAAAGATTGTATCAAAAATTTTCTTCCTTTTCGTCAATATTTTCTAATTGTTCAACACTTGGTTGTATGTATCATTCATTGTCTGGGAAATGGTTATATTAATCACTGTCATTATTATAATGCCGTTGTTTGAATAAATCTTGTTTATATTTTTCAGGTGATGTTAATCTTCCATGTCAGACACTTGACCGTAACTGATAGATCAGTATCCCGGTCCTGATGAATTCCGAGAAATAACTGACATAACTGTCTGAATTCACTGAGACGGCATACCAGATATATTACCTAAAGTCACAAATGAACATTTTTTATGCATGTTTGAACTCTGTAAACACACTGTAAAGATGGATGCTATTAATTTATGAAGTTTGATACAAGATGATGAAAACCACAGTCAAGCTTCAAGATATTTTCATGGATAATGGTTCCCAGTCTGGCAATGCTAATGACCAGACCTACAGCTTTTAAAGAAGTTAACGTTAAATTAACCCTTTCCCATACCGCAAAATTTTAGGGTTGTCCAATTTTTAAGTTGTTTCAGAGACCAAAAACAGATGTTGATTAAGGTAGGACTTGCCTATGATATAGCTCAGAAAACATTGAGACAAAAGGAGAAAATGCTGGTTATCAGAATTTTCTTCTTTTACCTCAATGTTTCTCAAGCCTTTTCTATTAAGGACTTCAAAATCAGGTCTTGTTTGGGAAACGATTGATTAAGCATTTTGCCTTCTGATACTATTTGGTGTTGCTCGTTACAGAATAGAATCCTGTCAAACTTGTACAATGTGGTACTGTATAACCCTTCCAAAGACAACACAATTTGAGGTTGGTCCCAATTCAAAGATGTTGCAGACAGTAATTTAAAGTGAAAAAGATTTTATGATTTTTGGTCTTTCTTGCTTGAAAATATTGTGGAAAATGAAAAGATTGCTTGCTTGTCATATGTTTGCAATTTATTGATTTTCCACAATGTTATATTAAAAATCCTCTATCTTGTTGGGCATCAATTTCAAAATGCCACTATATGGTAGACTGATGGATTAATCTTTGTCCGCTAGACTGTTCCAAATAGAAAATGGTTGCCGACAACAATATGAATCTGACTTACAATGTGAAATCGTTGGCTCAGCACGAAACAGCTGTAACTGCCTATAAACATATAGGATGTTAGAACTGTTTCACGCTGAGCCATCGATAATGTTGAATGTTCATTTCATAGGGTAGAAAAAAGGGATAAGCGGGTGAATGCTTATTGTCAGCATTTTTATTATGCTTCCTTCAATGTTTTCAAAAGCATCATCTCATGGATCTATACACCACGACCAAGGATTGTTTGAGAAAAAGGCACCAGACCCCTGGCTCGACAAGTATCCTTTCTGCCATTCGCAAAGGCGACTCTAGTGGGGGATGGGTGCGTTGGGTCGCTCGCACCTTGATTTGACAGAAGTCTTTCTCTCGCCAATGGATTTGAATAATTAAAATGAGAGAGCAGTTGATGGCTTTGATTAGAAGTTCTGTTAGTACATATTGAGAAAACATGTAGATGACCAAAATCTGTGTAAACTTCTTCATTCGCCATGGTAAAATCATTGATGGAAAAGGAAATATCAAGGTGTATCAATTAATCTTTTCTCTTCAAAATTTTAAAAAGATGTTCCAGACACTCACGGGATAAATTATTTTTTTACTTGAATTTTACTACGGATTTTCCATAGACAAAGACATCTGTCAAATGCAGATTAAAATGTCATCTGACAAATTCAGACTACCAGGCTACTAGCAAATAATGAACCAATGACCAATTGGATCATTCAGGACCAAGCCTTTGAAAGCATCAACTGGAAAAGGATGCTGGTAACTATATTAACAAGTTCATCCTTTTCCACAAGTGTATTGCATGGCAGGACAACTGGGCTTATAGGTGATAGGATATTGAATTAACAAATAATCCATTTTTCCATTTATTTTCAACTCATTTTTTATGTCCCTGATAGATTAACCTTGTGAAATCATTGGTGCAAAAGAAGGAATAATATAATTTCTCCTTTTGCCTCAATATTTTCTAAGCTCTCTACACAAATGCTATCTTCATTAAGAAACAGCTGATTTCAAATTGGGCCAGTCTAAAATTTAGTTGTTTGGGAAAGGATTAAAATGAGGTGAAAATAAAAAAAAAATATAAATCAAAAATGCAAACTCAAGATTCTTCAACCACTGCTATTTTCTTTAATTACACAAAACAAATTCCAATTTCATATCGCTTGGGAATTGCCAAAACTAAAGTACATTAATGATTTACTTGGAAATCTAAGGCTAGATATCTAAAACTTTGCAAAACAAGAGGACCATGATGGTCCTATATCGCTCACCTAAACCTAAATGATATGAGCAACACTTTTGTTCAATTCAATTAATATTTATTACTTTAAGACTGAAAAAGAACTTATGGTCAATAAGGTTGTGAAAATCTACCTCATCCAAGATCTAAATTATGGTGCCAAACATTGTACAGGGCTCCAGATAAGAGAGGGTGGTGACTTTTAAAACTGCAATAATGCTGTCAGTGATCATCCAATCCTATGTCGTAGGTACTCATTTGTATCGTCTCGTCGAGACGATTCAAATGAGTACCCACAACATAGGATTTGAATTCGAAAAAACAATGTTAGTATGTCTTCACCTCCACTTATCTGTAGCCCTGATTGTATCCAAGTTTTGTCTTGATTGATAAATAATTGTAGATTCTAGAGTATAAACAAGGTCGAAAACAGCCGAAAACAACAATTTTGTCAATTTCAAGGGCACAAAACGCTCGACTTTCTGATCAGATCAGACTGAAAATCAATCTCATTTGAGATCTTATGGTTCCCAACATTGTGTCCAAGTTTTGTATAGATTGATCAATAATTGTAGATTCTAGAATGTAAACAAGGTCGAAACCAGATCAAACTGAAAATCGAAGTTACCCGAGATCTTATAGTCTCCAACATTTTGTCCAAGATTTGTCTTGATTGGTCAATAATTGTAGATTCTAGTGTGTAAACAAAGTCGAAAACAGTAAAAAACAGCAATTTTGTCAAATTCAAGGGCACATAACTCCTGACTTTCTGATTAGATCAGACTGAAAATCAAACTAATCCCAGATCTTATGGTCCAAAACATTGTGTCCAAGTTTTGTCTTGATTGAATAATAATTGTAGATTCTAGAGCGTAAAAAAAGGTTGAAAACAGCCGAAAATGGCTATTTTGTCAAATTCAAGGGCACGTAACTCTTGACTTTCAGATCAGATCAGACTGAAAATCAAACTCATCTGAGATCTTAAAGTCCCCAACATTGTGTCCAAGTTTTGTCTTGATTGACCCTTTCCCACACATTGGCGCTTTTGGATGCCCCACAAAATAAAGGCTTTGGAAAACATTGTGACAAACAATGTCTTCATTACCCACAATGTTTTCTACCAAGAAAGACCAAAAAATGTTAAATTTTGTTCAATGGAACTTGTCGTCTGCAACACCTATGATTTTGGACTAGGCTAAAATTTTGTTGTTTGGTAATGGGTTAATAAGAGTGTAAATCTATTTATATCCTCTATCAAACTAGATAACTCTACTTATACTGAAGTAAAGTAGTGTCAGAGTTCCTTCCCTTAGATTAACTCTTTTTTGAATACAGCAAAAAAGTGGCAATTTTGCCCAATTCAAGGGCACATAACTCTCATCTTTCTGGTCAGATCAGACTGAAAATTGACCTCATCCAAGATCTTATGGTCTCCAACATTCTGTCCAAGTTGTGTCTTGATTGATCAATAATTGTAGATGCTAGAGTGTAAACAAACTTAAAAACAGCATTTTTTGACATTCAAGGGCAGATAACTCCGCACTTTCTGGTCCGATCAGGCCCATAATCGAACTTGTCCGAGAACTTATGATCGTACTTGTTTTGGCCAAGTTTGATCAAGATTGAGTAACTTTTGTGGATGCTAGAGTGTAAACACCCCAAATGTTGACGGACGGACGGACGGACGCCGGACAAAAAGTGACCACAATAACTCACCTCGAGCACTTCGTGCTCAGGTGAGCTAAAAAAACAAACCCTTGATATTCTCTCATTTTAACAAACAAGTCTATTTGAAACTCTCTCTTTAATAAGGTAACTTTTTGAGAACATGAAGGAATTAGATGCTTGTCCAGGGACAATTTCTTGACCCTGCTTTAAAACTCTGGCAAAAAAGTTCAAAATTTAAACTAAATTAACCCACAATAAAGTCTATTAATGCATGACAATTAATCTAAAACATGTAAATCTTTAACATGATAAGAACCGTTGTTACAGTTTATCTTGGCATCGGGGTATCATGGCCCCCACCCTGGGTATCTTGGCCTCCACCTAAAATTTTGTTCCAGAGTCCCCAAAAATTCAAACAATGTCTACAAATGTTACACCTTCTGTTAAAAGTAAAGAAAAAAACAAAGTTAAATGTGTTTTGGTCAAATTTTTTCGGCTTTTTTTTTTTGCTTGAAATAGCTGCTCAGGAGCCAAAATAAACTGATACAGCGGTAAAGCTAATGATAAATGACCTGACAGAGCATACCTAGCTAATAGCTAAATATGCTCTGCCTGGTCATTTATCATGAGCTAAACTTCATTTAAAAAAATATCTTTTCACTGAATTTTGGATAAAAAGTCTTCAAATTCATTCAGTTCGTTAGTAAACATGAAAAGGTTTGTCTCTCCCTCTAGCGTGTAGCCTCAGTTACTCATCCAAGTGGAGATTGATCTGTAACACATCATTCTCTTTGATTCAACTGTTTCCTGAATGGTCATATTCCCTGAAATATAGAAACAATACCTTACAAAGTTGGATAATTTTGGTAGATTACTGCTTTGGTGGAGTTTACAGTTGCATTCAACAATATTTCAGCTTTACTTTTGTAGCTGGTGCACCTAACAATGTGCCCCCTCAATGATTTGTGTCAAATTTATTACAATAACAAATTAAATCCACCAGCTATTCATCTCTAGCTTTAGTTTATGAAAGGTTGTTTACAACTTTAAACTCATAAGTCATTTTTCTAGATGCTTTTCCACATCATGAATGTACATACCATGTAATCCATTACCACAAATTGAATTCCCAGAACATAAATGCTTTGGAAATCATTAATCATTTTGGAGAATGAGAAAAGTAAAAAAAATATATTCACTTGAAATTGTCGTCTGCAACATCTTGAATTTAGACCAATCTAGATAATAACAGCCTCTGTCTTAAATTAAGCTGTATGAAGTCTAAAGCGTTACAGATGTGAGCGCACCTCTGGTATGCAGGGCACATTAAATGTTGTGCTTTGTTTTGGCTTATCATGATGGGGACTGCTATCCCCACACCTCCTTCTCTTTTTCCTTGACCCTTTTCGATTCTTTTTACATGAAAGGGGGTGTCTCAAATCTGCCCACGCATGAATTTTCTTTTAATTCCGCATGGTGATAGAGGACCATATACAAGGTATGAAAATGCATTTAGTTTCTTAGATAATCCAAACTGGATTCCAAAAAGCCACCTTGACTTATTCCCACTATGGCATGAAACATGGCCCCTTTTTCATGTGTCGCAAAACTTTAGTTTTGTGTATTTTCAAGATCTGTCATTGAATTAGATCCGAGACACATAAGGCATTACATTCATACCAGAAAAGGTATTTGAGGAAATTATTATGAATGTTTTTTATTGAATTAATCATGAAAAAATGCATATTTTTCAGCAAAATTTTGGAAAAGAGTAAAATTGAATTCCAAAGTTAAGTATGTTGGAGTCTTTGTCAAGATTCCATATCATCACAAAAACATGCTACATATTTCTTCTTACTTTGAGCCAAATTATATAGAAATCCAAAACCGGTAACAACGTCATATAATACATATAATTGATGAAGGTGATGTTTTGGTCCAAAACTTGTATTCAGTAAAAATTTGATTGTGCTCCTAAAAACATTTATATATTCAGTAAAATCAACTGTAGCATACAATACAAACCTACAGCAATATTCATGCCCAAAAAACTCATTTAAAAAAAACATAGAATTGATATAAATATTACTTATAATTACAAAATTACATGTATGGAAGCCAAGATAGGCATAGATATACACATTGCAAGTTTTCTTTACTATTTGGTCACATTGTCTATGCACCATTTCTAGTGAGACTATGACATGCAATTAATGTCAAGCCAAATGTTATGAAATTGAAAAGACGCTTAGAACCGGTACGGTAAAGCATCAAAAGGTGCCCTTCCGGGTAACCAATACATAACCAAAAATTTGCTCTAAGCGCCCCTAATGAACTAATATGATATGGAAGGCCCCCTTTGATTCAGTAAAAGACTGTTACAGCATTATATCTTTTCATTTACACAGTTGAAACTGTGCTTGTTTATATCAAAACGTGGCCCTATTGGGATAAAACAGGGTGCAATTATTTCCTCAAATTATTATTTGACCATAGCTTAACCTGTATTGATACACAATTTATACACATTTCAATGATGTCATATGATTAACATGTTGTTTAGCCATCAATAGTCCTTAATAGTCACTTGAGAGCTGGATTATCTGTTTCTTATGCATCACAACAATATTTTCACTTTTGCACGATTGTCAAATGCCATCAGAGAAATCGGTGCTTTTTCTTATTTGCTTTCTCATGTTTCAAAAGATCTATAAATAACTCTTGCTGTAAGCTTTCATGAATCACGGCTGACTTGAATAATCTAAAACGATTTTTTAGACAATTTCCTCTCTTTTTTGTAAAGTAGGTACACTTGGGACAAGATCTAATGTGATCCTGGACAAAAATATTGTAACCAACTTTGAAGTCTACCCCTAAGCAAACTTACATACAAAATTTAATTATATGAAATGTTTCCCCTTTTATGCTGCCGCAGCAACAAAAGTTTATGACAGAAAGAAATTCTAATACACAGAGTTGTACTCCTTTAACCCGAGGATACTTTTTATCAAGTTTCAAAAAGATTTACATATCAGATTGGGAGAAAAAAGAATTTTTGAGAAAATGCCAACAGACAGACAAACACACGGACAGATGACAGGAAACAACCGAAAAAATGCATTACATCTTGATTTATCCTCAGGTAAACTAAAATAACCAAAAAAGAAAACAAACCATTTGAAAAAAAGTCATTTTTAAAAAATCTTAATTTTGTCCATTCTTGGAAATGTGCACTATTCAGGGGGAAATTCCAAAAGCAACATTTTACCGGTTTTATTTTTTCTCGATATTTCACGATAATCATCAGTATATTTGTGCGCAACTTTTAAATAATTTTCAAATCTTGACAAAAACTGGAACAAAGAAAATTTTTGAACAGAATTTGCTTAAAATATATAAAAACAATGAATTTTTGGGTTACCCCCTTACACCAGTTGATATAAAACATTTTTTGTACATAATTATATATATTTTTGTTTCATACAGGATCACGGACTACTGGGCATTATTTTTAGAATAAATTACGCGATGAAACTAACAACCAGAACACTTGCACACTGTTTTAATCAGGGTACCCTCTTTTATCATGGTGAAAACTTAAAATTCCGAGAAAATTGTTTTCTGGAATGTTCGATTTGAAACATTTCATGAATATGAACCGGTATCTAGTGTACTAACTTCACGCCAAATTTCATTAAATTCCGAGCGTGGGCAGACTCCCATGTTATTTTTCCTATTCGTGAGACACCCCCTTTGATATTTTTATCTCAAGCCCTAACCAAAAGCATACAAAATAGGATAAGACTGATTTTGCGCCTAGTAAACCAGAGACTACCCCAGACGACCATATTAAGTGAATGTAATTTTACATTTCGGGTCCCTCTGGATAGGAAACACTTTGGGAAATGAACACATGCATTTCTTATTCATTTTCAATTTCCACAGTATTTTCTAGAGCATTGTTATTTTAATATTGTTTGGGTCCCAAAATGCGTCAAATGGACTTGATAATACGCCTAGGACTTCAATAAAACAACATTCATTGTTACGCGAACTTACGCCTCTGAATTTGCAGCGCAATTCGAAATTTTTTGCAGGAGATAGTTGGATTAATGTTTGACATGGTGGCGACATTATTTTCGTACAGTTGACCACAGTCCACCTTAGACAGCTTACATAGGGTTTTTTCGTGAATGCGAGGTGTTGCATACATTAAAAGTGCGATCAGATTGTTGGGCTTATTGTTTAAATGGTGTAGACAGCGAGGGTGAGTCTCATTTCATCGCATTTTTAATGCAAATGGCGATTTTATACGGGTCAAAATCAGTTTCGGATTTTGTTGCCGCTTCAAGCTTCGCATTACTTCGAGCATCAATGGAGTTTGAGGACATGTCAGAAGTTAAGGCCTATTTCCCCAGGAGCGTGAATACTGTCTCCACATCCTCGGCTAGGTGACATTGTATATCAAATCTAAGAAACATACTTACTTTCAGTTTTTGTCCCCAAAATCAACCAAAATTCAATCATTTAGCCGCCATCTTTGTCCACTGCCGATCTTTTTGACCACAAAAACTTGTGTACGTTGGACCCCTTGTAACACATAACATGGCTAAGGTAGAAAATGCAGGTTACTGATCAATATTTCTTTGTTTACGTTTGGTTAATGATTTGACCAAACGCCGACTGTCAATCAAAAACATCGATTAGCCAATGGGCGATCAGAAAAATGTCATGCCCCAATTGTTCTTCGTTGCACGTGTTATTGTATCGATTTATCGACTGACAATCAAAACAATCGACATGCCAATGGCAAATTATTTTGTGCTGACAATAGACTAGGTTTACCGTTATGTTTTGATAAACCGTCGGTGTTGTTATAAAATCTCGTAACTACGGCTTTAATCAATCCGTAGTTACGAGATTTTATAACAACTCCTACGAAATACTATTTTGTTTGTCCGAATTAACGTCACGACTGACTGGATAAAATCGTTCCCTATTAACGATCACATCCCCATTGTTTGTCTTAAATTTTATGTTGGGCGGAGCGATCTGTCGATTGGCGTTTGGTCAATTGAGACCGACCACTGTGAAAGGGGCCTCATGAGAAGTGGGAAAAGAACTGACCGAAACTCTTCACACGAAGATAATTTTCTGCATCTAGGATGGTTTCTTGTCTTACTATTTTGTTAACTGTCCAATTATCACATTTTGTAGTCTTAATCCGTTTCTCGAACTGTGGCTTTATGGATTTCCCAGAAGGCCCCCTTTAGCCCAACAGGTCATATGTATTTTTTTCATCCGGGACGCCAAACCAAGGACACATGTTGACTAGGTTTTTACGTCCCTAATAGTTAAAGTTTGGGAAAACACATTGAGACAAAAGAAGAAATTGCTGAATATAAGCATTTTCCCATTCTGTCTCTTTTTTGTACTAGTTTATACTCAAATCATGTAATCAACATTCAATTTCTAATTCGCAGAAACTTTCAAATTGGAGCATATCGTCGGTGTAAATGCAAGACTTCGCATGTCGATTTTTGCGATTTTTAAAGTTAAGTCTTGTATATCTAGTTAAGACAATTCTTGCAGGTTTTGAGATATGTTTACTGATCAGTATTAATGACACATTATTTGTGAACAATACATTATATTTCAGGTAAAACTTTTCAGAAAAGTTCGGAAAAATTATACTTTTTCCCTTCTCCCTTTAAGATCTTCCAAACACGAGATACGAGGTTTTGCATTAGCAAAGACGATATTCAAATCTGAACTTTTAGAGAAGAGTTAACGGCAAGCTGTTGTTTTATAACGTCGATTTTCAACAGAACCTCGTGACTGCAGCTTGTTTTTAAAGCTGTAGTTACGAGGTTATGGTTGAAAAGCAGATATATACTCAACAGAAAAAAGAAACTATACAATTTTAGATTTAAGTTATTTGTCTTATTTCAAAGCAAACTTGTAATATTTTCACGACTAGAAATTTTCACAACTAGTTTTCTATATAATAAATGAATACGTCCGTTTTATTGGTCAAAAATAAATATGCACGTGCATATCATTAAATTCATTTAAATACCCCACCCACATTACGGTATTCAATATATTGCTATCTTTTTTCTGCATGTGTAGTGTTCGTTGCTAGGCATATAACAAACCAGAGTTAAGTTCTAATTTCCGCACAAAGGTAAGCCCCTTGACGCCGGTAAAAACTGTGTAGTCGGCATGTTCAGACAGGGACCATAACGTTTTACGTTTGTAAGCTCGTGAACTGATGAAATCAGACAATAGTTAGTTTCTAGAACACTTTTTGACATTTACGGAGCTTAAAACGTGAGAAAAAAGGAACGAGCCTTAAACAAGGCAAATAATTCATGTTTGGCAATAACGTGACGTTAACATACCGTTATTCAGACAACTGTAGGAAAGGCTCGTGAGATCATCATTTGAAATAATGAACCGTTCAACGTCTTATTGGAAACATTATCCTCGGTGCTAGGCGCCTGGTAGACTGAGGCCCTCAGTGCTAGACGGAGATGACGTCATCGCTCACATTTGACCAATATGTCACAAGTTACAGACTAACCGACTGAGTAACCCCCTCCTTTATGACGGGAAACAGTTTAATGTTAGTGTCGTAGGAAGTTTAAGACGTGTGTACAGAAATACGCGATTGAATTAGAGAATTCTTCACTGGAGGATGGTTTCTTAATGTAATAATCCGAGATCAGACGGCTGGTCTTAACCATATTATAGCGCTTTTTCAGTCGATACTGTAAATAGGAAACACAAATAGTGACTTTAGATAAAGTTTAGAACAAATTCTGATCATTTTTATTTGAATAAAGAGGATAAAACATTAATTGCATTGTTCAATTTGACCCCTTTATAAATGACACTGTAATAGCCACATCAAGAAAAAGTGAACACTCTCTTCTAACCCCATATTTCTCATGCCAAAAGGCAAACGTATATCTTTGATACATTTAATTTCACGAGCTGTGATTAAGTTTTGATGAATTCAAATGAAAGTAAGGTGTATAGTTTCTTTTGCCTTTTAGTATATATATATTTTTTTTTAAAAAAAATAATGATTAAAAAAGAAAGAAACACACGCGCACACACAAAACACACACACACACACACACACACACACACACACACACACACACACACACACACACACACACACACACACACACACACACACACACACACACACACACACACACACACACACACACACACACACACACACACACACACACACACACACACACACACACACACACACACAAACACACACACACACACACACACACACACACAACCCCAACAACAACAAAACCGAAGATTGGATCACGTTGCTGTTGTTCTTCCGAAACATAGTAATATGATAGTAACACGAAATTGATTGATTGATTGATTTAATTTGATTTGATTTGTTATGATTTGATTTGATTTGGTTTGATTTGATTTTTCTTGATTGGATTGAAATGGATTTGATAAGATTGGATTGGTAGGTTGGTTGGTTAATTGATTGATTGATTGATTGAAACCATCTGCAGTTACGAGGTTTTCGAGGAAAAGCGACGATAAATGTTTTAATGCTTAAAGAATCTCTCGTTTAACCTCGAATCTCTTGCCAAACACACAACAGGTAAAAAACCATATTCAAGAAAAACCTATATGGCTTGATCATTTCTGTTCAGGGAAATTTCGAACAAAGTTAATTTAGTCCTTGTCTCTTTACCTACCCACAATTTAATAGTAACATTTATGGAAAAACTTGACCTTAATAGAAAGCGAAAACTCGTAGCCAGGGCTAAATTTCCTTACCTTTGGCAATGAAACAATAATAAGATAGATAATGCAATGCATCACACAACGATTCAATCTCTGACTCTCCCCGTGTCTTTTTCTGAACTCTGGAATATCTAGTAGTATACCCCTTAAAAAGGGAAATGCTTATCGCCGACGAAAACACAAGGTCAATGTAAACATGTGCACATTCAAACACGAGGAATGCAGTGTTGTATAATGGCACAAATAGGGATCGATTTTATCAGTTATCAGTGACGTAAATTCGGACAAACAAATGGTATATCGTGGGTGTTGTTATAAAATCTCGTAACTACGGCTTGACTCAAGCCGTAGTTACGAGATTTTATAACAACACTGACGGTTTATCAAAACGTAACGTTTTACCCAGTCCATTTTTAGAACAAAATTTATTGCCATTTTTGGTAAGGATTGACTTGCCTTGACACAAATGGAGTCTTTACGTAAAATGAATCTTTACCCAAAATATCTCGTTTTGATATCTCAATTCAAGACAACTTGGCAAATAACTGAAAGAAAAGAAGAAAATGCTGATAATCAGCATTTACTCCTTTTCTTCCAGTACTTTTCAAGTTATGACAAATCTATTTTCAATATTTCGTGTCGATGGTTCTGTCTTCTTTCCCCTTTTCCGGAGGGAAAGTCATTAAAACTTGTTTTTAGGACTGTTTTAACTTCAAAGAAAACATGGAAGGAAAAGAAAAATGCCACTTAAAGTGACATTTCACGATTATTTTTACATAAATTTTACTTTTATTCTATCTGAAAAAGCATGTTTTCGTATTAAAATTCTGAAAATTTCAGGCCAAAATATTCAACCGTTTACGAGAAATACATATTTTTTGTGCTAAAATTAAACAAATTGTTGTGGACAACAGTTCAGATTTATATATAATTTGTCATTTCTGTCTCAACTTTGAAGGCGTATTTTTCGCTTATTGATAACAACTTCAAAAAACTGATAGCGTTTCTACGCATTAGAACAAACAATCTTTGCATCAATACATACTTTTAAAAAATGAAATAAATGTGAAATGTCACTTTAAATCGCTTAATTCGTCTGTGGTTTCCATTAATTTGTTTTCTGTAGGTTTCAATATCGAACAATTAGTCTAAATCTTTGAGGTTTGGTGAAAGGTCAAAGGCCCTGTTCAGATTTTTTAAAAATATTTATTTTACATCGATTGAGAAACAAGTTCTTACAACTTAGGGCTGTGTCTCGATAGTTCAGTCGGTAACGTAGGAGTACGTAAATTCAGGGGTCGCGAGTTAGAACCCGGTTCTGCCGATATCCATTTTGACATTTGAGTCATTTGTCTCTCACCAATGGGTGTGAATCATCTATGTGAGAGAGCAGCTGCATGTTCAGTTTGGATATTGTGGTGGTACTGGTGAGAGATATATAAGGAATCCACGGTTAGGTGCTCCAGCCGCCGAGATATGACCGTAACAGTTACTGTCTGTTCAAACGGTGTAAATTCCTAATAAATCAACTTAATTTTTACAAGTTGATAGGCAAATACCTCTCGAGTTTGCTTCCTGGAGACTTCACAAGTACTCGCACCGAATGCATGGGCAGATGTAAAGACCAAAAACAACCTCCGTAACCGGGGACCGAACTCGGAACCTCTTGGTCGCAAGGCCTTTGCTCTACTTCTCGATCATGAACACCATAATATAAATTTTGAATGTCAAATCAATTAACAATTTGATAGAAATATCCACTTTGCGAAAAACACGTTTCGAGATGCTAATTCTTTAGAATGTGTGAATCATCTCCTTAAAAGGAGCCTTGTTTCAAATGTAAAATGTATCGACCCTAGTAACTCTGCTCAGTCTGTGCAGAATGGCTATGTCAGTAATTTGTGCACTTATACATTTTTAGTCTAGAATGTTTTCCCTGTCTTACTATTCGTCGACCACGTTCGAAAAGGTCGTAACTACAGCTTAAATAAGCTATAGTTATGACATTTTCGAACGTGACCAGCGATATGTTCATTTTCCAAATACAGTCGACACTCGTTGTGTCGAAGTCAGAGGGGCCGTCAAAAATACCTCGACATATCCGGAGTTCGACTCATCCGATTTTGATTATTTTCGATGAAAAGGAAATTTAACCATTCTTGATGGGCATCATATGTGTCCATGATTGAAATAGAGTAGGAAAAGGAAAGAAATTGCTCGATACGAGCAATTTCTATCCTTTTCCTACTAAATTTCAATGGCTGTATTTGTTTCGAAATTATTTTGATTAAACGCTTAGATATCCATATGTTGAGGACGGGGCATGACTTTCACTTCGACTTAAGCGGAATTTCGACTAAACCGATGTCGAGATAACGAGTGTCGACTGTACACCATCTGTTTGACGTCTGCCGAGTTCAATGCGTTTCTCGATTGTTTGATATCTCGTAAGGCACCTTTTTAAAGTGACATTTCAGAATTTTTTGTCTTAAATTTTACTTTCATTTTTTTTCTGAAAGAGCATATTTCCTTATGAAATTTCTGAAAATTTCAAGCCAAAATATTGCGCCGTTTACGAGAAATATATATTTTTGTGTTAAAATCAAACAAATTGTTGTGGACAACAGTTCGGATTTACATGGAATTTATCGATTCTGTCTCAACTTTGAAGGCATGTTTATCGCTTATCAGCAATAACATCAAAAAAATAATAGTATATATACTCATTAGAATAACCAATCTTGGCATCAAGACATACTTTAAAAATTGAAATGTGAATGAAATGTCCCTTTAAGCGTGACTGGTCACATTTATATAACTGTGCAGGACTCTGGAAAAAGGATCCCATTGGCATTTGAATCCAACATGGATCCAGATAAGTCTGTACATATCCACATTCCGATCAAGATTCACGTCTTCCTCTACCACAATCTTCATTGTCTGTACACTAGGGGAATCATAAATGTGTCCATACTTTTTTTTAAATAAGTATGATTATATATTACAATTTGAAAAAGATTTCGAGCAAAGAAGACGGGAAATCACTTGTGATTTCTTGAGTGCCAAGGATACTTTTAAAAGCATATAATAAAAAATGTTATGGACAAACAACCAAAATTTTGATCGGTTGTCAATAATTCTTTCATGGTGTGTCGTTCAACAGGTCTACCAAATCTAGAGAACCTCTAGCCCTTTCTATGTTCTCTGCTTCAAATCTTATTTTCCAAAATCGGTCACATTTATACCCTTTCCCAAACAACTAAATTTTAGGGTGATCCGCTTCAAAAACTGTCACAAAAGACAAAATGGATGTTATTAAAGATAGGATTTGTGTAACATATGTACATAAAATATTGAGACAAAAGGAGAAACTGCTGGTTATCAGCAGTTTCTTCTTTTGTTTCAATGTTTTCACAAGCCTTTTTCTATTAGGGATGTCAAAACCAGGTCTTGTTTGGGAAAGGGTTATCAGAAATATAGAAAATTGTCGAAATGGTTGTGTCACTTGATTCCAAACCGTGCTGAAGTAACATAAAGATATAATATAGATTCTGATCAGACTCTACTTAGGCATAGACTGTTTTGAAACATAATGGTCTCAAATGCTCCAAGGGACCTTTTTACAGAGCCAAACTCATTTTTCCTGTTATAAAAGACGTGAGCATTTTATAAGAAGTAGACCAACGCTGAGATACATATACGTAGTGTGCTAATTGGTCGGTGCGCCTTTTATATAACTGAACCGGATTCTGGATAAGCGGACATTGCGGGAAAACAGACGACGTTTCTTCCCAATTCTGTCAATTCTGCAACAGCTTCTAAAGGATTACAGCCAATTATTAACTAAAAAAATCTTCGGGCGTCATTCATAGCAACGAAAATTGACGAGGGTATCCCTCGTCTATTTCAGTTGCCATTGACTACGCCCGGAAATTTACGAGGGTTTCTCTCCTTAATTTCCGTTGTCACGGGTGACATCCGAAGATGCACGAAGAGTTTGGTATATAATGAAGGGTTGTTATCCTTAAATAATATTTTTTTATCTATTTAAATTTTGATAGGGTACGATTGCTACGGAATAGACCGTATTTAGGCACTGGGCGAGCTAGATTTATTTAATGAACCTTAACCCTTTCCCAAACAACTAACAATTAGACTTGTCCAATTTGAAAGATGCTGAAGATGACATAAGCACGGAAAATATTGAAGGGGAGGGAGAAATGCTGATGATTTACAGTTTCTTCTTTTGACTCAATTTCTTCCAATGCTGTATTCGCGACGTCAAACCCAGGTCTTGTTTGGAAAAGGGTTAAATGCCACAAAGGCTCTTTTTTCTATATTCCAGCTCATATCGATGCTTTGCAACGAAAACTTTGTAACTGCAGCTTGTATTGAGATGCAGTTACGAGGATTTCGTTGAAAAGCGACGATATAATAGTAAACATCAAAGTGCGCAGCATACTGAATGTATTCAAAATCAAGCCCGTGTAATCTATACCAGATCAAAGTGCTGGGAGCAGTGTAACTCTCTGATTGATTAAATGGTATTGTAATGAAAATATTAAAGTTTCATTCCTTTTTACAAAAATATTTTTCAAGTGTGTTCGTAGATTTAGGAAATGTTACTTTACAACATATATATAAATGGAAAAAGTCATTGGGCGGATAAAAAGTAAACCCCGAGTCCAAACTTACATTAATGTTAAGCAAATATTGATGGAAAAGTAAAAAGTTCGGGTTATTATTGCCAATTTATCTTTTTTAGAGAACATAGCCCTCTCTTGTTGCCAGCTCCATTGTACAAACTACACAACGAAAATATTTCCTCCCAAACAAGACAAAAAAGATCTAAATATCACTTTAAATAGTCTACAATCAGACGTGCCATTATATGAAATATATGGCTTGTGTGATCTATTCAAAATGTTCAAGTAAACAAGTCTTAAAGTTACATTTCACAATTATTTTTACATAAATTTTACTTTTATTCTATTTGAAAGAGCATGTTTTCTTATGAAAATTCTGAAAATTTCAAGCCAAAATATTGAACCGTTTACGAGAAATATATACAGTCAAATCTCTATATGTCGAACTTCGTGGGACCTACGAGAAAACTTCGACGTATAGAACGTTCGACGAAGAGATATTTTGGAGACAAGCGGCCATCATCGCTTTTATGGGCACGCCACGTCATGTCGGTCGGAGTTGCTTGATATCCCCCACCCCACCCGTGTTGACCCGGGTCCTTTACCAAACAAATCCTGCCTAGCATAAGCGTTAGATGCTTCTCTAGTCATTGTGAATAACAAATCCTCGTTGTAAATGCAAATCCTCATACCTCGTTTTTGGAAGATGTTTAAAGGTAAAGAAAAAAGTGCAATTACGTTTCCCAAACTGAAAGGTTTACTTGATATTTGGACATATTGTTCACTAATAAGGTGTCATTAATATTGATCAGTAAAATACTTGTATCTCAACACCTTCAAGAATTGTCTTAACTGGGCACATAATGTTTTACTTTGTAAATCGCAAAAATCTACATCCGAGGTTTCACAATTACACCGACGAAATGTAACGCTTTATACAATTTCCCGGGCCTTTTTATTTTAAATCATCAAATCACCCACTTTTGACGTCCTCAACAGTAATTAATACAAAAAAAAATCAAACACAATCAGGTAAAAATCAATATTCGATAAAGGTAAACACCCGTGTTGATTGCTCGAGTTGACGGGTCGAAAGGTGTGAAAAACTGACTTGATTGCAATTATCATCGTGTAAGTTTGAGGTTCGTAGTATAGAGGTGTGATTGTGTGCAAATATAGGCGGTTGGACTTCGGAACTGGTTCGACGTAAGGAGGAAGTTCGTGCAAGAGAAAACGACGTATAGAGATTGAAATATATAGAAATAAAGAGCAAAAGAATCGGGACTTGAAAATTACTTCGACGTAGGGAGAACTTCGGCTAAGGGAGGTTCGACATAAAGAGATTTGACTGTATTTGTGTGCTAAAATTAAACAAATTGTTGTAGACAACAGTTCAGATTTATATACAATTTGTCATTTCTGTCTCAACTTTAAAGGCGTACTTTTTGCTTATGAATAACAAATTCAAAAAAACTGATTGCTTTACCACGCATTAGAATAAACAATCTTTGCACCAAGACATACTTTTAAAAAATAAAATAAATGTGAATTGTCACTTTAATGTAAGTTTGGACTCGGGGCTACTTTTTATCCGCCCAATGATTTTTTTTTTATTTGTACATATGTTGAAAAGTAACATTTCCTGAACCATATATAATAAAAAAACTAAGGGTAATTTGTCTGACTCGTTTTCGTGTCAGAGTTATCCGACCTTGACTAGTAATGACCATTTTCGCAAAATCATCCTTATGTTTTAAAGTCATATAGCAAGTTATTCTGAATGGATGATTTCAAATGTTTAATCATTTTAGAGACTTAACATATGCGCAAATGTGATGAAATGATTGAAAAAAATATTTGAAACCATTTTCTTGAAAAACGTATAGGAAAAGTTGAAAATCCCATATTTTTGAGAAGATTTTGCAATTTTTCTTTCAATTCGCCAAAAAAAAAAATACCTAATAAATATCTTTTTTTTGGATATTTTAAAGATACTACCAAGAGCGAATTTTACACAAAAATCAGCACACCTTTCCAAGCTAATAAAAAAGATATTTTACTTTATCTTATCCCACCCACCCTATTTTAGCCTAATTATGACAAAAATATCTATATTTTCAAAAAAATCTAAAGTTTTCTGGCATATGTATACATTTAGAACAATAAAGTACTTCATTTGACATTCATCATTACAAAAAGTCGAATGTTTTGCTTTAAAAAAAATGATGGAAATTGTAGCATGGGCATTTGGTGCCGCAGAATAAACTTAAAATTGTAAGTTACGTGGCCGCTCTTCAAACTTAACTTTAGTAGACACAAAATCGCCGTAGTAATTCGCTCTTCACAATTGGATAATGCAGGTAATGCGGCCAATTCATGTGGCATAAATTTGGAAAATGCAATCATAAAATAGAATCACATTCCACAGACAGAAATTTACTTCTACTAAAAGGTGTCTATCTGAGTTTATTTATTGTAAAGCTTGTGTCGTTTGGTGACAGTATGTTGTGTCATGTAATAAAGGGGCATTGGAGTAAGTTTCCTTATTAAGTCAACTTCTCATACATTTATGAATGTATTGATTTGAATTTACCCTTTCCCAAACAAAACTTTGACGTGTCTATAAGAGAAAGCTTTGGAAGACATTGAGGCAAAAAAAAGGAAAGGGCTAGTCAGTATTTTCTCCTTTTTTCTCAATATTTTCTGAACCACATTTGGCAAAATTCTAAACTATAATAACATCTTGTCTTTTATATCAGCATCTGAAGTTGACCTCTTTCAAATTAGAAAAGGGTTCAACTTTCGCAGAAAGTTTTTTGTGCTATGGCCATGTGTATATTGTTGCAGTTTGACAAACCTCTACTGCATCACAGAAAAAGGGAGTTCAATTTATTGTCAATTGTTAACACATTCTTCCATTTATAATTCACTTTGCATGAAACTTAGAGTTCTTCATTATACAGCCTTTTGTATGAAGTCATGTTTTGGTGCGCTTTCATTTAGGTCTAACCCATTACAACACAGTGGCTCGTTTTGACTCCCATTGGAAAATGCCTTCAAAAACAATGTTGTAAATGAAGAAATTGCTTGTGGCAAGCAGTTTCTTCATTTTACACAATATCTCTTTATGAAATGACAGAAACATGTAAAATTCGTTCATATTAAATTACCGTCTGCATCATCTTTGAATTTGGAGCAGTATAAAATTTTGCTGTTGGATTAAAATGTCTTGTTAAGGTCTACAGACTCTCAACAAATCACCGCTTTCTAGCCATACGAAATACATCAAATTACACACACTTGTAAATACACTTCAAATAGGTTGATTCGCCACACCAGATTTCAAGATTATGTTTCAAGAAGAAAATAATTTACAAATATTATTTTACTCCTTATTCATATACAAGGGAGGTAATTTTGAACATTTTTATCAAATGACCCCATAAGTATGCATTAATTAAAAATTGTAAACCGTTCAAAATGCTTATAATGTTTGTACACGGAATTGAAATGTAACACAGTTAAGAAATTACTGGCACTTTTCAAATTTCGCATCTGGCTCTTTTGTGCTTTTGAGGGGTTGGATACCTTAATACAACTCCACCTACATTTACGGATGACTTTGCATGAAGATTGCACAGAATATTATTAAGTATGTAAACATGCAATATGATTGCAGTTATAGGATTTTATGTTGTGTCAAGTATGCTATCTAACAGTACTTTCAGTACTTTGATTTCAATATGGTTTTTCAGAGTGTGTTTTTTTCTTCTCTACTAGGAACACGAAAACTATGTATAGTTTCGGTGTATAATTATAATTCTTTATCTAAAATACAATTTTTCCAATGTTTGGTACATTTAAAACTTGTTGCTTTAAAACATTCAATAATTGGATGGACAGCAATATAAAGGCGACAGATCCGAGAGGGTAAATACATTTGCATTTTCAAATCTAATTCCTATAATGTAGGTTTTTATTTGAATCGTCTCGACAAGAGGATTCCAATACGTACCCTCAACATATAGCTTGGTAATCCGCGTTTTCTCTGATGAAATTCCCTCTTTGATATGTTGAAGTCGCTCATTTGAAAATCAGCGTCATCAATATATCAGAGAGAAAACATCATATTATTTCTTTTAAAAATGCTCTTACATGTAACTTGTCTTACCCTGTCTTATCTGTAGCTCTGAATATCATTTTAAGTCACAAACACATTCCTAAGTACTTGATATCGTTGATTTTCAACAAAAAAAGCAAAACTTTAAAACAAGCTGCAGTTACAAGGTTTTTGTTGAAAAGCGACGACATAGTCTTACACTAATGTCTATCTATATCTGAAGTAACGTTGCGCGTTTTTCCGCGAGAGTTCCGGTTAGAATCAAGATGGCGGACGTCCAGGCCAGTAACCAGCCGACAACACAGAGGATGAAACCAGCGTGAAGATCATAGATTGGTGCCCAGCCCAGTGGGTAAAATATGGCTTCAAGATAGACGGAGAAACCAACCATCAGGAATAAACCTGAAATTGAAGAAAAATATTTGAAATTAATAAATAAAATATACTTGGTAAAATTATAACAAGTCGTCGTTGTTATTGCATAACCTTGCAACTACAACTTTAGGCAAGATGTTGTTACGAGGTTTTGCAATTTCACTGACGATATAATAAAGTAGCCAGGTCATATATTGGTGCCCGGCCGAGCGGGTAAAATATGGCTTCTAGATAGATGAAGAATCCTACCTTTAGGAATAAACATAAAATTGGAAAAAATAGATAAATCATGCTTGATGAAATAATAACACATGATAAGAAGATTTGTCAAACATTGGTGCCAGGCCAAGTTGGTAAAATATGGAACGTGTTGGATTTTTGGAAAAATTAACAGTTAAAAAAGTTATTAAAGATCTTCAATAACTTTTTCATCAGTTAAGTTTTCAAAAATCCAACACATACAGCTTATTCCTGACATTTTCATAACTTGTCTGTTTCAATCCGAATTAAAATTGGTCAAGTATTGACAAAAATATTGACGATTTTCTGAAATTCTGAGTCACGTGATTAACCATCGTGTTTACGCTTATCCAAGTGCACATCTTTACATGGCCAAACTTGACATTAATGTTCGACCTACTTTTCGGACCAATGAAATTACATAATATTTCAAAATTTCGCCGCTATATTTCGCGTAAACAAGAGTGCGCGCTAGTATATGTGACGTCTATACATAGCCACGCCTCCGTCTCTAATGGACCGCTAGCATATTACACTAGGTCAAAAAGAGCATGTATAGTAGATTCCACGCGATATAAACATTCAATGCGCTGCAAGCATTTGAATGTTTATTTTACGTAGAATCTACTATATAGCCTCTATCTAATACCTAAACTCTTTTAAGTTTGTAGATTAACGTCGACTCGACACAACGCAATGTTTTTCGTTTGGATTACCGGCGAGTCCACTATATATTATACCACGGCTAATTAGAAGACAGCGTCTGGCATCATTTTGATTTTGATTTTGATCTTAACGAATGGGACATCTTTATCCAAGGTTGCTGCTGACACATCCTTCGACAATATGTCGCTTGTTGTAACGTCCTAGAACCAATGGAACAACAAAATGATTGCCCCAACTTCTCTGCTTAAAGTGAATTTGTGGGCACCTTATAATTACCATAGAATACATACCCCCGATGGCCATTCCTACCGCGGACACTATACCCATGTGGACCTGTTCTGAAAGTTTGTTAACAACCAGTGCTACACAGCCCATCAAATTGGATGTTGCGTTTCTTTTTAACTCTAGTATAAGTTTTATCAGCCTATCTTTTAAAAAAGATCTACTGCACGCAGCTAATTCTTGGCGATTTCCCACCTTCCCATCTTAACCCTTTCCCAAACAAGACCTGGATTTGGCCTCTCTAATACACAAGGCTTGGGAAAACATTGAAACAAAAGAAGAAACTGCTGATGACCAGCAGTTTCTCCTTTTGTCTCAATATTTTCTGATCCATATCTTACACAAATCCTATCTTTAATAACATCAATTTCGTCATTTGTGGCAGTTTTGCAGTGGATCACCCTAGAAGTTTGTCGTTTGGGAAAGGGTTAAACTTAATTTGTGGGCACCTTACTCTAGAATACATACCCCCGATGGCCATTCCTGCCCCGGACACTATACCCATATGGACCTGTTCTGAAAGTTTGTTAACAACCAGTGCTACACAGCCGATCAAATTGGATGTTGCGTTTCTTTTTAACTCTAGTATAAGTTTTATCAGCCTATCTTTTAAAAAAGATCTACTGCACGCAGCTAATTCTTGGCGATTTCCCACCTTCCCTTCTTAACCCTTTCCCAAACAAGACCTGGATTTGGCCTCTCTAATACACAAGGCTTGGGAAAACATTGAAACAAAAGAAGAAACTGCTGATGACCAGCAGTTTCTCCTTTTGTCTCAATATTTTCTGATCCATATTTTACACAAATCCTATCTTTAATAACATCAATTTCGTCATTTGTGGCAGTTTTGCAGTGGATCACCCTAGAAGTTTGTCGTTTGGGAAAGGGTTAAACTTAATTTGTGGGCACCTTACTCTAGAATACATACCCCCGATGGCCATTCCTGCCCCGGACACTATACCCATATGAACCTGTTCTGAAAGTTTGTTAACAACCAGTGCTACACAGCCGATCAGGACCGCCATCAAAACGAAGAATGTGCCGATAATAACCATGGATCGGACTGCATTCAGGCTTGGCATGTAGTCTTCATCTGTAAAATATAAGATTAACGCTTTCTCAAACGGCGCAATTTTAGGGCGGCCTTATTCAAATGCTTCTGCAAGCATCCAAGTAAGTGGGTGTTTGGATAAAGATCAGATTTATGTATGATATAGTATGGAAAATACCGAGGAAAAGGAGAAAATGCATATTATAAATTTTTTTCTTCTTTTTTATTGATGTTTTTCCAAGGATTTTCTTGTGGAAACACCAATACCAGAGATTTCTTGATATATCTTGATATATCTTGAGATTTCTTGATATGTTTAAGGATAAAGCGTTCTTTGGAGCAAGATATATAAGACGCTCAATGGGATGCGCAATTATCTTATATTTCGTGTGGAAACCCTCGGTTAACTCTGTTGAAACAATACATGTATAAGAGAGAATTGACCAAGTTGTTCCGAATGATCCATGGTACTATAGTAATACCACATACTTCATCCAAATGACGTCATTATGACGTCATTTATATGAAGTATGGAGCATTTGGAACACCTCGGTCAGAATCTAGTTCTTAAAAACGCTTTATCTGAAACATATTAAGAAATCTTAAAAAAACTATCGCTCTAAAGAACGCGACTCAGATCTTGTTTGGAAAAGGTATAACGTGTCTAAAAAATAAACCCCTGGTTTTGACGCGTCGATTAGGAATGGCGGACGAGAATTGACCAGTTAGAGCATTCCATTTGATAAGCATGGGCTGCTCTGCCAGGTCATTTATCGTGAGGTACAACTAAAAATATTATGGCACATATTTACAAATTTTACTTATGCAAACAATTGGAAGGCGAAACTACACAAAACTCGCTACAATTTGCATGCGTTGGTTCAAGTCTTACAGAGATACCTGCAAGATTCGAACGAACACATGCAAAATTACAGTAGTATAGAGTTCGGTAATGTGTTGTTGACATAGGAGAATTTTTTAAACATGCGTCATGATACCGTGACCCTACTGTAGTCTAGAAAATTGTTTAAAAATCTTAGTACCGTTCACAAACATACTTATTAAAATATAACGTAAAAATGATTATACGAATGTACATGAAAATAACTCACCAAAATCCTCGAAATCCCTACACGTTTTGTTGAATGGCGTATCCACGCATCGTTCCCACAAACCAGAATACATATCGCCATCAATATTCGCGAAATAACCTTTGACCCAATAATTCAGCCCGAGGGCACAGGCCCCGCACCCCAGGGTCAGAATCCCGAAGGTGACACCCAGATAGCTCATGCAACTTGGCATTTTTTTGGTATTAATGTTTGAAAGTTATGAGACCTTACGTATGCATATGAATGTAAAAGTTAATAAAGTTTTCCAAAGACATTGGTAATATCAGGTATTAGTTTTGTAACATACAAATTATCATTTATTATCGATTAAACCCAATATTGTGGGTACTCATTTGCATCGTCTCGAAGAGACGATTCAAATGGGTACACACAACATTGGGTTTGGAATCCAAATAATAATTTTGGACTGTTATTAAGCCTCATATCTGTGTCAAGGTTTACTTTTCTTGGATGTTATTCATATTTCGAGTTCAATGGAGCGTGGTAGTTTGAATACTGATGGCTTTTGAGTAATATGTAAATGAACAGTTGAAATCTATTTTACCCTTATTACAATATTCGGAACATTTTAAAATACAAAATCCAGATAATGGCAAAATATGACAAAATAAAAGGCAAAAATGTTCAATGAACGAAACTTTGTATTTTCATAACATGTAATACATTTGGGGGAGCGGAGATAATGCTGTTTTTCTTTCCTTTTTTTTTTTTTTTTTTTTTTTTTTTTTTTTGTTTGAACCTTTACCAAATCATTTTTCTGTTTAAAGCATCCAATCTTATAACATTTTTTTTAAAGAATTTAGATCTCCCTTATCCGGAACGAAATCATTTTCTGGCATCAATAAAAAATGCATGTACCGAGAATCCATATACAATGCACTTTAGTTAAACATTTGAAAAACCAATATTGGAAAACATTGTTATGTGGAAAATGATTAAAGTGACATTTTATCTGAAAGAGCATATTTCCTTATGAAAATTCTGAAAATTTCAAGCCAAAATGTTGCGCCGTTTACGAGAAATTTATATTTTTGTGTTAAAATTGAACAAATTGTTGTGGACAACAGTTCGGATTTATATGCAATTTATCGATTATGTCTCAACTTTAAATGCGTGTTTCTCACTTATTGGCAACAACTTCAAATCAAAGTACTGAAAGTACTGCTGGGAAGCAAATTTGTTGATAATGTCTAATGTCTAATGGCGAATTTCCCCCTTTCGAAAACGACTTTAAGACATTCTAGCACTCTATATTATCTCCAAGACTCAATGTCATGTTCTGGAGTATGTTTTCTTGTATAATAGGGCGGTCACGGTTCATTAATCTATTTTATGTATGACGTGAACTTTTCAAGCGGTTTATTCCATTCACCCCGCATTACTGAGCTCTTTCCTCAGATATATGACTTGATAGTAGAATCATTGTACTTTGTCCAAAAATTGATCCCAACCGACCAGAAAAAACGACAAAAATTCCAGGCCCTTTTTCTAGTCGGTTTGGATCGGTTTTTGTGAAAAGTACAAGGAGTTTCCAGATAAGTAATACATCTGAGAAAAGGGCTCAGTAAGACGGAGTACATGCAACAAACCGCATGAAAATTGACGCAGAAAAAAGAAAGTTATTGCACAAATTCTTACCTGAAGCGTGGTTATTTTGGCCGTAGTCGTTACCATTTCGCTTTCTGGTCGGTTGGGACAATATCTTGGAAAAAGTACCACGAGTTATCTAATATGTCATACATCCGATGAAAGAGCTCGGTACGACGGGGTACATGCATTAAACCTTTTGAAAATTGACGCACAAATAAGGAAGTTATTGCAAAATATCTTACCAGAATCGAGATTATTTTGTCCGTATTCGTTATCCATCCCATCATGCACAATCCCCACCGTGAGTAATCTTTTTGATAGCCCCCTTTCTTCGCCAAATTCCATGGGGTCATGACCCCCTGACCCCCCTCTGGATCCGCGCATGCTAATTTTGTCGTCTGCTACGGCTTTTTTTCAATTTTGACCACCCTGAAATGTTGCTATTTTGGAAATGGTTAACAAGCCAACAATGCAAATTTGATTTGATTCTATGTAGGCCTATTCATCTAGATCTAGATCTATAGATTAAAAAGTTAACACCGTTTTTAATCGGAATGGTGAAAGGGTTGCTAGACTTTGATTTCTATGCATTTTGAGCATATCATCACATTTTCTGGTTTCCCAGATTTCTACTTTCGTTTTAAAACGCCTACACGCGAATACTAGCTAGGCCTATTAGACAAGATGTCTATGTCATTTAACTTAAAACACCCACTCAGTTGATCAATCAATTATTGTGAACGCGATTAAATGCATGGCTTATCGAATATCATTGTTTAGTTTCGTACGTTAAAACGTGTAAGAATTTGGGCATAGAAAGGTTCTAAAAATAGATGTGTCCTAGTTCCTATTTTTAGCGCTTGAATTGGGTCGCATATTTCATAGTTCAGTAAACTTGACTGACCCATTTTCAACGATAGATATTGGACTGGCTATTGAACCGTAATAAAAGCAAATTACTACGTGATCGTTTCTCCTCTTTTAACACATCTTTAATTGGAGGTTTCATCATCGGTCACACAATTGAAAATCTTATGTATAACTATAGAATTCAATATTGAATATTCGAAAGGTTGTTCTTGTCTCTGATCTTTGCTTTGGATAGAACTATTTATGGTGAGGAGGACCGGGAGGTGTTGTGTGGTATGCAGAGAATGGTAAAGTGCAGAGAAGCACGACTGAAAAGAAAAGCAAATTTTGCAAAATTTGCTTCCCAAAAACTAATAGTATTTATACTCATTAGAATAACCAATCTTGGCATCAAGACATACTTTAAAAAAATGAAATTGGAATGAAATGTCCCTTTAACTTGAAATTCGTTGTTTTCTTATTACCATAGCTTTTGTGCTTGTGATTAAAGAAAGACATTATTTAGAGAAAGGGTAAAAACATTTTCCTGTAAAGTTTTGATCTTTTTAATTAAAATACCGCTCCTGAAACATTCACTTTGGTGAGAACCAATTGTTATTAGGCGAACATTTACAATGGTAAAGTTTGTAAGGTGAATATATTCCCTTTAAAGACAAGAACGTTCGTGTTGGTTGTTAAAGGGGCCCATGCTAGGTCTTTCAGGCATCAGTAAACCATGGAGACAGTCAGAATTTGCATTGTTGTGTGGTGCTTTTAATTATCTAGGGCCAAGTTTTTCACAATCTAACAATGCACAGTTTCCCATAAATGTTTGCCGCGGCTCTAGCGCAGTTGGTAGCGCATTTGCCTCTCACTGGAGAGTTCTCGGGTTCGATACCCGGCTTTTCTTCGGGAGCTTGTCACAGAAAGTCATTTCTTAGGTCAAGGTAAAAGGTCATGGTCCTAGGTCAAGGTAAAAGGTCATGGTCCAAAATGAAATTACTTGGCAAGAGGTATCAATGAGTATAAGGTAACGTCCAAGTTAAAAAGGTTTTGAAAAATAGATCAAACTCCAAGGTCAAAGCCAAATATGAAGGGTGTTGGAAGGAGGTGAGATAGGCCAGATTAAAGATTTTTTTTAAAAAAAATAGGTCGAAGGTCAAGGTCACAAGGTCCAAAGTCACGGTCAAAAGAGAAATGTCATGATAGGAGGTGTACATTTGTGAACATGAGATTTAAGTTTTTTAAAAGTATGTCAAAATCCAAGGTTATGGCCACAGGGTCATGGACAAATGTGGACATTGTTGGTAGAAGGTCTCCATGTGTGAAATTTCGAGACTGTTTGTGTAAAAGGACATGAGATATATGTTAGGTTAGAGTTATTTAAAAGTAGGTCAAACTCAAAGGTCAAGTTCACAAGGTCCAAGCCCATGGTAAAATGTTAATGGTGTTGCTAGTAGGTGTCCATGTGTGTAATTTCAAGGCCGTATGTGTAAAAGGACATGAGAAATAGGTCAGGTTAAAGTTTTTTATAAGTAGGTCAAACTCCAAGGTCAATGTCAAAAAGGTCCAAGGTCATGCACAAATGTGAAAGGTGTTGGTAGGAGGTGTCCATGTGTGAAATACCAAGGCTGTATATGTAAAGGGATTAAGATATAGGCCAGCTGAAAAAAATAAAAGTATCTCAAACTACAGGGTCAAGGTCACAAGGTCCAAGGTCATGGTCAAATTTAAATGGTGTTGTTAGGAGGTGTCCATGTGTGAAATACCAAGGCTGTTTATGTAAAGGGACATGTGATATAGGTTAGTTGAAAGTTTCTTAAAAGTAGGTCAAACTAAAAGGTCAAGGTCACTAGGTTCAAGGACATGGTTAAATGTGAACGGTGTTGGTTGGAAATGTCCATGTGTGAAATATCAAGGTTTTATGTATAGTAAGGCATAAGATATAGGCTAGGTTAAATATTTTTAGGCAAGGTTAATGTTTTTTTTCAAAAGTAGGTCAAACTCCAAGGTCAAGGTCACAAGGTCAATGGTCATCGTTCCAAATGAAAGGTCTTGGTTAGAGGTATCCTCAGGTATAATATCAATGCTGTATCTGTACTAGGACATAAGATAAGGCAAGGTTAAAGTTTTTAAAAACGGTCAAAAAGTAGGTCAGACTTCAAGGTCAAGGTCACAAGGTCAAAGTGCATTGTCTCAAATGAAAGGTCCTGGTTAGAGGTACCCACAGGTGAAATATAAAGGCCGTATCTCTCACAGGTCATGAGATACGCCGACGCAGACATCCGAGGGTATGGCAATAGCTCTTCCGTGACTTTCGTCCCGGGCGAGCTTTTAAAGGTGGAACGTTCGCCTCTTAATATAGAATTGACAATCGTTAGGTCGAGATCAGATTAGTCGAATTTCTGACTCATTCGAAGTGAAGCTTTGACCCCATGAATAATGTTAAATGAAATTATTTATGAATAAATAGCCATTGGAAAAGAGTTTGGAACGCGTGAGACATTGCTCGTTTAGATCAATTGACCAAACGCCAATCGACAGATCGCTCCGCCCAACATAGAATTTACGACAAACAATGGGGATGTGATCGTTAATAGGGAACGATTTTATCCTGTTAATCGTGACATAAATTCGGACAAACAAAGTAGTATTTCGTAGGTGTTGTTATAAAATCTCGTAACTACGGCTTGATATAAGCCGTAGTTGCGAGATTTTATAACAACACTGACGGTTTATCAAAACATAACAGTAAACCTAGTCTATTGCTAGCACAGAATTCTTTGCCATTGGCATGTCGATTGTTTTGATTGTCAGTCGATATATCGATACAATAACACGTGCAACGAAGAACAACTGGGGCATGAGATTTTTCTGATCGTCCATTGGCTAATCGATGTTTTTGATTGACAGTCGGCGTTTGGTCAATTCCTCTCGTTCACTCAAGACCTTTCTCGATGAATAAGAAAAACAGTTACATATCATTTCTATTGAAACTGAACAAAATCGGATGAGTCTAACTCTGGATATATCTAAGCAATGCAAGCACTTCGTTCAATTTCGCCTTCAATTTCACCGTTTTTCGTGAAAAGGTAAACTGACGATATCGTCCGTATTTTAAAAATTCGGACAACGTTGCCAATTTCCGTTGCCACGGGTGACATAGAAGGGGTGGAATGCCTTAAAAATGTACGATTTTTTTCACAAGATTGTTAAAATACTGTTATGTTCTATGGACATGTACATATAGCTCACAATAAATGAACTAGCAAAGCAATTCTAGCTATTAGCTAGATATGCTCTGTCATGTCATTTATTGTGGGCTATACCTACGGACGAACAGACGTGGAACACGATATCAGTCAGTCAGGTAACAAAATACATCCGTATTTGGCGTTGAGTGAAAATCTTTTTATAAATATCATAATTGGTATGAAAAAACTTTAAAAGAAATGTAAGCCTCAATGGTAAATGAACCCATCCAAAGTTAACACACATATGGCCCAGTCACTATATTGCGTCAAATGTTTACAAAATTCATTTAAAATGTCCGTTGATTGGCAAAATTAAACTCTTGTGTCAAAAAAACACCTTCCTAATAACCAAATATCAAAGTTTCTACAATTTTCAAACATTAGAAGTGTTTTTATTTCGTCTTTTAAATTGGATATTTTGGTCTTTTCCGATCTTTACCTAAGAAAAAACGCTAAACTTCCGACTTGAAATTATGACGTCATACCGGCCACTTAATGATGTCATGGCGGGAAAACGGGAAGTCATGGGTCATTTCCCGGAAAGCCTGAGATTTCTGAAAAAAAGGTAAATGTCCGACTTTTCTGTCATAAAGCGACTTCCCCTATCGATACACAAAACTCAAAATTCATCTAAATGTTAGAAAAATTGTTAAAACAGTAAAAAAAATAGGTCGTTAGTGAGTGAAGGAATGTGCCAAAGAACGGTTTTACTCTGATGATCGACAAATGGATAAAAACTGTGATAGAAAAGTCGCACACTTTATCTTTGCCAGAAACGTCATGCTCTAGATTAGGGACGGAGTCAAGCCATTGTATGACGTCAATTCGTGGCAATTTTAAGGAAATTGCCGATCTTTTTTTCTCGAAAATCATCCAAGTAACGACGTAAAGAAAAGCAAACAAAACTTTTTAAACAACCGAGTTTGGCGGATCATTTATAAAACACGTTAATTTAATGATTTTCCTCCAATATACGGTAAAATCAACTGCCTAGCTTGGTATCCTTTAACCTGTGTAATCAAGAGCAAAACGTTTTTAATTTTCAATACAATGTTGCATGTGCTGGTTCGAATCTTGCAGGTGTAGGACACCTGCAAGATTGAACCATCACATGCAAAATTATAGATGTTTGGAGGTCGATATTATGTTGTTTACGAATATATATTTTGTAACATGTGTCATTATATCGTTACCGTACTTTAATTATAGTTGTTGCATTGTTATGAGTTGAAAAGGGTGACAATGGAAGAAAAGGAAAACTGAATTAACGTTTACGACATCCCATTGTCACGCTGCTTGATCATTTAATGCAGACGAATTTGAATTTTACCACTTAACTCTTTTCCACAAAAGCATTGTTTGGGATAGAATCAACAGTTTGCTTTTTTTGTTTATTTTGTCATGTGTATAATATGTTGTTCTTTTTTCACGACTGTCATATTTATGTATGTATTATATGTTATGGCCAAAGGCAAAAAGCTTTGCCGAAATTTGCCATTAAAGATTTGAACTTGAACTTGAACTTGTGATTTCTAAACTCTTGCTGCAATTGTATCATCTACCACAAAGTTTTCTAAAGCCGTTATCTTGTATAGCTCACGATAATTGACCTGGCAGAGCATCATGATAGGGATGCTCTGCCAGGTCATTTATCGTGAGCTATACGGAGTCAAAAAGAGGCTTTGTGTGGGAATGGATTAAGATTAATCCTTTCCAAACGACAATTTATAACTATGGGCGGTTCAATATACTACTTAAGGCAAATGAAAAAAAAATGTTGTTTAATACCTGAATTTTCACATCTTGAAAGTTGTCTCACTCTATGTAAAAATGGGTATTGTTTTGGGAAAAGGTTGACCGCGGGCTAGTCTGGCTTACCTGCCCCTAATACTGCGTCATTGGGTCAGGCACACTTCAGCCATGGCGGCGCCCACTGGGGTGATATTTCAACAAAGGTAAAGAACAAAGTTCTTTAATTTTGTGAGCAGGGAAGGGTCATTAGAAGAGTATAGATAGGTTTCGGTATATTTTGAACACTAGCAATAAAAGTTTTACATGACCTCAACGCTAACCCGAAATAAAACGGTTTTAAATTATGTACATGAAAACTATATGAAGGCAATTTGGATTCTTCTCTAACAAGTAGTCCGATTAGCTCAGTGGTTAGAGCATCTGACTTATGATCTAAACGTCCCTGGTTCGCATCCCAAGAGTGATACATATTTTAGCCACACCCCCTTACTTTTTTACATTTTTCATACCAAATGGTTCTAGAGATTGCAAACACGTAATAAAAACAAAATTACCTATTATGTTTAAATTGCATCTTAGTGATTTCTAGAATAGTTTGGTTTGAGAATATAGGGTTAATTCACGTTTTTGAGGTCGTTAACATTCTCAGAGGCCCAAAAAATGCGTTATCGCCAGAGACCGGAGGTCGAAGGCGATAACCCATTTTGTGGGCCTCTGAGAATGTTCACGACCGAAAAAACGTGAATTGACGCTATTATTGCATAAAATATGAGTAATTTGCAAAGAAATGTAATAAAATAAGACGAATAACTAAAAAACTTAGTGAAAATTTAGCCACATTTACACCGACAGATACCAGAGTTTTCCGGCATTCGACTCGACATATATCGAGTAAGTGCGATATCCACAAGACGGGCCGTTAGATTTTCATCGTGTAGCTATATAGTCAAGTTTCATCGCATTTTTACTGACATAATCTTCATTTGGGTAGGCGAAATCCTAACAATATTCGACTTAGTTTTCTTTTGGAAACATGCTCCGGATATCCTAACGTTCATTTCAGTGCGAGTAATAAATCAAAAGGTCGGAATTTCCAAGGTAGATCTCTGGACCGTTTGGTTCGTTTCAGACATTCGTTCATTTCAATAAAAACAAAGTTGTAAAGGAAAAATTGCAGTAACTAAAAGAAGAACAAGAAACACATAGGCTTACCACCACATTTGACCTAGACCACAACCACTCAATTCTAATTTCTATCCTTCCATGTCCACGAAATACACTTTTAGTTTAAAATCTGTCAGCTGCCCGTTTGTTTACTTTTTGATTCCAAGAATTAAACCTACGTCACTATAATTATTACGTCATCAGATATGGTTATACACTGGGAGACCTAGTTTATTTATTGGGATGTAAACTGGAAATGGGGTCTTACAAGAATTTACATCGCGGAAAAGGGAAATGACAAAATTTCGGCTTTATTTTCAATTTTCTGAAGCACTCACAACAAATCCCCGAGCGAGGATATTTGAGTGCAAAACTGGTCCGATATTGCACGTGAATCTGCCGATTAATGCACGATTTCTCTGGATATCCGCCCGCTTTCTGCTGGTTATACAATGCCAATAACAGACTGAAAACACACATTTTAGGCAATAATATGTATTAAAACAAAGAGTAGAAGAAAAACATTTACCCAACGTGGGATTAGATCCCCGGACCTCTGGAACCCAAATGAGACGTTCTACCACTGAGCTAAATGAGTCTACATGCATCGGGGAAACAAATTGCCATAATATAGCTTTTATTTATTTAGCTCATAATTTAAAACCGCTTTATTTCCGGGTTAGCGTGATGATCATAAAAACTGTTACGGCTAGTGTTAAAAATATACCGAAAACTATCTTATTCGTAAATGTCATATCTTTGCTCTCAAAATTCATGAATTTTGCTCTTTATCTTTGTAATTAAATTGCCCTACTGGGGCGGCCATTTTTAGTGAATACCTGACGTACTAAAATACATAGTACGACAGGGAACCAGACTAGACCGCAGGCAAGCGAATCTTTAGTTTGACGACCATTGGAGCATGACATTCGTATTCAACTCTTTCTCAAATGGACAAAAACGGACTGTTCCTATAATTTGACAAAAAATAACAAACACATCAAAACAGCAGGCGAAAACATAAATGAGATTTAGGTAAGAGGAGAAAAATGCTGGTAAATAACATTTGTCTCTTTTCTTTAACCTTTTCTAAAGAATCATGTGTTAACCCATTCCAACATATAGACGCCTTTTGACGCCATACAAGATAAGGGTTTCGGGAAAACATTGTGCAAAATGAAGCTTATTCTCCATTTCCCGCTAGATCTATGTTTCTGTACAGAAAACGCAAAGTATGCAAAATGGTAATGAATTTTGAGCATAAAATATATTCTGTTTTTATTCGAGAGACAGGGCGGAGCCAAATAAACGGTTCATTACATTTAGCTTGAGGAGAAACAGCCTTGCCGCTTAGCGGTAAATCGTCGGTATTTTGCAAAACAAATATAACTACAGTGTGTATCAGGCTGTAGTTACGAGGTTTTATAACAACACATTTTACAATTGAACATTCTTTCAATTTCGAAATGTGTTCATGCTCGTGCCGCACGTTTTTCTCTTATCTCAACCAAAATATCGAGCAGTAAACTCGTCGAATAACCTCTTTGCTTAGACACACCCTGTCAGGTGAAAAAAATTGGATTATACACTGGGTTTTCCGTTATGTTTTGATAAAACGTCGGTGTTGTCATAAAATATCGTAACTACGGCTTGAATCAAGCCGTAGTTATGAGATTGTATAACAACACCTAAGAAATAACTTTGTTTGTCCGAAATAACATCTCGATAAACCCGAAAAATCGTTCCCTATTGTCTATCATTGTTTGATTCATTTTGTCGTCTGCAGTTCATTTCGTTATTATTGAACCGAAGTAACCTTGCGCTCATTATTGTCAATATTGCAGACGATTATGTTTGTTTATAAATATTCATAGCGCACGGTCACTTCGGTTTTACAATATAGAGGAAAATAATTGACCCGACAGAGTGACCTTAACTGTACACAAAAGTGGAAAAGTTTATTGTCCAGTTTAGATGGGAATGGTCCGTCGCTGATTTACGTAAAAGCGTGCACTGTATCCGTTATACAACATTGTGCCGCCATGTGAAAATAAGATTTTATCTAATCTAGTCAAATGAAAATGTTAAGCTACCGTGGTCCGTTTGGATCGAAATTTTTTCAGTAAAGCTAATCATACAAATAGGTGTAATCTCAAAAAAATATTTGTACATGTATATAGTTCACATCCTGGTTATACCGTACAAATAGCACAGGCTGACCAGGATCGGCATTTTGCATATTCAGTTAACCGATTACCATTTTAAGATGACGCGACAAATGTATGCACGTGCAAATACTGTTTAGTCGTTGGATAATATGATTATTGGCTGTAAATAGTGAAGCTTGCGAAGTGTTCGGCAAATCACGAGGGATTCCGGCATACCTATCACCCCTGGACGATAAGTCTGTTGACCTTTCCGCTTGGTCTGCTCTGCCGGGTCAAATCTCGCCGTCTATACGCTGTACGGTTTAGGGCAATGGTAAATCAACAATTTACCATAACAACGGTCGAGCAGACGAACAAATATGAAATTTGACGTTAAGTTTCGAATCTGAACTAAAAAAGCCTAAACAGCTTATGACGTACTTCAAAGAAGATAAACGACCATTTAAAAAGTCAATTTAGCTTAAATAGGTAATTATTTCACCGTTTATTTTGAAAATGTATTTTAAATTTCGAAAGACATGCGCAAAGCCAGTATCCAAATATATATCGGATGACGTCACCCCGATTTGAATTTTATGCGGTGTGTATTTTCTATCTTTTATATCATGTGTTTGACAAGAATTTAAATTGTCAACTTTTTTGTTTTGTATTGTTTGAAAATGTGAAAGGCAAAGATAAGATTTATTGATTGACGTGTATGGATTGTTTGGATATAAAAATCTAAAAGGAGAATGCTTTAATTTGGAGGTAAATGATTAAATCTTGTGGGTTACTTTAAATTAGTAATAACCCTTGTCTTGAGTCTTGTAAGTTGTAAGATTTTTGTGTCTCTTTCGTTTTGAAATGACTGTTTCATAAAAAGATATATGGTTGCATACAACAAGATCAAAATAAATACTGTTTGTAATCAATGGGTCAACCCTTTCCCAAACGACAAAATTTTAGGGTAATCCACTTCAAAAACTGCCACAAATGACAAAATTGATGTTATTAAAGATAGGATTTGTGTACAATATGGCACAGAAAACATTGAGACAAAAGGAGAAACTGCTGGTTATCAGCAGTTTCTTCTTTTGTTTCAATGTTTTCCCAAGTCTTTTCTATTTAGGCCGTCAAAACCAGGTCTTGTTTTGGAAAGGGTTAATCAAATGTGAGCAAGAATACTGGCCTAGGCGGAATTTGAACCGACAATTTCTGTCTTGATTGGCCGTCAATTATTTTTTTGTCATCTAATTTTTAAAATACCTATAACTTTAAGCAAATGTCTAAGGTTTATCGGCCTTTCATGTTCCAATGTCACATATCAACAAAGTCATTGACGATTTTTTTTTTACTTTGTTGGGCTATGTGACTCCTCACCGTGACCATAAGGTCCGGATTCGTAATTATGAGTAAAAGGGTTCGTACATTAAAAAAGATATTTGCATTTTACTTTGACATTACTCTTTTTATCTTTCATTTTCATTTGATTTCGGATTAACGAATTGAGTTTTAATTTTAATTTATCCACAGCAAAGAAAATATCAATACGTCAACTAAGCTTTATAAAACATCGTTAACCATAACGCAGCCAACAAGGATTAACCAATTAAATCCGACTGTATATTTTTGACTGTGGCAAGTTTTAAGAGTCCTATGCTGCAGACATCTCTGTGCATGAAATGTTGTGAGAAATGAAGAAATTGCTTGTACCAGGCAATTTCTTCATTTTCCACACTGTTTTCGCGATGTCTTGTATGTGTGTGTGTGTGGGGTCAATCAAAGAATGGCATTATGTAGGATAGGTTCAATTGAAAAGAGTTTCAGTAGACAAAATTGTAACTAAATGGACAATAATATTCGTATTTATAGGGTTTAACTTTTCCCCAAACAAGACCTGGTTTTGACGTCCTTTATAGAAATTGCTTGGGAAAACATTGTGACAAAAGAAGAAACTGTATCAGCAGTTTCTTCTTTTGTCTCAATATTTTCCTTGCTATATTGTGCACAAATTCCATCTCAAACAAGGTCCATTTGTCGTCTGCAGCAGCGTTTGAAATGGAAATTTTGAAAATTTGCCGTTTGGAAAAGGGTTAATCGAGATAAAAAGGCCGAGAGAAATAATCTTTTATGGACGTCCAAACTAGGTCTTGTTTAGGAAAGTGTTAAAGTACAGGATATGCACATAAAAGGATAATAAAATTTATACATCGTTCGATAAATTATTTTATACCTGTCATTGAATCCTTTGCCAAACAATTCAGATTTCTTGGTTTTAGCATTGATATAGAAATTAAAAGCTTCAGAAATCGTCAAGAGAAAAGCAGAAAATCCTTACAATTAGCATTTTCACGTTTCTTCTTTCAAAAAATAATTGCCATTTTTTCAAAATGCAAACGCTGTATTGTAGGTACTAATTAAATTCGTTTGGACGAGAAGATTTCAATGAGTACCCACGATATTGCGTTTAATGAGCGAATATTTATCGCAATTTGAAAAGCAATAATCACCTCTTATATATCGATGCTTTTTCAATAAAAACGTCGTAACTGCAGCTTGTGTTAAGCTGCTGTTACGAGATTTTTGTTGAGAAGCGACGATATGATCTGTAGCTCTGCCTGTCGTATTTCACGGTGTATAATCACGTGACTCAGAATTTCTGATAATCTTCAATATCTTTTTAATACATGACCAATTTGAATTCAATTTGAAGCAGAGAAGGTGGGAAAATGCCAGGAATAAGCTGGAAGTGTTGATTTTTTTAAAAATCAACTGATAAAAAAGTTATTGAAGATAAACCAAAATTTTGGTTTATCTTCAATAACTTTTTTATCAGTTGATTTTTGAAAAATTAAAAACGTCCATCTAATGCGTGACGTCTGTGCACATTCTCTGCTTCAAACCGAATTCAAATCGGTCCAGTATTCACAAATTTATTGAAGATTTTCTGAAAATATTGCACCACGTGATTATCCACCGCGTATTTGGTCGTTTGGGAAAGTTTACCAGGTGTAAAAATGCTATGCCTGACTAGACAAGAATGGTAAAATATCGTCGCTTTTCTCCGAAAACCTCGTAACTGCAGCTGAAATCGAGCGGTAGTAACGATGTTTTGTGTGTGTGTGTGTTTTTTTTTTTTTGGTTTTTTTTATACTAAAATTCACGAAAATTGTTCGAAAATGATAAATTACCTTTCACATTATCCTAATTTATCATAATATTATACGTTGTGAGAAAAACAACTGCTCGTACATACGTTTAAAACTTCACTTTACACAAAGGAATTTCATGTTTTAAATTCCCTATGAGATAGGGCTTGCAAAAATATGGGAAAAATACAGACAATCAGCATTTTCTCCTTTGGCCTCAACATTTTTTGGTTACATTTTATGCTATTATTCCCAGTTTTATCAAGGATCTATTTTTTTTTTGGGGGGGGGGGGAGAGAGAAAGATAAACTCTTATATGTGGCTCGGCCTGAATTTTACAAAATATTATATACATAATTAAGAATGATTGTTCCAAATTGATAAATCAGTTGCAAAATGCCTCTAATTTGTTTAAGTGTTGTAAATTGTGAGAAAAAAGATATTCTAAAACCCTTTCCTAAAACGTTGTTTTTTATGTACACAATATCAATATCACATGAATTGATTAAAAAAACTTACAGACAATAGCAAAACTTGAAAACTTTTCTCATTTTGTCCTCCTTATTTTCTTCGTAACTTTGTATTCATAATGTTTTTTATCAACATACGATCTGTCATTTGCATAAGATTTCAAATTGGGTCAGTACATTTCTATTTTTTTTAGGGGGAAGGGATTGAGTCTTACTTTAAACTTAGAATTTTATCATTTTCAAACACTAAATATTTTAGCACGCGCTTCTAAAAACAGATAAGTCTTCGACATTGTAAATTTTATGCACTCTTAATTTAAAGGGAAATTAGTATCCCATTCCCCAGGCCTAAATTCCTTATTATCCACAGAAGTTGACCTTTAGCATGTTTTTGCACTGTTTATAGACTTTATAGACAGAATGCAGGGGTGTAAAAGTATGTAAGATGTTTAAAGTGGGTTGATCGTGTTTACGAAATGATGTGATATTGGGTTTTAAATCTGTCGTAATTAGTCCATGAGCCAGACACTTTTTTGGTACCACTTGGAGGGAGTAATTCTTATTGCACTTTCTGAACAGCTTGATATATGTAGTTAACTAATTGATATGATAGCAGTCTGAAATTGGTAGCTTATGCTGAGAAAATCGCCGTTTTCTTAACCTACCCCATTTTCACATGTCCACAAATGGGACAGTAGGTGCGATTTCTTTTGGAAGTGTTTGATGTATCAAAAGGATTGTCGTGGTCATTTTCTCTGCCAAAATATTCTTAAAACACTATTTTTGAGTACTGTTTAATCGGTTCCCAGGTTTGAGGCCTCTGTAGGCTGTGAAATAGAAGACAATTTGTCGGCCCCTACACCGAACGAAATGCACACTTTTTTCAAGTGAATTTTTCAATTCTTTGAAGCAGATATGCAAGTGGCTACATATTTTTACACTTAAATATATTTTCAAATGCTTATTCTTCGATTCAGGCCAGTTTCGTGACACAAAACACTCGGAAAAAGCTGTATAAGGCAAAAACATTTGGTCGTTTCGGACCCTGAAATGTTCGTACCTAAAAACTAAAACGCATATTATGCGTGTTTTAAGGCTTCTAGCTGTTGCTAATCTATTGACAGCACTGTGTTTTTATCCAAAACAATTGGATTATCTCTTAGGTGACGATTTCATGCATATATATGTTATATGAATATGAAATGGAGAATTTTACGTTAGGCCTACTGAAAGAATGCTGAATTCAATAGCATTTTCACCTTTAAAAATAATGAATGGCATTATATGTTCAGTTGAATGTCCAATAAATGCAAATTAGAAAATAATTACTGGAAATATATACAATTGGACAATATTCGACGGTTCGTAACTAAATTGAATGACCAGATAAAAAAAATGAAGCTGCACTTTACGCAACAAAATATAGCCCAATGCCAATATACAATTATACGATATATAATGTACATCATGTAGCAACCAAAGTAAAACATGAGAGTCCCCTATTCAATGATACAATGACTATACAAAATAATTTGCTGCTTTTGCCATATATAGTACAAAAACTCTCTTCGTCGGATATATTGGTCTTCATATATATCCAATCATAACTCAATATAATACATGTACAATATAATGTGTCAGGATGCGGAAAAAATGTCCCTTAAGGCTCTTGAACCAAATATGGTTACAAATCAGCCTGTGTATACACGCAGTCTGATCAGGAACCATTGCTGTTCTTCACTACATCCTTAATTAATGACCTATTGTAATATAGCAGCATGGATGTCTGCCTGTCTTCACTAAAAGCATGCACTGATCTTGAAATATGACTGACTCAAATGCTATAAGGGACCCTTTTCCAGATTCGAGCTCATTTATGTAAGTTTGAGAGAATACATTTGTTTCTGCTATTAAGTGGGATATAACATTTTCATTTCCTAAACATAGTTTGTATAAACTATGATGATTAGATAAACATTACTTATGCAAAAAATGATAATCAAAGTGTACGGAGGGAACTTATTTCTATGTTGAAATAGAAATTAGATACATGTAGTACTTTTGCAATTCTATTTCGTTATTGCAGTGTCCATGAATGCCTGCACCCCCTGGCCTCCTAAAAGACAAATTCTATATGTATTTCGACAGCGAAGTCCGTAGATGTACATTGCATACTTACAAAAAAAATGTAATTTTATAAGCCAGGTGATTGTATAACATGTGTGTCGTCCTTTTCCCATTTCCAAGTCTCCTTGTCTGTATGTACGTATTGTTACTACAGTTGCAATAGCAATATTTCTAACATTTCATATTGTATACATGTGCTGATTCTGGTATTCGTGATTTTGATTCAGTCAATAGTTCCTGACATAACTGTTGTTAGTGTAATGCTTTTTGTCACAGAAAATCACTTTAGGTAATATGTGTCCAGCTCACTAGGAGAAATGATAAACATATAGATAAAAATATGCTTATATACTTTAGATAATCATTTGACAGAGATTTAAATTTCTGTCGAACATATGCATTAAAATGTGAATCAGATGTGTATGTGTTCTTGTTTATTTGGCATGAATCATAACAAAATTCATTAGGATACATACTCAAATGGTTGGGTAAATCTTTGTTTTCATTTTGTAAGAGTCTGAATTGATTGAAGTTGTGGTAACAAAAGCAAAAACGGCACCCCTGTCTTTATAATTACAGTGGCGTAATTTTTAATTAAACATATCTCATTTACCCTCTCTTTTAGACATATGCAAACGTTTCATAGAATCTGCGTTGTGAGCAACAGATTCATCAGATCAATATAAATTGAAAATTCGATTTAATAATCCTCTAAATAATTATCATACTTTGTCACTACTGGCGTGACTTTCATCTGAGTAGGAGAGAATGCAAGTTTGTGGTTGTTTAGCAGTTTCGTTTATGATCCCATGTTTCAAAACAAGTCGTTTATGAGGGCATATCAAAGGTTTTTGATTCTCACACCTGCTGTATTTTTCATATAGTATTCCCGTAGCATTTCCAACCCCACACACTCCTTCCACCTTGTTAACAGTTCACTGATATCCGATGTTTAGGAATCAACTTCTTGTTACCCAAACCAGTCTCCTCGGCAGCAGTCAAGTAATCTTCTTAACTGTCTCAGTCTCACTGGAATTCCTTTTCCCAATATAAGATTGTTGCAAAAGAAGGGGCAGACTCCCCATAAACTTAGGCAATCTTGTTTAGCACTTTAAGCCTAAAGGACTAGAAACATTACCATGTGCAACCGTGTTCTTAGTATTATCCATTTTGGCCAATAAAACTGGGAGGGGTAAGTCGGTTTAAACGTTTCGGACAAGCTCGTAGCAGCTAGCAATATTATCCTACATGCAAAGTGTATTTAAAACATTCATTTACACGAAGGTGTAAAAACCTTTACTACCTCAAAGGAGTAAATACCAGAAGCTCAAAACTGTTTTGAAATCACCCCATACATGGTATACATGTTAATGAAATGCCTGAACTTGACTAGTTACGAAAATGCACCAGCGTACTTTAAAGTGCCCAACAAATTCGTTGTCTACATAACTTTATAATTTCGAATTTGTCATTCTCGTGGGTAATTGGACTTACACCAACTGGTGATATATGACATTCTTCAACGACACAAATCACATTTTGCTTATGATTCAATAATGATGTTTTTTATCTGACTAAGATTAAAATACTACAATTTGTTTGTAAGTTGATAATGTCCGTAATACGGAGAAATTCAATTTCATTCTGCTCCATCAGTTCGCATTTCCATCACCATTTTATACATCTTTTCTTACATTAACACCTAAATCATTGAAAAAAATATTGATGTTAATTAAAATAGGTACTTAATTTATCAATGAACAGAGCAAAATAACTTTGGATCGTTTTTAAATATTTTTATTATGTCTGTCTAAAGCACCAACTGACAAATTTGCTGATGACTTCGATACAAGGAAAATCTCTACCTCTGATTGATCATCTTCTTTCATATATTCATAACCGAGACCACTTTTATCGTGATCCAATTCTCTCTCTTATTTGCATATTTACAATAAATGATTCACAGGCTTGAACAATATAATAAATGAACTTTAAATGACTAATCTCCATAACTATGAAGTGCTCAAAAATCACCACATTTCCCTGTTATGTATACTAAACAGCATTTTTACAATTTTCTTTATATCAACATGTCTGCATTTCTTCATTTGAAATACCAATATTGCTGTAAGGCTAAATGCTATTGTGATTTCGACTGTTCGGTTATAATTATGGCCTTGTCCATGACAATTCCAAGCTTTGGGTACAAGTTGCTTAATATCAAGTCGTAATACTTGCATTATGTTGTAATTGCAGTTCAACACATCTGTTTTGGTGCTTAAATACTTACATTTGCATATTACTCTCTTTGTGTAATCATTGTTTACTTCGCATAAATAAATTGTGACTGTCTATGTACATTGTATATCAGTCCATGAAGTGATTCTTTCTTCCTTTCTAGCCCATTTTACTTAAAGTGTGCATCATTCGCGAAAGATTCCAACTGAACTTTGCTATGTTGATTTGACTTTGGAATTATAGTTTTTCCTTTTTCAGAAACATAGTGTGAGTTTTTTCAACATTTTTTGTATCGATGTAATCAATTTTATCTCTAGTCTCCTCGTTTATTTAACACTTTGATTTATTTTTACTCGTAAATATTTCTTTTGTACTGCATTATATCTTGTATTCTAAAAGAATATACTGCTGTAGTGATATGTCTACGCTACAGAGTATAGTGCACTAAAGTGAACCCGGGACAAATGCATCTTCGTCCGTTAGTTGAGCGTCTTAAGAAAACATAGCCAAAGTAGGGTCATTACATATTCAGATATCCTGGGTTAATGGTAATTCTGTTGCACAACAACGCTTTTAATACACTTACAATGTATCTAATTCTTGCTAGGTCTCTAATTAAAGATTAGTTCCAGGACAGTTTTGCTGAAAATACCTCCTTTTTATAACATTTATATCCGTACACACGAAAAGCGATAGCATTGTAGTTAACTACACATGTTTTCTTGATTTGTTGTATACATATACAATGTTTTGTGTACTTTTTCCCGGAATGCATGTTTCATTTGCAATCCAGGTGATTGTATTAAGCAATATATACGTAGAAAGAATTAATACATATATTAGGAAACACTACAAATTTGCATGTCAGTGATAACACCAGAAGTCCTCATAATTGTCTTTAAAAGCAGGCCAATAGCCTACAATTTTTGTATTCATTGTGCAAATGTATCCGATCAAAAGGCAAAAGACGAAGGTGTGCACTCTAGAGGGGATCTTTATTTGTAAAGGATGTCTTATTCACTTGAATATACGCATTGGATTTCGGGAAAGAAATATTATACATTATATAGCAGTATTGATAACCTGTCTTTCTTCTCGAATCAACTGCACATGGAAAAACGTTATTCTTCAATGCTTTATGGGTGTATATTTGTCTGGACATGTATTCTAATGACTGTCTTACAGTAGAATAACATTAAAACAATGACCTTGTGTCATCCTCTCGAACCAGAAACATAAATACAATATATCCGGCTTATAACCCTAACTCCTTTTTTATCTTGTGAGAAATTGGCTTCTCTGCGTACACTTTCGAACCAGGCCTAGTTTCCTTCATGTTCATCATTATAGAAGTGTTTGTAAGCATTATTCATTTGAAATATTCGTAGTTCGAATTAGTTTTACATTTAAAAATGAATGAAAATGTAAATGATAAGCATTTATGCTTTTTTGACTTTCTGGTAGTATATTGAGCGACAATAAAGTCGGCATTGCTATCCATGCTAGTTTGTTATATGTATATTTATTTAGTATCACCTGATATCAAAGTACTAATTACAGTTCATTTACATCAGAAAGCAGACTTTATGTGTCCACAAACACTATAATTGTCATTTTTCTTGCAATTCGTAGCATCTATGGATAGTTGTCTGTGTACACTAAAGTCATCCTACAGATGACATTTCAGACTAAAACAAAACCTTACAATATGCTACGCTGTACTGTATCTCGATTATGAACAAAGACTTTTGTATTTGAATGAGTTTATGGGTTGGAAAAATGTATGTGTTGTTTCACTAGAAAACCTATGAAATTTGTGTGTGTAAAGGGTATCCTTGAAAAGAAGCGTTTTTCGGGGCATAAGCTACCAATCTGAGATTGCTATCATACTGAAACATGAAGTATAGATATCAGACTAATCAAAAAGTGCAAAAAGAATTACTCCCTCCGAGTGGTACCAATCGGTCAAAATTCGGGTCCTGGCTCATGGACTAAATCTTAGCCAATACAGATCAGACGGAGCTGAAATTTGGTACAGAGAAAAATTAAAGGCCATATTTTGATCATGTACAGTTATTTTTACAGCGAATTACCCCGAAAGCAAGTAAGTAACTGTAAATATGTATCTTTAATATTTCGTATCCGACCATTAAGTTGCGGGTACTCATTGGAATCGTCTCGAAGAGAATATTCCAATAAGTACCCGCTCTTTACGGTTTGATAAACACGAAATGAATTAATATTCCATTTTGAAAAGTCATTACCCCTCCCATGTGTTGTTCTTAGACAGTTCTTAATAATTTTCCAGGGTCGTTAAAAGGCTGGACAGAGATGGCTAATCATTTGGTGGTAGCGGCGATCGATTTTGGGACCACCTATCTCGGTTACGGGTTCTCCTTCCACCACGACCAATCAAAAATATTCACCTCCACATTTGGCGGGAAATTCCAGAAGGAGCGAGTACCAACCACGATTCTACTGAATCCCGACAAGACTCTACATTCCATTGGTTATGTGGCTGAAGATAAATACTCTGTACTTGCCGAAAATGACAGACATAAAAACTGGTTTTATTTCAAAAGATTCAAAATGTCGCTTTACACGAGCCACAAATTGTCACGAGACGTAGAAATCAACGACAGCGAGGGTCGACCAATGGTAGCGCTCGAACTGTTCTCAATGGTGATTGGCTACATTTCAAAATGCGCGAAAGGTGTGATACGTGACGCGAACGATCGATTAAATGATGACGACATATTGTGGATGCTAACTGTTCCCGCCATATGGTCAGACTCGGCGAAACAATTCATGCGTGAAGCTGCATTAAAGGCGGGAATTGCAGATAGACACTTACGACTGGTACTCGAGCCAGAAGCCGCTTCTCTGTTCTGTACGGAAATTCACGCGCCGCAGTCAACAAACGAAAAACCAGTCTACGAATTTAGAAAGGGAGATAAATACATACTTGCTGATTTGGGTGGAGGGACTACTGATATTTGTGTTCATGAAATCGTGGAGGAGGGGAAAGTTCGTGAACTATATAGAGCTACCGGTGATGCTTTAGGTGGAACAAACGTGGACGAAACGTTTGAACAATTCTTTATAAATTATGTTGGCGGGGATCCCTGGTTTGAATTCAAACTTAACTACATGGACGAATATCTAACGTTCATGCGGTCGTTTGAAACCAAGAAGATTGGATTTACTAAACAGGACGAAGACAGTGAAATTACATTGACATTACCAGGCGGTCTTACAACGATGTCGTTCAAGTTTAACAACAAATCAGTAAAAGACGTGATGTGTGACGCCCAAATCGACAAGTGGGTTACAGTGAATACGCTGAGAAGCAAGATCAGATTCAAATCAAACGTGATTGAGGAAACCTTTCAGCCAGTTGTTAATAGTATTATAGATCTGTTAAAAGATATCGTTCGTGAGACCGAAAGCGACAACATCAAAACGATACTTTTTGTTGGTGGATTTTCAGAATCAATGTATCTACGTGAATGTGTAAAGGAGGAGTTCCCAGATTTAAGACTCGTGTTTCCAGCTGAAGGAAGTCTCGCGGTCCTTAAAGGGGCCGTGTTAATGGGTTATAGACCACGGACAATAACAGAACGACGGGCCCAGTTTACATACGGGTTCTGTACAAATATTGAATTTGACGCCGAAAACCATCCGGAGCACCTGCGCTTCCGGCACGACGGTGAAGATTTATGCGAAGACATTTTCGACAAACAGATTGAGAAAGGAGAGGTTTTAAAACGTGGACAAATAATAAAATTGTGTGGAAATAACTCGTGTAACACGAAAGAAGAAAAGTTTGAGACACTTTATATCTGGTTATATAAATCTGTAAATATAAATCCTACATTTTGTTCTCAAGACGAAGGATGCTCACTCCTTGGTTATGTTGAATGTAAACCGCCCAAGGAAGGATGGCCCGTGAAATGGGAAAGCGAGATTGATCTCATTGTCGGTGAGACAGAATTTACGATCAAGTCATTTAACCGGACAACCGGGGACGAGTATGAAGCTAAAATGGATTTCCTGTAGACTCATTGTGGCCCAATCCGATTAGAATTCAGTTCAGGATAATCTTCTATGACCATAGTAAAATAAACATCGATTATATTTACTATAACAAATTAAAGCTCTTGTTTTACATAATCTTCTATAAAGTATGTGCAATCATACAGTTCTGCACTAAATATGGCGTCATCGTGGCCTAACTGTCGGTTTTTATCGCTTAAGGTAAGGCCTGTGTAATGCACTCTCTGACTAATCGTTATATCTCGACTTATTCAGCGACGTTCGTAAGGCCGAGCATACACCAAACATTTCCGATAATATGGAATAGTAGTTCTCCGGTTTTTAAAGTACTGTTAAATGCAATATCGGCTGTTTCCGTAAAACTGGAAATAAGTGAGCGTGCTCAGATTTCCGGGGAATATTCTAAATAATGTTTGTGATTTTTTTTCTAAATTGTACGAGGAGTAGGCAAAACCCAACAAAGATCCTAAATTCAAATGTTGAGAGCAATGAAAATTACTTCCCTTTAAAATCGTCATAGAAACGTTTAAAATCACCTATTTGCACCATACAGATTTCGTTCCATAACTGGTTACACAGGCCCTACCTTAACAGAATCTTGAAAGCGTGTATTTGATAGGCCAGAAGAAAAGGTCATTGAATATTACCCCTAAACGATTCCTGTCAAATGTTATTGTTAAGTTAATGTTGATGTTAAGTTAACGCCGGATTTTAATCATACTGATTGAGACAGAAAGTATGTTTTGATTTGTATGTGTGTTTTAACTTAAAATTGGATTTTTAACGCAAGTGAATGTATTTTGTTGTCATTGCCACGTTCTTCTTCTGTCTTTTCCTTTTGATATCCATCTGAACATCCATCTACATCTACATTGGCGTTAAGGTATACCACCCCTAATGAGATTCACGTGACGTCGGAATTATTCGTACAACGTCGTTTAACATTCGTTACGTATCCGGAACCTATTCGAGCGACGTCGAAAACATTCGGCGGTGGAACGTTCCACCGTCAAATGTTTACGACGCCGCCCGAATAATTCAAATGTCGCCTGAATTTCATTAGTGGTGAAATACCTTAAATACTTTTCAAGTTAGTCCATCCACAATTAATTATCTTGAACAATTCGTGCAACTTCAGACGTCATCCGTGGTAACATAAAACGACAAGGATATCTCTCGTCAATTTCTGTTGGCACGGACGACGACCAAATATTGACGAGGGTATTATACATTTGAAATCCGGATACTATCGTCAACTTCCATTCCCACAGATGACGCCGGAAATTGCAAGAAGTGTTTAGTTTTCTATTGACGGATGAAATACCTAAACAGCAATTCGCCTATATTTATTGACGCATTTTTACGAACCTTTCAAAGCATGTTCTTGAATCAGTTACCTTGCGCGTTGATATATTGGGTTGTCGATGTTTCACCATTAAACGCTTCGTCACTGAAAACACGGCGACAAATTTTGAAAAAAAAACACAACATAATTTTGACGTCTCTCGTGGAAAATAATTGAGACCACATTGAAACAAACGGAAAATAGGCTGGCATTCAACATCATTTTGCTTCAATATTAATTTTCCTGTGCTATATTATGCATTATTTCTATTTTCATCAACACCCATCTTGTCGTCTGCATCAGGTCGATTTAGAACACCCAAAACTTTTATCGAATGACAAATGGTTAATGCATGTACATGTATATCGGCGCTTTTCAAAGAAAACATCGTAACTGCAACTTGTTTTAAGCTGTAGTTAGGAGGTTTTCGTTGAAAAGCATCGACATTTTTCAAATACCAACTGGTGCAACGATATTATGCATTTGTACGTAACACCCAATTGTGAATCTGTCACATTCAGAACAAATATATGGGCTGCTAGCACTGATTTCTTTCAAAAACAGTAGAACTTGCCATTTTCCCATATAATATATTTCACGACGGGGAATTACGTGTCACAACAATTGCAGAGAGTCTTTAATATGTAATATTACTATGTTACCGATTTTAAAATAATTTGAAGCAGAGACGGCGGAAATGCGTCAGGAATTAGGTAGACGTTGTGGATGTTCTTAAAAGGAGTTGATTAAAAGGTTATTGATGAGCAACCAACATTTCAGTTGGTCTTCAGTTACTTTTTTATTAGCTGTTTTTAATCGTTCATATTCATCTAATTTATTGAGGTTTTTTGAAAGTGCCACAAACAAATGTTGTCTAAAAGCATGGAAGTAAATGAAATTGAAATTGCTTGTGAGAAACATATCTCCTTTTTGAACAAATTTTTCTACTCAGAAATACAAATAAATCTAAATGCAGACCGATGCGACTGACGTTGACATGATTATTTTTAGTACGATCCTATTTTTAATTTTGTCATAATACAAAAGACATAAAACGTGTTATAAGCCTAAGCTTAAGACTAATTCTGTTTCTCGCCAATTTTTAGTATAATTTCAACCACACAAACATACCATTGGTATTTTAAAAACTTATTTTTCACTTTTATACAAATCCTATTTGGTGATTTTTAGCCATTGTGCTGTATTTATGAATATTCACAAATATACAGAATCAAAAAGCTATATATTATTCATGTAAGTCAAAGGACAAATCATCAGCTTTATTTTGATACCAAAACAATTGTTTTAGCAGTAGATGAGTAAGTTATCGGGTATTTTAGGAGGCATGCACGTAAAAAACACCGAATGACCTTTGACATTTATTCTTAAAAAATCCTACTAGCATTTCTAAGCTTGTCATACACCCTTAAACAAAGCTGGGGACCCTAATCTATTGATAAAATATCACTCCAATTTCTATAGGGCACCGGTTGCAAGAACTTTTTATTACTTTTTATTACTTTATATTTGATTATAACGCAGGGACGTAGCCAGGAATTTTGTTATGTTGAAGTTCAAGGCTAATTGTCGAGCCCATCGACGCAATTTGGCGACTAAAACAGGAAAACCATGGAAAACGTAGTAAACGAAGAATTGCTTGTCAAAATCAATTTCTTCATTTCCCACAATCTTTTCTACCCGGAGTGACCAAAAGTGTAAAATTACATTCACTTGAAATTGTTTGAATTTGGAAAAGTCAAATTCTTTTCATATATGGTAATGAGTCATGGGGGTTTCGGGGCATCTAGGGGTCTGTTTTTCACAATTCTTCTTCGAAAGACCACTGAAAACACTTGAAAAATTATTATGTTGAAGCCTGGGCTTCCATGCCTCCGCCTAGATACGCACCTGTTACCAAAATATGACGTACTAAATGGGTCAAAAGTCTATACAGAGCGTGCACGCATAATATATACGCGTCGACGCATAAAATTTACGCGAGCAGTTGAAAAAATATGCGTCGACGCGTAAATTTTACGCGAGCAGGAGTTAAAAAATGTGAAACCGAGGCTGGCCAATGGGAGAGGCGGTTAGAAACCTTTCCCTGTATACCATAAAATTGATGGATGAAACGAAAGATCTGATTGGTTAATAGATAAAATACGCGTCGACGCGTATACTTACGGGAGCAGTTGAAAATTTACGCGTCGACGCATACATTTTCAAATGCTCGCGTAAATTTATGCGTCGACGCGTAAATATACGCGTCGACGCATAAAATTTACGCGTCGACGCGTATAATTTATGCGTGCACGCTCTAAATAGACTTTTGACCCATTTGGTACGCCATACCAAAATGTTTGCAAATTAGCACAGAGTTATCATAATCAACAGGGAATCACATGATAAGGCAGAACATCCATAGCAATTAGCTAGGGGTGCTCTTTTAGGTCATATATCGTGAGCTATACGGTATGCCAAACAAAACCAGGGACAGAATTCATCAAACCATTTAAGGATTACAACTCAGCATTAACTACAAGAATCTTCGTGCAGTTTTGGGCGTATCAGTAGAAACAGAAATTAACGAGAGTTATCCTCGTCAATTATCGGGCACTTTCTTTGGCAACGGAAATTTACGAGGGATAACCTCTTCAATTTCCGTTGCTAAGGATGACACGCGAAAAAAGGACGTAGAGTTTTCAACAACGTCTGTCCAAATATTTGGCCCTTTCCACGTGAGGCTCAAAACATTTGGGTTTAGCTGAATGAGAAAGATCTTTAACAATATCAGATGATAAAAACTCCTTGACGACCAAATAGTCTTTTGGTTGATCGCCAATAACTTATTTCCATTTCAGCCGATTTTTAGATATGTATCGCGGTTTTTGCCTTACTTTGTCTGCTTCAAACCATTCTCAAATCAGTAAAGCCTTTCTTACAACCCGTCGTGCGTCCTTATAAATCGTGCGTTTTCAAACGCACGATTTATAAAGACGCACGGCGGGTTGTAAGAGATGGTAAATAATTGCCTGGTCAATTCTTTGCTACGTGCTGTCTGCGTCGTGGTTGCGTCCACCAAAATCGTACGTTGCACATGCGTGCATCGCACGACCATGTCTAAGTTTTAGACGCAGACCGCATGCAGGAGCACGTACGACCGGTTTTAAGCGAGGCATAACGGGTTCGGTAAGGCGTCATTTGATGCCTGAGGGAAGCATTTATATAGAGGCAGATAATGGTTAATCCCGGTCATGCCTCTGGAGTGGGTTAGCAGATGTATTATTGAACCGAAGTAACCTTGCGCTCATTATTGTCAATATTGCAGACGATTACGTTTGTTTATAAATAATCATAGCGCACGGTCACTTCGGTTTATTGACGGCGAGATTTGACCCGGCAGAGCAGACCAAGCGGAAAGGTCAACAGACTTGTCGTCCAGGGGTGATAGGTATGCTGGAACCCCTCGTGATTTGTCGAACACTTCGCATGCTTCGCTATTTACAGCTAATAATCATATTATTCAAGGACTTAACAGTATTTTCACGTGCATACATTTGGCGCGTCATCTTAAAATGGTAATCGGATAACTGAATATGCAAAAATGCCGTTCCTGGTCAGCCTGTGCCATCTGTACGGTATGACCAGGATGTGAACTGTATTTAAATATTTTCTATTTTTGACGCCTGTTTTAATGATTAGCTTTACTGAAAATTTCGATCCAAACGGACCACGGTAGCTTAACATTTTTATTTGACTAGATTAGATGAAATCTTATTTTCACATGGTGGCACAATGTTGTATAACGGATACAGTGCACGCTTTTACGTAAATTAACGACGGACCATTCTCATCTAAACTGGACAATAAACTTGTCCACTTTTGTGTACAGTTAAGGTCACTCTGCCGGGTCAATTATTGTCCTCTATAACAATATTTACGAATTTCTGCAATTGTTGTTGTTTTGTGTGATTCTCCGTGCGTCAACACCAAATAGAAAGTATAATGTTTGTTGATCGTCTTCATATCTTGCTGAGTCATTTTATTAACCCTTCCCAAACAGCAAAATCTTAGAATGGTTCAATGTTTAAGCTGCTTTCGGCGACAACATTGATTTCACTGAATACCAAATTCGTGTACATAATAGCAAAACAAACATTGAGAGAAAAATTACAAAATGCTTATTATCAGCATTTTGTCCTTTTGCATCAATCTCTCCAAAGGTGTTAGGGAAGTAAAAAACAGGACCCGATTTCTCGAAAAAACTTAAGTATATTCTCATGAGAACATGCTCAACTTCAAAGGGGTACTCTCCAACGTTGAAGGGTATTCGATTGAAGTCCACGTGGATATCATGCGATTTGAGCACGGTGCTCAGTTTTGAGCATGAGAACGTACTTAATTTTTTTTTCGAGAAACCGGGGTCTGGTCTTGTTTCAGAAAGGGTTGATTTAACCCTTCCAAAATTCAAGACTAGTCCCGGTCTCAAATTTTGCTGATTCATTTACTACAGCTCCTCTAACATTAAGGTCCGCAACTTAATTTTATTTTTTTACCTCTAAAATTTGATAATGAAAGGCAAGACATATTAAAAACCTCTTCAGATATGACAAGAATTCAAAATGATTCATTTTAGAAGCTCTTGTTTGATTTTTGGGGGTTTTACGCCATTTGCAACTGCTATGGTCATATTTCGGCGGCTTGAGCACCTAACCATTGATTCCTGGTATTTCTCTCACCCGTACCACCACAATATCCAAACCGAGCCTCCAACTGCTCTCTCACATAGATAATTTACACCCATTGGTGAGAGACAAATGACTTTTGCCAAATGTCAGAATGGATACTGGCCGAGCCGGGGTTCGAACTCGCGACCTCCGGATTGAGAGACTCCAAAATTACTGACTGTGCTATCGGGGCTCGTCTAGATTAGTCAGGACACGAAATCAGAAAAGTTATCACCTAAAGGCATTTTGTGAAGAAAAGGGTTTGAGATCAGTCCTAGGTATTTGGGTATGCTGAATCGGAAAAACAATGTTGCCAAGCTGAAAAATGGCTCCTTCATCATCTAATTTGCATATTTTCAAAATGGCCGCCTAAACCTCAAATATGCAGTAATAATGTTGTTATTTATCATTTTTTCGCTATCTTATGTTTCTAAAAATCGCACATTTTGTGTTAACAAACTAAAACTATATGGTTTACCAGGTTAATGAGGAACAGAAATGTCTTTTTCACCATCTAATTTGCATATTTTCCAAATGGCCGCCAAAAAATCAAATCTGCTAAATAGTATCAAAGTTTTTTGGCATAATCTTAACCAGATTGTTCAGATATAATGCTATAAATTGTTTAAAACTAATGAGAAAATAATTTTAAAAGTAAGAAAACCCCTTTTCACACTATTTTTTAACAATCTTTTGCAGTATCACTGGCAATAAAACACTTTTAAGTACTAGTATACAGAATATCAGTTTCAAACTGCTTATTTTTTTATTAAAGCGCTGTTTAAACACACAACTTTAATCAACAGTTCCATTTTAGATGTTAATTTACATTTACATTTTTATTTACAAAAAAATGGACAATTCAATTCTAGCTTACGTAAGATAGCCTATTTTGTGTCATTTTCAAAATAATGCTGAGCTAAAATATTTTAACACATCTTGGGTACTTAATGGCTCGATCAGAAAGAGCTCCGTAATCCCACTTGCATTATGGATAAATATCATTTGAATTCATTTATACCAGAGTTGACTTTATAACATAAAATGTCATAAGAGCTGAATACCGTACTTACTCCAATAAAGCCTATCGACAATAAACCCTATATACAGGTTTTGAGTTACATGCTAAAGAAATGGAATGTGTCCAATTTTCAATTATGAAATTGTTGCCTGCGTATAATCTAACTGTAAGAGCTAGCGTTTAACGATCCGGTACAAAATTAATGTTGTCGCTGGTGATTAGACATTTCCCTTTCTGCTTAAAGGGGCCATGCTAGATATTTAGGCATCAGAACATGGGGACAATTAGAGTTTGTTAAGAGGTATGCGTATCGTATTTTCTGGGCCAAAAAAAGGTTATGTCGTTGTCGAGGATCAGTTTCCTATAAACGTTTTAAGAAACTGAAAATGTGGTAGGTAAAGATAGATACAAACATTATTTAGAAGGACTAAATGAATTTGATGCGAATTTTCACCATACAATAAATATCTGCCGATACAGGATTACCAATCTAGACGATATTTTTTGAAAATATACTTTGCCTGTTTTTATGTTTGGCATACTAGCATGGGCTTCTCTTAGAACGTCGAACAGTTGTCTTGAAACACACATGAAAAAAAAATACAACTTCACTGATTTCAAGAAGTATAAAAATGAAACATTTGAATATGAGTTGTAAGTCAGCTTTCTTCATCAGAAATAAAGTTACTAATTAAGGCGGTATCAACAAACACAGCGTTTTTGATACATGCAGGTACGTCGGTTATTGTATTTTAAGAATACTACAGTAAAAGCGCATCTTAAAACTGACCACATTTAAATGATATTTTGCAAATGTTTGGTCAGCAACGAAGTAGAGCAATTTCAAAGACATCAAACAGAACATTTGTATTCAGTACAATATCATCATCTGTTTTATCATTTGGAACGTTTCCAAAAATATCATTACAATATTTCTTTCCATGTAACATATCTGATTTTCCCGTTATTCGCTTTCTAATAAGTATACATACAAAGCCATTGAACTTTCTTAAAAAATGGAGCTGGATATTGAAACTTAGTGTACCTATTTGAGAATATTCAAACATAAGAAACAATAAAATTGGCGTAAAATCTGAAGAACATGGGTTAATACTTGAACATAAGCTTCAGACTATATTCTTCAAAGTTCAAACAGATTATATGTCGAACCATCTTGAGATGTCAGCATTTGCTTCATTCATGGCTAAAATGATGAAGCTATTAATGTCTCTGTGCAGCATCAAGCAGAAAACTGTATATCTATTCATAATTAATTCCTTCTTATTTGCCCTTCTATTAACCCTCTCCCAAACAAGACCTGGTTTTGACGTCCTTAATAGAATAGACTTGGGAAAACATTGAAACAAAAGAAGAAACTGCTGATAACCAGCAGTTTCTCCTTTTGTCTCAATATTTTCTGTGTCATATTTTACATAAATCCTATCTTTAATTACATCTGTTTTGTCATTTTCGGCAGTTTTTGAAGTGGATCACCCTAACATTTTGTCGTTTGGGAAAGGGTTAAGGTTGTGTGAAGAAGTGTTAATCTTTGAAGACGCCAGTGCCTCTGTCTAAACCATTCTAATTAATATATCTGGTGTGGCAGTCATATTTGAACCTTCACTTTAAACTTATATTAATTTTGAATGCATGGGATACACACCAAGAAATCCATATTTTATTATTTATGATAATTCATTGCAAATGATATGGCCATTATCATGAGCACAGCTTAAAAGCGGACTATTTTTGATACAAATGCTACATGTCTTTCTTTGACAGTGCGCAACAAACTCGATGAAACTGTCAATACTTTACAAATTATTATCAAATAGATGTTATTGTTCTAACAGTTTCGGATAAAGCTATGATAGTCCAAAGAATGACAGCAGAGACTATCTAACCACGGGCTTGTTGGTTCGAACCCATGGGTGTCAAAATCATTTTTGTCGTATTACAAATAGTGTGCAACAAAACGGTGAATCGCTTACATATAATCTACATGTAAGTTTGATAAGCAGCTATTGACTTTGATTGGATGTTGTACTTTACTTGTGCAAAAAATATCAGGAACACAGTGGAAAAGAGCAACAGTCACTGTAATGTTACTGAAAATTTAACCCCATTCAATCATTAAAGATTATATGTATTGTGTATTTGTTGACTAGAAAATCTGTATTATAGTAACTATATTAGTCACTTTATCCAATTTCTAGTATTCTCTTTATCGTAGGTAGATCAATAAGTTGCCTCTTTGAAACATTGTTAAAGTAAACAATTAGATTTTTCTCTGAAAAAATAAAGTTCAACATGCCATAGTGAATTAGGCTTGCCACACTCAATCATTTTTTGTAATCTAACAAAATTTGAAAATCTAGGAAAATTGTACTTTTATTTATTGTCCAATGCCTAAGTTGATTACCTGTTTAATATGTTTTCCATTTCAAATAGACATTATTTAATTTCTAAGGATTTCAGAAATACGATTTGAGTAACTATCTTTTGAGCAGTTTGGAATCATAAGTGTATATGAAAGTGCAAAAAAAATGGAATTCCCCGCAAAATGGAATTTTCCAAACTACACTATCTTTTACTAGAATGAATACGGTAATCCGTTTTGAAAATTTTTGGACATTGTTTTTTATTCTTAAGAATTTATTGTAAATTTTTTGGCAACAATTTTAACCAATTTTTGATTTCAATATAAAAGATGGATGAATGAGGTTTATCATTATTTGTTGCAAAATTATGTGAAATATCGTATACATGGTTTTAGAATTGGCGTGTATGAGGTTTACTAAAAGCTTAGATATATGGTAAAAGGACCTGTGCTCAAATTAGTGTTCTGTATCATATTTGCCTTTAAACTTTACATGCAAACATTTTCAAAATAGTATTTTGAATAATTTTACTGCGTTTCACAAGTGAAAATAAAATGAAGATTAATTTTATTGTTTAAATGCGTTTATTGCCATTTATACGGTAATTGTCAAAAATGAATATTATTTTTCCCATGTTACTGTTAAATCATTTAGTTTCAATCTCTTAACATGAAATGTGCAATATTTAGAACAAAAGATATCGAAAAAATGATAAATAACAACATTATTATTGCATATTTAAGATTTTGGCGGCCATTTTGAAAATATGCAAATTAGATTATGAAGGAGCCAATTTTCAGCTTGGCAACATTGTTTTTCGGACTCAGCATACCCCAATACCCCTAGAACTGGTATCAAATCCTTTTCTTCACAAAATACCTATACCTTAAAAACTAAACTACTTTTTTTAGAATTTTGTCCTGACTAGAAGCTCTTTTCGTGGATGTTGGTAAAGTAATATTTTATGTGCAATGTAGCAAAGACAATGCAGAGGACATGGGGAAATGCTGGTTACCAGAATTAATAATTCAAAATCACAAAATAAAAGGGGCGCGGCAGTGCGTGGCTTATCAAGCTTATCAAGCTTGGATATATCATAAGATGGCTCTATAAAAATTATCTTCTCTTCGAGAATAGTATTTCGTTAGTGATGTTATACAATCTCGTAACTACGGCTTGATTCAAGCCGTAGATACGAGATAATAGAACAACATTGACGGTTTATGTAAAATTAAACGGTGAACCAAACCTATTTTCATCTCAAAATTCATTGCCATTGGATCAGTCTAAGACCGATGTTTTTTTGACAAACAGTGAAGCAGTCATAGAAAGTTATTCAGACTTAAGCCTTTCCCACACAAGAACTTGTTTATACGTTCCTGATAAAATATACTTGCGAAAAATGTAGCCAAAAGAAGAAAAATGCTGATTACCAGTATTTTCTACTTTTGCCTCAATGTCTTCTGTGATACATATATATTATTCACAAATTTCACCTTTGGTAACATTCATTTTTTCATCTGCAGCAGCTGTCAAATAGGACTACCCTGAAATTTGTCGGTCGGGAAAGGGGTAATGAAAACCCAAAATTATGTACATATTTACATATTTTATTTTTTTATTTTTTTTATTTGACAGCACTTATATTGTAATAACAAGACAATTTTACAAAACTATTGATAAACTTAACAACAACAGAAATAATAATAATAACAAAAAACAACAACAATAACAAGAATCAACAAAATATTAAAGTAAGACCTGGGTAATTGGCTATGTGACAAGTTATGGAACGAAATATGTTTGGTGCGAATAGACGATTTCAAGGGAAGTAAATTTTCATTGCTGTAAAATTTTGAATTTTTGACTTTTGTTGGGTCTTTTGCCTACTCTTCATACAATTTAGAAACATTTTCACAAAAATTGTTTAGAATATTCCCCGGAAATCTGAGCACGCTCAATTATTTCCTTTGTTACGAATACAGGCGATATTGCATCTAACAGTACTTTAGAAATGCTCACACTTACGGACGTCACGGAATAAATCGAAATATTTTAGAACCGTTATACCGGAAGTGTATTTCCCAGATCTTACCTTAAGATATGAAAAAGATAAATGTATGTGTTTTGTAATTAACATTTGAGCTGAGTGCTAGAAAGGGGCGCTTAAATCACATAGCACTTTCCAAAACAAGACATGGCTTTGACGTTCTTAATAGAAAAAATAAATGAGAACATTAAGAGAAAAGAAGAAAATGTTGATAATTTTAAACTAACCTTATAATGGCTCAATATTTTCACACCGGTTGGAGTGATAAAAGATCAAGGTATATGTGACTACCTGATCCCGATCAGACTGCTCATTTACATTAGTTGATCCGATAAAATAATGGTGGTTAATCATGTGACTCAGAATTTCAGATTTTCATCAATATTTTTGGTAATCCTTAAAGGGACATTTCACATTTATTTCATTTTTTAAAGTATGTCTTGATGCAAAGATTTTATATTCTAATGCGTAGAAACGCTATCAGTTTTTTGAAGTTGTTATCTATAAGCGAAAAATACGCCTTCAAAGTTGAGACAGAAATGACAAATTCTATATAAAATCTGAACTGTTGTCCACAACATTTTGTTTAATTATAGCACAAAAGTATATATTTCTCGTAAACGGTTCAATATTTTGGCTTGAAATTTTCAAAATTGTCATAAGAAAACATGCTCTTTCAGATAGAATAAAAGTATAATTTATGTAAAAAAGTATAATTTATGTAAAAATAATTGCCAAACGTCACTTTAACCAATTTGAATTCGGTTGGAAGTAGAGAAGGTGCGAAAATGCCAGAAATAATCTGGACGTGGTGGATATTTGAAAATCAACTGATAAAAAAAGATTAAAGATCAACTAGAAATTTGGTTGATCTGTCTCGTATTAACAAAGCTATTGAATATTTCTGAAATTGTTGTATCACGTTTGCTTGAATACCATATACATGTATAATATGTTACAGTTAGATTGTGAAACCAGGGATTTCGTGAAATCACTAAAATGTTCGGAGAATTCATGAAATCCCCATTTTATTTAGTAATTTCACGAAATCACTAAAATCTAAAGGGATTTCCTGAAATTACTGAAAAATGAGGTGTTGTATTACACAAATTTACTGGACCCTTTTTAGGAAAAATATACGTTACTGGCAGGTCAAAACCTTGTATCCAGAGCTACTGATAAGAGTGTGTATTGTCTTTCCAAAGTGCAATATTTCATTTATTGCTTTTCAAACCCTATGTTGCGGGTACTCATTGGAATCGTCTCATCGAGACAATTCCAATGAGTACCCACAACATGTGGTTTGGATTTGAAATAATACAGTTAGCATGTGTTTGACTCCTTTTAAAGAAATGGAATCAGTCCCTCTCACCTGTTGCTCTCTTGAAAATCGCTGCTTTTCATCAAAAACCTCGTAACTTGAGCTTAAAACAAGCATCAGTTACGGTGTTTTTGTTCAAAGGCGACGAAATGCTGATAGACGTATTGACCTGCCATCGATGATACACGAATTTTGCCCTTTTTCGAGATCTCAGTTGAAGAATGTGTTGACATTAAACAGTTAGCACTAGACAATAAAAATAAATATTGTTGGTGTATTTTGCTACAAACAGACCGAGGCCATCTGTCCGGATAGGGAAATAACCAATGAAAACATTGTATTTTTTTATTTGTCCGGTTAAAGTAAATCAGTGTTCACTCAATATTATACTATTTTTGACTATGCGCGAAGAAAATAACCATAGTACACCAAATTTAACTTGTGATATTTGTATATGCTAATGACCCCACTACGACACAATGTTTTCGTTTAAAGACGCTCAACAGGCGGATTTCACCGACGACGGGTTTAGATCTAGAAGTATTATTAGTCATCGAATCATGGACCGTGACGAAAGGTCACTGTATTTTCCAATGCATGAAAATTGGGAGAGAAGCATAGTTCCCACTGAAAAACCAAAATACTGAAAGTACTGTTGGGAAGCAAATTTGTTAATTAATGTAAATTAGGCCTGTCCAGAACTTTCTGTATTGAGGAGGACCGGAAGATGTGTGGTATGCAAAGAATGGTAAAGTGCAGAGAGAGGTGGCTGTATAGAGAAGCAAATTTTGCAAAATTTGCTTCCCCAAAACGAATATAATAACACATTTTGCGTACTGTCCGCAGTGAAAATGACAGAATAGTAGCTCGAGGGCTTAATGCAAAACTATTATAACCACATTTTGTAAAGTTTTACAGGAGGGGGAACTAACTTAATAATTTTTTTCAAAGTAAAAGAGGCAATATATTTTTAAAATTCTAAATATCGTTTTGATTTTACAGCATTGAAAGCAAATATTAGAACACATGATGTATTCCTTCCTAAAGATTCAGTAAATACAAAAAAGTGAATTTCTGAAAAATATGTAGTAACAATAGTTTTGCACTGAGTCTTCAAGCTGTCTCCAGATAGTATTATGTCGATTTAGTACAGGGTGGTGAGTTCGAGTCAGATGTTTCTATAAATCGAGATCTCTCTTCCCCTGTCAATTTATACAGATAATGAAGAAGCTATAAGAGTACAACAGAGAAAGTTGGAAAACTGCGTGAATTAGCTAGATATATAAATCTTTTAAAATCAGCTGGCAAAAAAGTTATTGGCGACCAACCAAAAGTTTGGTTGGTCGTCAATAATTTTATTATCAGCTGATCCATGAAATATCTACCATATCCATCTTATTACTGAAAGGTATCCGGATTTCATCCGCACATGAATGACGCCAAAGTTGCAGAAAGTGTTTGGTGTCTAATAGTAAAAATAATACTTTAATACAGTTATAACTGTCTTATGTTGTACAATTAAAACGGTTTGTGAATAACTCGGGAGACTCAGTTTTGGAAAGAAATTAAAATGTTTTATCTTATTGTTTCCTAATAAATGTTTGACTCTGATATTGCCTATTGGTTAATGTTTAAACTGTAACCTTAACCCTTTCCCAAACAATACCTGGTTTTGAATCTCCTTTTAAAACAGGCTTGAGAAAATATCGAGGCAAAAGAAGAAACTACTGATAACCAGTAGTTTCTCCTTTTGCCTCAATATTTTCCATTTTATTTTGTACGCAATTTTTTTCCTTGACATCATAATTTGTTTTCGTCTCTAGCAGTTTTTAATATGGTCCACCCTAAAATTTTGCCGTTTGGGAAAGGGTTAATCACTGTAAGAACTTTACTACTTGATGATATCGTTTTTGTATACTTAGTCAAAAAAAATAAAGTGTGTATTCTTCTACTTGGTATATTAAACATTTTTTTTAAAAAAAATTCCGGAAGGTCGTAGACCCACGTGTTATGCAAATACAGGTGGTGCGACAGTGAACATTGATAGTGCATACAATACAACAGTAGAAAACAAGAGTTGTCCGCAGCCAAACGTAGCTCGCCTATACGGGAGCTTGTCACAAAACATATAATTTTTAAAATGTAGGTCAAACTCCAATGTCAAGGTCACAATTAAGGTCAAGGACCATGGTCCCAATTGAAAGGTCTTGGCAGGAGGTATCCATGTGTGAAATATCAAGACTCCATCAATAAAAGTGCATGAGATATAGGTCAGGTTAAAGTTTTTCAAAAGTAGGTCAAACTCCAAGGTCAAGGTCACTATGTCAAAGGTCATGGTCAAATGTGAATAGTATTGGTAGGAGGTGTCTATGTTTGAAATATCAAGGCTGTATGTGTTAAAGGACATTAAATATAAGCCAAGTTTAAGTTTTTTTTAAAAATAGGTCAAACTCCAAGGTCAAGGTCACAAGATCAAAGATCATGGTCAAATGTGAACGGTGTTGGTAGGAGATGTCCCAAATAAAAGGTCTTGTCGAGATGTATCCATGTGTGAAATATCAAGACTGTATCTCTAATAGTGCCTGAGATATAGACCAGGTTAAAGTTTTTCAAGTGAAGACGCGACGGGACGGGGCGCGACGCCGACGCCGACACTAGGGCTGTGACATAAGCTCCCCGGACATAAAATCCCGGCTCGCTAAAAATGCAAATGATACAAGTCCGGTAATTGATTATTGTCCAGCAACATTAACCAAGGACATCTTATTTTCATGTGCAAATTGCGTTAGTTGAGCGTCTTAACAAAACATTTCCGAAGTGGGGTCATTACATATGCAGATATTCGGGTTAATGTTGCTGGACTATACCTTGTAAAAAAGAAAATACAAGATCAATCACAGGACACCTCAGCTCTATACAAATTATATGTCACGAATTGAATAGAAGGCTTTGCCTTAAAATGACAAATTGTTACAAACATCAAAACAGTAATTTTGAAATGGTAATAGCAACAAAAGTTAACAGCATTTTCCCGCGGGGTTATCATGCATGTATCTAAAAGCAACACTAGACGTCAACATATTCTTGTAATAGTAGTAACCAACAGAAATAAATAACTGTACTAAACTTCTAAACTGAGTTAACATTTTAAATTAAATGTTACAATATAGCACAACAGCCTTTAATTCAAAATTAACATAGAAATTGCAGTTATTCTCTGTGCATACTTTTATTTTTGACCCAGCATAGATATGTACATGTTACAAAACCTTTCCATGTGTATTTAAGACTGCTAGTTAATACAAATATTCTTTTATCCTATGTTGTGGGTACCCATTAGAAACACCTTGACAAGTTGATTTCAATGAGTACCCAAATTGTAGGGTTTGACTAACGATGAATGAACTATTACATTCTGAAAAGTCATTAGTCTCTTTTGTCTGCAGCTCTACTTCATAAATTAAGGTAGAATACAAATTATATGTACACGAATTAAATAGAAGGATATGCGTTGTATACGTGTTGTGATCAACTAAACATGTCAAATCGTTACAAACATCAAAACTGAACTTTTGAAATATACTGAGTACATTTAATTCCGCAGAGATGCTTCGTTCTCTTATAGGATGGAAATGACAAGCAAATGCTACGTAATGCGGGTTTATTTTCGTTGATTTATTTAATTCCATAAACTCTAAAGGTAGAAGATGCTTTAAATACACATCGGAATAAAAATTGATTATTTTTAATTGAGATAGGTCAAATCAATTAATAACAAGTGTGCCCACCTAAAGCTTGAATTAAAGTCTTACATCGTCGTGGCATAGAAAGGACTTTTCTCGCAATGAAACCTCTTGTGACATTCTGTTAAGCTCTTGAATAACAGGAATACGAAGTTTTTGCAACGTTTTGGGTGGCGGGGTGCGTACATACACGCATCTCTTCGGGTCATTCCAAGCATGTTCTATAGGGTACATAACAGACCAGTAGTGTGTAACTACAGTATGTGGCGGAGCCATCGTGTCGTTAGTCGTGATGTTAATAAGTTACAGCATCCTACGTGCAGTGAAATGTCCGAATTTGAAAAACCTAGCAAATGCGTTCCAAAAACTTGGTTCCTCACATTTTCAAGAAGACGATTCATACGGATAGAAATGAGATTCTTTCGATAAAACTTGTTTTTATAGTGTCCCTATAGACAAACTTTATAAACATGTTGCAATTTAACTCGAGTTTCACGTGCACCAGTTTTACGCAGCAAAAACGTGTTTAACGCTTTGGCTAAGGCGTCGTAACATGTTCCAGGTTTACTATACTTAACAAAAGTTCTAATCGGTCACTTTTAAAATTGCATTATCTCGATTATTAATCAACCAATCAGTGTAAAATTTTACATGTGTTATTTTTTGCCCATATCATTGACTATGCGTATCTTTGAGAGCGCTAAAACATTGAGGGGTGGTTAAGATGTCCGTGTACATCATTTTCCCGATTTGCACGTGAAAAGTTTTCGTGCAACAAAAGCCACGATCCAGTTTATACACGTGAGGTCTCTATCGACTGTATAGTCAGAAAAACACATAGCATGACCAGAATGACACACTAAGTGCGAGACAGGGCCGTCGAAATGCTACAACGGGGCCTTCGTTTACGACTGGCAAAATTTAGTTGCAGAAAAAACCGGAAGTAGGTGGCAATCGAGGCTTGTTTTCTTTTGTGCAGTTTTGATCATTCGTTTCCATTCAAATTAAGTCGCCAGAACGTTTACGTAGGCCTATTTTAACCATCAAGGCCTTACACATGGAATTTCAGGCCACCGGAAGTGTTGCAGTTCGTCATCGGAAACGGAGACGACGAGTTACCATACATCGCCAGGACCATTATTTCCCTTTGTCATATGAAAGGAACAGATTCCTCCCGGCTTCAATGACTTAAGGTTGACTGCGGGGTTGACATGAAGGCAACATTACACCACAGACTGTGCACAGTGGGCTGTAAAGTGTTGGAATTCGTTGAAAGTAGCCACTCAGGTGTTGTTATCTGTAGACGTCATCGAAATGTCCGTCTAGTTTTGGTGCGACGTTACCTTCTCTTTACCAGGGCTGCCTTGGCCAACGTCTTCTTAACAAATGAAACCACAACTTTGCATCAGTTTGTCAACGGACGTGTGCTCATTTATCGCTGTCACGGTGAGTTTCAGAGTGACGAATTTGAATGTGATTGACTTTCTTAACATTAACCTTTCCACGACAAGCTAGTGTGTAGCTGTTATTGAAGCTAATGGTGACCACACACGTTACTAACACTGCTCTTTTTGATTTGTGAATTTTGAAATCGAGGGTACCTCTTTAAGAACTGTTGCTGGATCTCACTAAAAAGTCTAAAAATAATCGAATTGCAACAGTCATGTTGGAAATTGATTTCTTCAACAGTGTTACAGGAAAAAATGTTTGGAATCGTTTGTTTATTGATTTTATGGCGCAAAGTATAAGGTGACCGATTAGAACTTTTGCTGAGTTTAACTTTATTCTTTTCTATTCGCGTTTAAAAACTTGTGGGAGATTCATAACACATATTTCCATTTCTTATAACATCTTACAACATCTTGATATAAGGCTTTGAAAACTCTGCGTTTTTAAATGTACTAAGTATAGTAATAGAAACAAAAGTTATCAGCTATTTCTCGTGGGGTTATCATGCATGTAAATTATAATAGCAACACTAGTTATCAACATTTTCTCGTAATATAATCGATTCACTATTAAACGAGAATAATTACAGTTGAACTGCTTTATCAAAACAACTGAAATTATTATCGTTTAATAGTGAATCTATTATAGTAGTAGTCGACAGAGATACGTAATTGTACAAAAACTTCTGCACTGAGTTAACAAATTAAATCAAATATTACAATATATCACAATAAGCTGTTACTCAAATTGTAGTTATTCTCTGTGCATACTTTCAGTTTTGACCCAGCATAGATATGTACATGTTAAAAACCCTTCAAAGTGTATTTAAGACTGCTAGTTAATACAAAATTATATTCTTCTACCCTATAATGTGGGTACCCATTAAAACGTCTTGATAAGAAGATTTGAATGAGTACCCGAACTATAGGTTTAACAAACGATGAAAGAACTATTGCATTCTGAAAAGTCATTACTCCCTCTTATCTGCAGCTCTGCTTCACAAATTAAGGTAGAATACAAATTATAAATATGTACACGAATTAAATATACTGACTGACTTTAAAAACGCATCACTAAAGTTAATCCAGCAATAATATCCAAAATACATAATCAACTTTGTAGTATTATATATTCACCAACAGCTTGACATCTTCCCAACATTTTCTGAAAATTTCAATAACAAGTAATTCCGCTCTCAGTATGAAAAACGTTCCGCAATTGTGACCTCGTTGACCCTTGAGTTGAAACAAAATCTTTATTCTTTTGGGCTTGAATTATCTACCATATATTGCTGGAGAGTATACAAAAGTTTTGGCGTCCGTTTTTCATCATGTCTAGGCCCAACGCACCCTGATCTGATGATGACTTTCTGTAAGTATCAGTCACGGGCATAATCGCCAGTAGTGAAAACCGCAATATTTTATTCGTTAATTCACTGTTATGGCAAGAGTTTGTCCATAGCAACATTTTTGCATTACAATTGCAGTTGAAAACGTTGTTGTAAACCAATTACGTAATTGACGTTGACGTATGTTATCATCTTGACGTAAGCTCGTTTTAAACGGTTGATCAGGACGCTGATACTCAGCAGCAATCCCTGTAGATTGGCTATGTTAATGAAAAAGAGAAATCCTCGATTGGTTTACATTTAAACGTCTCGCCCGTTCTCGTTGACAAACTCCCGCTTAGAATAACTAAAAAATTTGTGTGTGCTCAACGTTGGTATCTTGGCTTTATTTTTTGTTAAATCAAATTGATTGAGAAATAAAAGTAACTCCTGACCATTTGAATATAGAATATGAAAACAAAAATCCAGTTGGTCACCTAAGGTGTAGTTACGTAAACGTTATCCATATTTTGCACGTTGACGTCGTGCGAAATAACGTGGTAACAGACTGCAATAAATTTTATTGGATATCGTGTCTTATTGGTTGAAATATATATCAGAAGTACAAATTTGATCCTGTTGACTTTAACTACAAAAATATTTTGAAAAATAAGTGATGCGTTTTTAAAGTCAGTCAGTATAGTAGGCTATGCGTTGTATAAGTGTTATGATCAACTAAAAGTGTAAAATCGTTACAAACATTAAAGACTCTCTTACAACCGGTAGTACGTCTTCCTGCGTGCGGTCTGCGTCAAAAACGTACATATAGTCGTGCGATGCACGCACGTGCAACTTACGATTTTGGTGGGCGCCACCACGACGCAGACTGCACGCAGCAAAGAATGACTGGAAAATTCTTTGCTACGACCATTCTGTGTCTTTTAGAACGCTAGGAGCACGTATGACAGAAGTACTGACCACGTACGACAGACGTGCGTGTGACGCAGGGGAAATTATACTGAAATTCCAGAAAAAAACACAACGAATGCGTACTTTTCTCGAAAGAGATTCATACTTTTGACCTGCTTTGAATGTAACATATTTTGAGGAGCTCTTACAACCCGTCGCGCGTCTTTATAAATCGTGCGATTTTGCAGACTTTTAAAACGTGCGATTTATAAGGACGCACGACGGGTTGTAAGAGAGGCTTAAAACAGTAATTTTGAAATGGTAATAGCAACAAAAGTTATCAGCATTTCTCGTGGGGTTATCATGCATGTACGAGGGGCGTTCATTAAAGATTTCCCCTAACCTACTTCCAATAAGTATAGAGAATTGAAACTTGGCACAAATATTAATCTTTCTCTTCATGGCCCCTAGCCAGAGAGACATACTTCTGCCATCGTTTAATGCAGTTTTGGAGACCTGTTATGTAGAACACCGTAGATTGTGCCCGAAACCTTGTATTGACTTTATGGTGTCCTCATCAATGACAGACTGTGGGCGCCCAGGATTCGGACTGTTTTTTCAGACTTACGTCCACACTTGAACTGAGTATACCAGTGTTTGACAAAGTCATATGATGGGATATCATCCCCACAAACTTCTTTCATGTCACCAAATTCCTCCTTTAGAGTGCGACCTTTCAAATACAGGAATCTGATGACTGCTTGCTCCATCACGCTACCTTACTTAACTTCAGCACTCAGAAATGAGAAACAAATTACATTTCAGAGCTGCAATTTTTCATGTGACCTATAGAGGTATACGGTTATGTATATGTACAACTTCAACTTCCTACCTCAACTGAAAGTAGGTCAGGGGAAATCTTTAATGAACGCCCCTCGTAGTTTAAAGCAACACTAGTCATCAACATATTCTTGTAATAGTAGTAACCAACAGAAATAAACAACTGTACCAAACTTCTACACTGTGTTTACAAATTAATTTAGGGGGAATGCTCCAGTTTCCTGATTTTTTCCCCAATAATAGAATTTATTTATATTTTGTATGTTGAAATTACATGTTATTACCAATTGAAAAAAAGAATAAAAATTGATGGTCAGCGATCTTGTTTGAATTTTATAGGCATTCGTATCACGCACCCCTACATCGAAAAAATGCACTATTTCTTGCACCTGTCCAAGGTCCCTAAAATGCTAATAAAATGCTCTATATTCATCGTTTAGTCCCGAAAACGGATTTAAAGTAATGTCTTACATTTAATAAAAACCGAAAACCCAAAATATGTGCCATTATAAACGCGGTTCGGTTAGATCAACAAATCTGGAGTGTTTTATGTCAAATTTGCATATTTTTGGAAATATTTCAAGTTCTACTTAATAGAATTCGATAAAACTCCCTCATTGCATTAAGCAACATGTCCTGGTAATAATTCAAAAAGAAAATGTATAGGTCAGCGCACTTATTAGTGAATTACAGCAATTTTCATCAGCTACACATGAATAAAATGACGCAAAACAGTGGTAACTGCATGCACACTTACGACTGTCTTGCTCTAAATAATCGATTTCCATCTTGAGGAAATCAGTTTCGCGTGATAAATACACTTTTACCGTCGAAAATGGTAAATTGTAAGGATGTGTTATATTATTGCAAATATGGTAGCGAAACATATTGGTGCGAAACATTTAATTTACTACAGTAATGACCGAGTGTTCCGAAAAACTGGAGCATTCCTCCTTAAATGTTACGATATATCACAAAAACCTTTAATTCAAAATCAACATAGAAATTGCAGTTATTCTCTGTGCATACTTTTATTTTTGACCCAGCATAGATATGTACATGTTACAAAACCTTTCCATGTGTATTTAAGACTGCCAGTTAATACAAATATTCTTTTATCCTATGTTGTGGGTACCCATTAGAAACACCTTGACAATTTGATTTCAATGAGTACCCAAATTGTAGGGTTTGACTAACGATAAATGAACTATTGCATTCTGAAAAGTCATTAGTCTCTTTTGTCTGCAGCTCTACTTCATAAATTAAGGTAGAATACAAATTATATGTACACGAATTAAATAGAAGGATATGCGTTGTATACGTGTTGTGATCAACTAAACATGTCAAATCGTTACAAACATCAAAACTGAACTTTTGAAATAGTAATAGAAACAAAAGTTATCAGCTATTTCTCGTGGGGTTATCATGCATGTAAATTATAATAGCAACACTAGTTATCAACTTTTTCTCGTAATATAATCGATTCACTATTAAACGAGAATAATTACAGTTGAACTGCTTTATCAAAACAACTGAAATTATCATCGTTTAATAGTGAATCTATTATAGTAGTAGTCGACAGAGATAGGTAATTGTACAAAAACTTCTGCACTGAGTTAACAAATTAAATCAAATATTACAATATATCACAATAAGCTGTTACTCAAATTGTAGTTATTCTCTGTGCATACTTTCAGTTTTGACCCAGCATAGATATGTACATGTTAAAAACCCTTCAAAGTGTATTTAAGACTGCTAGTTAATACAAAATTATATTCTTCTTCCCTATAATGTGGGTACCCATTAAAACGTCTTGATAAGAAGATTTGAATGAGTACCCGAACTATAGGTTTAACAAACGATGAATGAACTATTGCATTCTGAAAAGTCATTACTCCCTCTTATCTGCAGCTCTGCTTCACAAATTAAGGTAGAATACAAATTATAAATATGTACACGAATTAAATATACTGACTGACTTTAAAAACGCATCACTAAAGTTCATCCAGCAATAATATCCAAAATACATAATCAACTTTGTAGTATTATATATTCATCAACAGCTTGACATCTTCCCAACATTTTCTGAAAATTTCAATAACAAGTAATTCCGCTCTCAGTATGAAAAACGTTCCGCAATTGTGACCTCGTTGACCCTTGAGTTGAAACAAAATCTTTATTCTTTTGGGCTTGAATTATCTACCATATATTGCTGGAGAGTATACAAAAGTTTTGGCGTCCGTTTTTCATCATGTCTAGGCCCAACGCACCCTGATCTGATGATGACTTTCTGTAAGTATCAGTCACGGGCATAATCGCCAGTAGTGAAAACCGCAATATTTTATTCGTTAATTCACTGTTATGGCAAGAGTTTGTCCATAGCAACATTTTTGCATTACAATTGCAGTTGAAAACGTTGTTGTAAACCAATTACGTAATTGACGTTGACGTATGTTATTATCTTGACGTAAGCTCGTTTTAAACGGTTGATCAGGACGCTGATACTCAGCAGCAATCCCTGTAGATTGGCTATGTTAATGAAAAAGAGAAATCCTCGATTGGTTTACATTTAAACGTCTCGCCCGTTCTCGTTGACAAACTCCCGCTTAGAATAACTAAAAAATTTGTGTGTGCTCAACGTTGGTATCTTGGCTTTATTTTTTGTTAAATCAAATTGATTGAGAAATAAAAGTAACTCCTGACCATTTGAATATAGAATATGAAAACAAAAATCCAGTTGGTCACCTAAGGTGTAGTTACGTAAACGTTATCCATATTTTGCACGTTGACGTCGTGCGAAATAACGTGGTAACAGACTGCAATAAATTTTATTGGATATCGTGTCTTATTGGTTGAAATATATATCAGAAGTACAAATTTGATCCTGTTGACTTTAACTACAAAAATATTTTGAAAAATAAGTGATGCGTTTTTAAAGTCAGTCAGTATAGTAGGCTATGCGTTGTATAAGTGTTATGATCAACTAAAAGTGTAAAATCGTTACAAACATTAAAGACTCTCTTACAACCGGTAGTACGTCTTCCTGCGTGCGGTCTGCGTCAAAAACGTACATATAGTCGTGCGATGCACGCACGTGCAACTTACGATTTTGGTGGGCGCCACCACGACGCAGACTGCACGCAGCAAAGAATGACTGGAAAATTCTTTGCTACGACCATTCTGTGTCTTTTAGAACGCTAGGAGCACGTATGACAGAAGTACTGACCACGTACGACAGACGTGCGTGTGACGCAGGGGAAATTATACTGAAATTCCAGAAAAAAACACAACGAATGCGTACTTTTCTCGAAAGAGATTCATACTTTTGACCTGCTTTGAATGTAACATATTTTGAGGAGCTCTTACAACCCGTCGCGCGTCTTTATAAATCGTGCGATTTTGCAGAGTTTTAAAACGTGCGATTTATAAGGACGCACGACGGGTTGTAAGAGAGGCTTAAAACAGTAATTTTGAAATGGTAATGGCAACAAAAGTTATCAGCATTTCTCGTGGGGTTATCATGCATGTAGTTTAAAGCAACACTAGTCATCAACATATTCTTGTAATAGTAGTAACCAACAGAAATAAACAACTGTACCAAACTTCTACACTGTGTTTACAAATTAATTTAGGGGGGAATGCTCCAGTTTCCTGATTTTTTCCCCAATAATAGAATTTATTTATATTTTGTATGTTGAAATTACATGTTATTACCAATTGAAAAAAAGAATAAAAATTGATGGTCAGCGATCTTGTTTGAATTTTATAGGCATTCGTATCACGTACCCCTACATCGAAAAAATGCACTATTTCTTGCACCTGTCCAAGGTCCCTAAAATGCTAATAAAATGCTCTATATTCATCGTTTAGTCCCGAAAACGGATTTAAAGTAATGTCTTACATTTAATAAAAACAGAAAACCCAAAATATGTGCCATTATAAACGCGGTTCGGTTAGATCAACAAATCTGGAGTGTTTTATGTCAAATTTGCATATTTTTTGGAAATATTTCAAGTTCTACTTAATAGAATTCGATAAAACTCCCTCATTGCATTAAGCAACATGTCCTGGTAATAATTCAAAAAGAAAATGTATAGGTCAGCGCACTTATTAGTGAATTACAGCAATTTTTATCAGCTACACATGAATAAAATGACGCAAAACAGTGGTAACTGCATACACACTTACGACTGTCTTGCTCTAAATAATCGATTTCCATCTTGAGGAAATCAGTTTCGCGTGATAAATACACTTTTACCGTCGAAAATGGTAAATTGTAAGGATGTGTTATATTATTGCAAATATGGTAGCGAAACATATTGGTGCGAAACATTTAATTTACTACAGTAATGACCGAGTGTTCCGAAAAACTGGAGCATTCCTCCTTAAATGTTACGATATATCACAAAAACCTTTAATTCAAAATCAACATAGAAATTGCAGTTATTCTCTGTGCATACTTTTATTTTTGACCCAGCATAGATATGTACAAGTTAAAAACCTTTCCATGTGTATTTAAGACTGCCAGTTAATACAAATATTCTTTTATCCTATGTTGTGGGTACCCATTAGAAACACCTTGACAATTTGATTTCAATGAGTACCCAAATTGTAGGGTTTGACTAACGATAAATGAACTATTGCATTCTGAAAAGTCATTAGTCTCTTTTGTCTGCAGCTCTACTTCATAAATTAATGTAGAATACAAATTATATGTACACGAATTAAATAGAAGGATATGCGTTGTATACGTGTTGTGATCAACTAAACATGTCAAATCGTTACAAACATCAAAACTGAACTTTTGAAATAGTAATAGATACAAAAGTTATCAGCTATTTCTCGTGGGGTTATCATGCATGTAAATTATAATAGCAACACTAGTTATCAACATTTTCTCGTAATATAATCGATTCACTATTAAACGAGAATAATTACAGTTGAACTGCTTTATCAAAACAACTGAAATTATTATCGTTTAATAGTGAATCTATTATAGTAGTAGTCGACAGAGATACGTAATTGTACAAAAACTTCTGCACTGAGTTAACAAATTAAATCAAATATTACAATATATCACAATAAGCTGTTACTCAAATTGTAGTTATTCTCTGTGCATACTTTCAGTTTTGACCCAGCATAGATATGTACATGTTAAAAACCCTTCAAAGTGTATTTAAGACTGCTAGTTAATACAAAATTATATTCTTCTACCCTATAATGTGGGTACCCATTAAAACGTCTTGATAAGAAGATTTGAATGAGTACCCGAACTATAGGTTTAACAAACGATGAATGAACTATTGCATTCTGAAAAGTCATTACTCCCTCTTACCTGCAGCTCTGCTTCACAAATTAAGGTAGAATACAAATTATAAATATGTACACGAATTAAATATACTGACTGACTTTAAAAACGCATCACTAAAGTTCATCCAGCAATAATATCCAAAATACATAATCAACTTTGTAGTATTATATATTCATCAACAGCTTGACATCTTCCCAACATTTTCTGAAAATTTCAATAACAAGTAATTCCGCTCTCAGTATGAAAAACGTTCCGCAATTGTGACCTCGTTGACCCTTGAGTTGAAACAAAATCTTTATTCTTTTGGGCTTGAATTATCTACCATATATTGCTGGAGAGTATACAAAAGTTTTGGCGTCCGTTTTTCATCATGTCTAGGCCCAACGCACCCTGATCTGATGATGACTTTCTGTAAGTATCAGTCACGGGCATAATCGCCAGTAGTGAAAACCGCAATATTTTATTCGTTAATTCACTGTTATGGCAAGAGTTTGTCCATAGCAACATTTTTGCATTACAATTGCAGTTGAAAACGTTGTTGTAAACCAATTACGTAATTGACGTTGACGTATGTTATTATCTTGACGTAAGCTCGTTTTAAACGGTTGATCAGGACGCTGATACTCAGCAGCAATCCCTGTAGATTGGCTATGTTAATGAAAAAGAGAAATCCTCGATTGGTTTACATTTAAACGTCTCGCCCGTTCTCGTTGACAAACTCCCGCTTAGAATAACTAAAAAATTTGTGTGTGCTCAACGTTGGTATCTTGGCTTTATTTTTTGTTAAATCAAATTGATTGAGAAATAAAAGTAACTCCTGACCATTTGAATATAGAATATGAAAACAAAAATCCAGTTGGTCACCTAAGGTGTAGTTACGTAAACGTTATCCATATTTTGCACGTTGACGTCGTGCGAAATAACGTGGTAACAGACTGCAATAAATTTTATTGGATATCGTGTCTTATTGGTTGAAATATATATCAGAAGTACAAATTTGATCCTGTTGACTTTAACTACAAAAATATTTTGAAAAATAAGTGATGCGTTTTTAAAGTCAGTCAGTATAGTAGGCTATGCGTTGTATAAGTGTTATGATCAACTAAAAGTGTAAAATCGTTACAAACATTAAAGACTCTCTTACAACCGGTAGTACGTCTTCCTGCGTGCGGTCTGCGTCAAAAACGTACATATAGTCGTGCGATGCACGCACGTGCAACTTACGATTTTGGTGGGCGCCACCACGACGCAGACTGCACGCAGCAAAGAATGACTGGAAAATTCTTTGCTACGACCATTCTGTGTCTTTTAGAACGCTAGGAGCACGTATGACAGAAGTACTGACCACGTACGACAGACGTGCGTGTGACGCAGGGGAAATTATACTGAAATTCCAGAAAAAAACACAACGAATGCGTACTTTTCTCGAAAGAGATTCATACTTTTGACCTGCTTTGAATGTAACATATTTTGAGAAGCTCTTACAACCCGTCGCGCGTCTTTATAAATCGTGCGATTTTGCAGACTTTTAAAACGTGCGATTTATAAGGACGCACGACGGGTTGTAAGAGAGGCTTAAAACAGTAATTTTGAAATGGTAATAGCAACAAAAGTTATCAGCATTTCTCGTGGGGTTATCATGCATGTACGAGGGGCGTTCATTAAAGATTTCCCCTAACCTACTTCCAATAAGTATAGAGAATTGAAACTTGGCACAAATATTAATCTTTCTCTTCATGGCCCCTAGCCAGAGAGACATACTTCTGCCATCGTTTAATGCAGTTTTGGAGACCTGTTATGTAGAACACCGTAGATTGTGCCCGAAACCTTGTATTGACTTTATGGTGTCCTCATCAATGACAGACTGTGGGCGCCCAGGATTCGGACTGTTTTTTCAGACTTACGTCCACACTTGAACTGAGTATACCAGTGTTTGACAAAGTCATATGATGGGATATCATCCCCACAAACTTCTTTCATGTCACCAAATTCCTCCTTTAGAGTGCGACCTTTCAAATACAGGAATCTGATGACTGCTTGCTCCATCACGCTACCTTACTTAACTTCAGCACTCAGAAATGAGAAACAAATTACATTTCAGAGCTGCAATTTTTCATGTGACCTATAGAGGTATACGGTTATGTATATGTACAACTTCAACTTCCTAGCTCAACTGAAAGTAGGTCAGGGGAAATCTTTAATGAACGCCCCTCGTAGTTTAAAGCAACACTAGTCATCAACATATTCTTGTAATAGTAGTAACCAACAGAAATAAACAACTGTACCAAACTTCTACACTGTGTTTACAAATTAATTTAGGGGGGAATGCTCCAGTTTCCTGATTTTTTCCCCAATAATAGAATTTATTTATATTTTGTATGTTGAAATTACATGTTATTACCAATTGAAAAAAAGAATAAAAATTGATGGTCAGCGATCTTGTTTGAATTTTATAGGCATTCGTATCACGTACCCCTACATCGAAAAAATGCACTATTTCTTGCACCTGTCCAAGGTCCCTAAAATGCTAATAAAATGCTCTATATTCATCGTTTAGTCCCGAAAACGGATTTAAAGTAATGTCTTACATTTAATAAAAACCGAAAACCCAAAATATGTGCCATTATAAACGCGGTTCGGTTAGATCAACAAATCTGGAGTGTTTTATGTCAAATTTGCATATTTTTGGAAATATTTCAAGTTCTACTTAATAGAATTCGATAAAACTCCCTCATTGCATTAAGCAACATGTCCTGGTAATAATTCAAAAAGAAAATGTATAGGTCAGCGCACTTATTAGTGAATTACAGCAATTTTTATCAGCTACACATGAATAAAATGACGCAAAACAGTGGTAACTGCATACACACTTACGACTGTCTTGCTCTAAATAATCGATTTCCATCTTGAGGAAATCAGTTTCGCGTGATAAATACACTTTTACCGTCGAAAATGGTAAATTGTAAGGATGTGTTATATTATTGCAAATATGGTAGCGAAACATATTGGTGCGAAACATTTAATTTACTACAGTAATGACCGAGTGTTCCGAAAAACTGGAGCATTCCTCCTTAAATGTTACGATATATCACAAAAACCTTTAATTCAAAATCAACATAGAAATTGCAGTTATTCTCTGTGCATACTTTTATTTTTGACCCAGCATAGATATGTACATGTTACAAAACCTTTCCATGTGTATTTAAGACTGCTAGTTAATACAAATATTCTTTTATCCTATGTTGTGGGTACCCATTAGAAACACCTTGACAATTTGATTTCAATGAGTACCCAAATTGTAGGGTTTGACTAACGATAAATGAACTATTGCATTCTGAAAAGTCATTACTCCCTCTTATTTGCAGCTCTGATTCACAAATTAAGGTAGAATACCCGTAATATGGCCACTTTGATATTCATAAAACACCGGATTTTTTCGAGCGTCGTCGTTACGTTTCCGAGCTTATTCGGGGGCGATCGTAAACACTCGGCTGTGGAAAGTTCCACTGCCATATGTTTTCGACGTCGTCCGAATATTCCCAACATCACGCCAAATCTCATTAGGGGTAGACTACCTTAAAGACTACTTGTTCGGGTGCTTTGCTTGTTCCTTCTGGAATCTAGCCTCTGCAGCAGAAATCTCTTTCGGTCTTCTTCTCTGCTCGACTTACATAAAAGGACCGATTTAAGAGACTGCTGGAGTGCCCTCCCAAATAGGGTATAAAGCACGAAATTACAACTAAACGTCATATTATACAATATTTGAGCGATTTCCTGCCAAAATGCAAACTTGACAGACACCCTGGGTTCATCGTTCGTGATTGCCCTTATAAGATTGTACAATCGTAAAGCATGGAATGGAAGATTAAGCACCAAAAACGTTGTGGAGACCAACAAAAGTGTCCTTGTCACTTTTAATTGGGGTTTGTCCTTGTTTGAAACCCTTGGCGCTCTAATACTGTCCCCGTGACCGAGCGCTGATTTACAGAGTTTTTCTATTGTCGCGTATTGATCACGTCTCGATGCTGGGGATCGCCATGCGGAATGTATCACTTTAATGTTCATGGCGCTGATGATCAAAAATGGTATCACCATGGTAACGACCGTATCGGCCCACGTGACTTTATGCATGAAATCAAAATACTCACGGTCGTATCCACACGTAGCTCGATCATTATTCTGATACACTTTAACCGTCCAGAATGTGAAGCTGTACAAGACACACGTGATTATAGACAGGATGAAGATCGCCATTTTCTGCTTGAACATGCGACATAGGTGCCTCTTCAGGGGGAAGCATATTGAGATGAACCGTTCAGTCGTGAAGCAGACAATTAGCCAGACAGACAGACAGGCGGATATGTAACTGATGAAGATGACCAGCTCACATGACCACGCGGCCGTCAAGATGGCGGCATGCTCTCCGTCAATCCACGTGATCACGAGACTTATCAGGAAAAGGTTGTCAACAACCGCCAGGGCAATCAGGAAAACGGAAACCGGAAGTTTACGCATTCTCCGTTGTATAAACACCAACAAGGAAACCGTGTTCCCAAAAAGGCCAATGATTGATAAGATTGGGATGAAGATGTTTTTGATGATCTTCATCGTTTTAATGTAGTCAAGATCCTCTTCGCTGTATCCATGCCAACCCGATTCGTTTAGAAAATCGCTGTTGTTTGATGAATTAACGTGAAGGTCTAAGTAATCATCCGCCATTTTTAACTCGTCACGTTTGGCATTGACCTGGAAATAGAAATCAGAGGCGCGTTCTTTAGAGCAGGATTTCTAAAAATATCTTGAGATTTCTCAAGATGTTTTTAAAGCGTTCTTTAGATCGAGATTTTTAAGTCACCCAATGGGAGACGCCATTACTTGTTATTGCTTTTGGAAACCCTTAGCCAATACTATAGAAACAAAATGAAAGAGTTATTCCGAATGCTCCATAATTTTGAAACCTTTATGCTACATATTTGATGCAAATGACATTTCTATGGAGTATAGAGCATTCGAAATTCCTCAGTCAGAATCCAGACCTTAAAAGTATCTTAAGAAATTTTACAAAATCTCGCTTTAAAGATCGCGCATCAGACAGAATATACTCTTTGAACATGTACTGTACTTTTGAAATCATAAAAAATATACAAACAAATTCAACACATAATATTATTATTATAACACTCTACCGTAAAATTCATATATAGATCTAGCGAAAGAAGAACTGCATCGGGTTTTATCTGACCAATAAAGACTATGCAATTATGCTTTGTGTATGCGCCAAAACGTCACGTGGCGTCAAGGTAACGTCAAATGACGTCATCAATGACGTCACTTAACCACCAATGCGGTTCCTACGCCGAAAACTAGATCATGGCAGAATTCCCACGAAATAACGCATTTCGATTTGCAATTTTCTTATTTAGAGGGTCCCACAAAATAACACATTTCGATTTGCGTTTTCTTATTTAGAGTGTTATTATGGAATTATGGAATAATAAAAAGTAGTTTATAGGTCTTTATTTGCCAAATAAAAACCTCCGTACTCTGAACTACATGTTAAGGCAAATACCTTGGCGCCGTGCCCCTCGGGTTTTTACCTACACATCACTACGCGGAGCGCATTACTCTAAATCCTGTCGCCAAAAAAGTGGGAAGTAGAAAATTGCAAGAAAACTATATTTACTACAAATTATAGTTCATTTTTCGTCTCAATTTTATCGAAGAAAAGAATTAACTCAAATCAGATTATTCATTTTATTGGAAGCAAGCGTGTTAAGCAAAGGTGACGCGTGACAGGATGTACCACGTGTATGTATCTTAAGGGCGCTGACATCTTGAAAGTAGTTAGCCAAGAATGCCCAAACCAGATAGTTGATAATCGACTTTTGCGTCATCTATTGGTAGATATTGTGCTTATATTTCTAAAGCGCAACTCCAACCTTCATGAAATTTATTCTGTAATATGCACTGCCTTTTAATTGGGAACGAATTCATCCAGTTAATCTTGACGTTATTTCGGACAAACAATAGTATTTCGTAGGTTTTGTTATAAATCTCGTAACTACGGCTTGCATCAAGCAAAAAGGCAAACTTACATGTAGTATATTTTAGCACAAAATTCATTGCTATTTGGACAGGAGTTTGGAAAAGCATAACCGTGTCATTTGCAGCCAGGAGGCGGTGTTTTGGTTACTAAATATGTTGCAACCATGACCAATCCCACAAATATTTCCATGGGAACATGTCAAAAAGCGATCGCTGTTGGTGACACAGTCAGCGTGCAACATATTGCTGTCTATTTCAATCACAATTAAAGAGTACGCCATGGAATCCTTCGATACAACAACAACAACAACAGTAGTTGCTGAAAATCTTCGATAGTGCTTTTAATGTTTGACCGATTTAAAAATCATATAAAACAAAGAAGACAAACAACACCGGTGAATTTCTGGTGTTATGGATCTTTTTAATAGCGCCTGATTTGTTGTTGATATTTTTCATTTATTATCCGATGTTTTAAGGAACCACCATATCCAGCTTATCCCTGATATTTCAACACATCAGCCCTGCGTTCAGTGAGACAAAACGTTAGGTAACAGTTAGCCGTTTCATTCGGAATACTCGGTCAATTCTGTCAAATTTGGGTCAAAGAAGTTGCGAATGTTGGTAACGTTAGCTAACAGTTTGTCTACTGAACGCAGCCCTGCTTCAAACCAATTTCAAATCGGTCTAGAATTAAGGTTGTCCATCCCTAATGAGATTCGTGCGGCTTAAGAATTATTTGGGCGACTTCGAAAACATTCGGTGGTGAAACTTTTCACCGCCGAATATTTACGACCGCGCCCGAATAGGTTCGGATACGTAAAGACGCCGCTCGAGAAAAAAATATTTTTTAATCTCAAAATGGCCATCTTACTGGTATTCTTCCTTAATTGTTTGATTGATTTTTTGGAATTGTTGTTTATGCGCCATTTAATTCCCGTCGTGATTGATCTTGTATATACTGACTGGTGGTGAACTCGGACAAATCGTGGGACGTTTTTTCGCGATCATATTATTCAATCGGTGTTGTTATAGAATATCGTAACTTCTGCTTCGATAAAGCCGTAGTTACGAGATTTTATAACAACCCAGACGGTTTTTCCATTCATATCGGGGGGGGGGGTAAATCCGGTCTATTTTTAGAACAAATTCATTTTTATTAGAAAAACTATCCAATCAGACCAACAAGTTGGTAACCCTTTCCCAAACAAGATCTGGCTTTGATGTCCCTTATATAAGAGACATGGCTAAACTTTGTTTTATTAACTATACAATCTGAATGCATTTATAAGCATATTTCAATGACTTTCATTTATCACTCTAGTCCTACCTATCTTCCATATTTACACCTTCACATCCTTACTAACCAAAAAACATTTCACGTTTATAATATGCCATTTTTATCGTTATTCTTTGAAATTGTAAAACAATGTAAATTTTGTATGACAAGAAACTCGAAGGGGCTTACGTTTAATAAAATTGTCTATTGTCTATAGTATGCTTAGGAAAACAATGAGTCAAAAGGAGATGCTGATAATCAGAATTTTCTCCTTTTGCCTCACTAGTTTGTGTGCGATTTCGTTCACAAATCAAACCTCCATCAAAATATTTCATTTTCTCATCCGTAGCATCTTTAGAATTGGACACAACGCTGAATTATAATTGTTTTGGAAATGGGTAAGACAAAATTGCATGTAGAATGATTATAGCTTTGCACTAATTACGATCGAAAATGGTGTAACTACAGCTTGAATAAACTGTAGTTACTGCTGTTTCGAGCGTAAAAGGCAATATCTAAATACGATCGAAAATGCAGTAACTACAGTTTGAATAACCTACAGTTAAGTCGTTCTGGACAAAGTCGATGAAAGGTACTACAGGATACATGAAAAAAAGACGGAAAGGTTCAAGAGTTGACTGTTGTTGTTTGTTGATTTCAAATTATCCGTTAATTTGTTCGAATCACGATTAATTTGTGTAGCTGCCAACCATTAAGTGCGTTCCCATAGCAAAACTTTATACAGTTCATACAGTCTTCGCGACCTGTACTGAATACATGTATACGCTACTTATAGCTTCTATTGGCCCTTTATTTAATATGTTTTTAGAGAAGAGTCAGAAAGTTTTTCCTCACTGCAACCAATTCCATATAGCTGGGTAGACTTAGACTGAAAAGTTGGTGTCTTGCCCAAAGACACACCTTACGCGAGTGGGGCTCGAACTCGTAACCACCGAGCTACAAGTCGAGTGCGCTAACCACTACGCCATAAAGACTGTCAACATTGCTTTGACATCCCCGGCAAAATTGAACTAGATAACTTTTGTTGTATAACTTGTAATTATTGGGAAAAGAAGAATGTTTGGAAAAAGAGTTAATAAATTCAAACTAAAGAAAATCGCCTTGCGAAAATAACCTCCTTTTACCATTTTCATTATGCAAAGAAGATTAGAAATGATATGAGAAAAAGAACATTTTCGTATTCCGCCGTTTTTCAACGATGACCTAGCAACTGTTGCTTGTATTGATAAGGAAGTCCTCGTAACTGCAGCTTGTATTACCCTGCGGGTACGAGGTTTTCGATGAAAAACGACGATTTGCCTCCACAGGTCTTTACCGAACTTGCTGATATTACGCGAACCGAATAGTGAACGATTTTATGAAGTAAACAATGGCGTAGATCCTCTCAATATCGAATATTATCACACTCGACGCTCGTTGTGTCGAAGAGGTCAGAAGGGACGATAAAATACATAGACATGAGCGGAGTTCGACTAATTCGATTTTGATTTTTTTTTGTTAATCAATAAGTAAGCAAAAATTGAAATACAGAGTGTCCCATAAAAAACGGAACCCTATTTCAAAATCAAATATTTTAAAGCGTAAACAAAAAATCTAATTTGTGAATTTGCAGTACTGAAGATAAATTATTTTTGCATGTGTGTTGTAAATTTCATTTCAAAATACGTATTGGTTCAAAAGTTCTATGCAATTTAATAAAGACACTAAAAACCGTTTTGACACGAAATCGATTTTGGCGTCTTGTTTGCTAGTAAAAGCGCGCTGACGGTCATCTGTTGAATTCTTTACAGTTGTAAACGTACGCACCAATTTTCTCAAAATTTAATATAAATAGTGGTCCCACGATATTCTGATTTACACCAGAAAATAAAAGACTATACTCATTTACTAAGTATATGTTATACTGGTCAAAACGAAATCATATCGATGACAATCAGTAATTTTATGTAATATTGACGAGATGATTTGCGCGTGCCTCTCTATAATAACATGTTCTGTAGGTTCAAAGTTTGTTTATAAATATCTGGGACCACTATACAAGACTTTTGTGTCATACGTGCAAATTGAGTCCATATGGTGGCTGTTTGAAATAATTTCAAAGTACTTGTAATTTGAGCGTTGACCGGCATATTGGTCAATTATAAAATAAGTGCATATGATTACATGTATTATGAATCTATTTTTCACTTTGATATTTTGTTTGTATTCATTTTTTTGTTTCGGTTACTGATCGCAGCTCTAACAGTTTATTTATTAGCAGAAAAGATGAAATTAATATGCACTATTGTAAGTAGAATGTTTCAGAATCACTCTTGTATTGTATCGAATATGTTAAACAATTGTGACGCGTCAAAGTATTCAACGAGTGAAGGTGCGCGCTGCAAAACGGAACAATCGATATCGTGTTAAAATGGCTTTCTGGGAGTATCCATTCGATTGTCAATATTTTCAAAAGTAATAAATATTTTTCAATTAAATTTTAACTGCTAATAGAAAACTGTCGTTTCTATTGCATATCTAAATTTGGTGGAGATATGATAATTGATACATGAGCAATTCACTTTCAAAAATGGGTTCCGTTTTTATTGGGACACTCTGTATAGTAGGAAAAGGAGAGAAATCGCCCAAGTCGAGCAATTTCCATATTTTTTCATATATGTAAGCGGCAATAAGTAAATCTGGACAATAACCTTAAAGGGACATTAGTATCCACAGGCCTAAATCCCTATTGGTCCACAGAAGTTGGCTTTTAGCATGTAGTCCACCGTTTATAGACTTTATAAGACAGAATACAAGATTCATATATACAGTAAATGACATAAATCGATAATCATGCAGCGGTGCAAAACTATGTAAAATATTCAAAGTGGGTTGATAGTGTTTACGAAATTATATGATATTGGGTTTAAATCCGTCGTAATCTAAGCCAATACAGACCAGACAGAGCTGAAATTTTGCACAAAGAAAATTTAAAGGCCATATTTTAATTATACACAGTTATTTTTACAGCAAATTACCCCGAAAATAAGTAAGTAACAGTAAATATGTATCTTTAATGCCTAGACAATAAGCTACTGTCAAGTCGCTTAGTTATTATTAAACTTTCAGGCTTTACGCATATTTTATAGATAAAAAGCAAGAGACAAAAGATTGAGTTTCAAAATTTCTAGAATTTTCTATACAAAATACGTTGAAGGAATTGAATATAGTGATGTGCAATGGCTTTACCGTGTGGGCGTCAGAAACAACAAGTTGTATAGGAATCGGTTAGCTTAATCCATATGTGCCCCGTCGCGCTAAAAAGGACCTTGTCGAGTGTTTGAAAAATATCGACCCTAGTCAGCCTGCGCAGTCCGCGCAGCCAGACTAGGGCCGATACTTTTCACTTTTATGTAATTTTCTAAATCCGGAATAAATTCCCTATCTTACTATATGTTCATTTCTCGCATATGGGATCTGGTTGACATGTGCTGGGTCTGACAAGTTTGTCCAAATTTGGATTTTTGAGTTCTGATAAGGTCCCTTTTAGCGCGACGGGTCACAAAAAATACCAAGCCCAAAACAAAGTTTATCAATGGCATTCTGTGCTTGACAATATTATACCCTTTCGTGCTGCATTATAAACCGTATATTTTTTTTATTCAGAAGCCTCAGCTCATTTCCAAATACAGCCTGACTTTTGCTTTTATAAATAAATAGGTTTAGGAAAATATTGAGGCAAAAGAAGAAAATGCTGGTTATCAGCATTTTCTTCTTTTGTCTCAATATTTTCTATGTTATTTTGTGCACAAATCATATATTTACTTTACATCCATGTTTTCGTCTGTATCAGCTTTGAAATTGGGCCACCTTGATATTTTGTTGTTTGAGAAAGGGTTAAATCGTATGCGCGATCTGGGACTTGTCATCAACCTTGATTTCTATTTCGTGCATTTTATAAGAAAATAAAAACACATTGTAATTGTCAAAAGGAAAGAATAGTTGGAGTTTATTGGGGGTTTGTGCCTTTTTCAAATGTTATTGTCATATCGCGGCGGCTGGAGCACCTAACCATGGATTCCTGGTGACCTCATTTGTTGAAGAACTTAAAATATATATACTCATTGGATTCCCGACAGGAGAAAATTGGGCGTATTCATGATATAGATTTTCATGCTTAAAAGCACCTTTAAATTGTTAAAAGAAACCCTAACTGTAAGTCTTGGACCTAATTTGATGAAAACTTCATAGAAATACAGTCAACAATCATTGCTTGATAGTCAAACGGGGCGTCAAATCTCGACATAATACGGAATTCGACTCTTCTGATTTTGTTCAGTTTCAATCAAAATGCATTTTGACTATTTTAATTATTTTTTTTACTATTTTGTTACTAATTAAATAATAGCACATTTAAAGGATTTTAAAGTATACCAGTAATCATTACATACCCAAATGCTGTCTCCAATAGTCAAATTGGCTGCTACTTCCCGAAGTCTACGGCTAAATTTGGCAGGAATTTGCAGGAACTCATGTATATATATGTACATCGTCGGTGTTGTTGTAAAACCTCGTAACTCCAGCTTTCACCAAGCTGGAGTTACGCGGTTTCGCAATCACACCGACGATATATAGCTGTTACCGTCACGAAAAAAGGGGGCTTGTTTTTGGTATTTTATTTCCGGAAAGTTATATTATCAAATAAAGACAAACTGCAATAGATCTATGATAATTCCTGTTGTTCTTTGTGTGTTATGGTTGTTGTTTATTTGAGAAACGATAGTTTGAATTCAGTAAGGGTCTTAAACCATTTCCTAAGCAGCAGATAAAAGACACAGTTCCAATTTGAAAGATTGAATGTTAACTGTTTACAAATTAAGATATGGGTTCAACTTCTCACAAGAAGTATTCCGACAAAATGGCGAATGCTGCATATCACTATTTCTTCTTTTGTCTCAAAAATTTTAAGGCATTTTCTGAAAGTTGTCAGAATTTTTGGAGTTTGGTTTTGTGCTGTTTATGTAGATACATGTTTTAATCATGTGCCATAATATCATGACTGGTATTTAGCAACTACATGTATATTCCTTGACCAGTGTCTCCTCAGCCTAATAAGCTGTATCGACCCCGACTGCAGCTTCATGTAATGAAGCCCTACAGCTTCAAAAGTACCCCTACAGCTTAATTTCTCCTAAGCGGTCAACAAATACGGACATTTAGTGGTATTTTATGTCGAAATAAACTGATGAAAAATGCATTCTTATACATTAAAATGAGACAATTCTGTATAAAAATCATAATGGGAAAAGAAGAAATTGCTCAAATTGAGCAATTTCTTCTTTTCCCATTATGATTTATTCACAATTATTTGCTGAGCACAATTCTAATTTTTCCCTACGGCTTCAAATTATTCTGCTGAGAACCTTGCTGTCATTATAAGAATCAGGGTAAAGGGCTATCCATTTCCGTCCTAGCAAAATTTTACTTTTGTAAGCAGTATCAGACAATAGGGTTTTCTTACTAAATGAGGAAAGTATTTTGCTATAGCATTGAAAGCAATAAAAGAAAAGTGGAAATCGTCGGTTTTCAACCAAAACCTCTTAACTGCAGCTTGTTTAAGCTGCAAATACGAGCTTTTTTGTTGAAAAGTAGCAAAATCCTGACTTTCATCATTTTTTTCTTTCGTTGATTTTAAAACATATGTCTATTATACATGAGACATGCCAAACCAGTACCAAGCATAATCCTTTCCAAAACGGCGAAATATTCTAGTGATCCAAACGACAAATTGATTGATTGATTGATTGATTGATTGATTGATTGATTGATTGATTGATTGATTGATTGATTGATGCTTCCGCTCACGTAGGTAAAACTGAGCAATGTAAAGGTTCTAGTTCAGGATGGCGTTCGGATATCCTCGGATAATGTCGATCAAAGATCGAATCATCGACTCGGAAGTGTGTGTATGAAGAAATATTATAAAAAATTGGATTTCTTAGCCGGAAGTAGCTACGCTTCATAAAGTAGTTTTCGAGGTCAACCAAATGCACAACCATGGCAACTTGCGGGACTTGCAGGTTGTAATCATTCTAAAAAAAAGAGGAGACTGGAACTGCAAACAATGTATTTCAGTATCATTGCCGCGTCATTGTCGACATTAGTCACAGACGAACGTTTTGAATTGTTGTTCTATTCTATTCTATTCATAATCTGAAAGTAGTTCAACGAGATGCATCCAAGGTATGATTCGATAGAGTTGTCCTTGGTGATCCAATTGTTCAGGATGGGTAACCTTCCGCCATTTTGGTGGTTGTCTTGGTAGCAGAACAGCAGATAATTAAGTGGTCTAAGACATCCGTTTTTCTTAATATTAAATCCAAATCCTATGAGACGATTCTAATGAGAACCCACGACAAATGGTACGATGAATATCTAGTGAAATAGTTCATTTTGAAAGCCATGACCACCTCTTCTCAGGACTCAGTAGCTCTGCTTGGTAGGTTCGGCAACACTTCCGGTTTGTCTGAACTTGGCAAATACAGTCGAAACTCGTTGTGTCGAAGTCGGAGGGGCCGTCAAAATACCTCGACATATTATCAAACATATAGTTTGATTACATTCGATGAAACCGTTTTTAACCATTTTTTGATGGGCATCATATGTGTCCATGATTTAAATATAGTAGAAAAAGGAAAGAAATTGCTCGAAACGAGCAATTTCTATCCTTTTCCTACTAAATTTCAATGGTTGTAATCAAAATTCGTTAATTTTTTTCCTTACTGAATTATCAACTTTGATTATCAGTTGCCCCACGCCTGCCTTTTTGGGCAAGGGTGATTGCTTGGCCCTTAACGCTCTCCCAAACTGTAAATTTTTGGACTGGTCTAATTTAAAAGCTGTTGTAGGTAATAAAATTGTTGCTTAAAATGGGATTTGGGAATAATAAAACTCAGGAAATATTGAGGGAAAGGAGAAAATACTGGTTGTCAGAATTTTGTTCAGTTGATACAATGTTTTCTCAACTCTTTTCTATCAGGGACGACAAAATCGGGTCTTGTTTGGGAACAGGTTAGCACTTTCAAGCACAAAATCTGGTTTTGAAGTCCAATACAGAAATAGTTTTGAGAAATCTTGTAAGAAAAATAGATTTATGCTAATTTCACATTTACCTGGAATGTTTTTTGTTTATACTTAAGCATACATATTTGTGAAAAGAACTTATGTTAAGTACTTCTGGTACAAATTGAAATTGGAGAAGTCTCAATTTTTGCCGTTTGTAAAAGGGGTAAATGAGATGGCGGGATTGTAACGCAGGGAATTTGTCCTACCGGACTTTGACATTTTTTCTTGAACAATTGCAAGTCATTGCCATACGTACATGCGTACTGGTCTTGTCCACTGCTAAAAAGCCCATTACTAGAGGCACGTTCTTTTTAAGCAACATTTTTAAGGTTTACAGACCCTCAAAAATCACCACTTTCTAGCCATATGAAATGCATCATATTATACACACTTGTAAATACACTTCAAATAAGTTGATTTACCATGGCAGATTTCAAGAAGAAAATAATCTACAAATATTATTTTACTCTTTATTCATATGCAAGGGAGGTAATTTTGAACATTTTTGTCAAATATTTCCTTAAGTATGCATTATTTCAAAATTCTAAACCGTTCAAAATGTTTATGATTGTATTTGGAATGGAAATGTAACACAGTTTAGGAATTACTGGCACTTTTCAAATTTCGCATCTGGGTCTTTGGTGCTTTTGGGGGGTTGGACACCTTAAAACATCTTTAATTTTTAAAGATGTTTTAGATTTAGTCGATATTTTTTCGGGCGTTATCCCTGGCAGCAGGGAAGCCACCGCTAATTTCCGCCTACATCATCATAAAATAGAAACTATGAAATCAATGATATACAGACGAAGACAATTTTTCATGGAAGGCTTTACAAAAAACGTGTGAAAATGCCGACTCAGGTTTTGGTGAAAAATGACATTGGTGAACAAGTTATTTTGATATGTAGCCTGATCATTTCATTTTCATACGGAAATTAAGTGATTTATTCAATTCTAGGAACTACGAACCACATTTTTGTAAGTTAGAAATCCCTTCACAGAAATCCTAGGTCTGTAGCACCAAATCAGAGCAAAATGTTTTACAGTTTAGCATTGATAGGCACAAATATTGTGCTATCATAAACCGAATTTGAGTTTTTTCAATTCTTTTTTCTTGTCTTAAACAGTTGTCGGAATATATGCGGAACTTAGCTGACTATAGTTTAGTCTTCCTGGCATGTTCTGAAAATGACCAAAAACAACAACAACAAACACACAAAATAACAACAAAAAATATCAAAATGTCAAATCAAATTTTCACGATTCTGCTTTACCAATTACCGCACAGTGACGCCTTTTGACTCCCTAAAAAGAAAAGGGCTCCTGAAAACATTGTGAAAAATGAAGAAATTGCTTGTGACAAGCAATTTCTTCATTAACCACAATGTTTTTCAGCCAAAAAGGGATATATTTCTAGAATTTCATTATCTTTAAATTGTCGTCTGCTACTTCTTTCAAGTTTTGACAGTCCAAACTTTTGTCCTCTGGGTAAGGATTCACTATTATGCTAGTAACCGCCATTTCCTTAAAGTGACATTTCACAATTGTTTTTCATAAATTTTACTTTTATTTTTATCTGAAAGAGCAAATTTTCTTATGAACATTCAGAAAGTTTCAAGCCATAACATTGAACCGTTTACGAGAAATATATATTTTTATGCTAAAACTAAACAAATTGTTGTAGACAACAGTTCAGATTTATATGGAATTTGCCAGTTCTGTTTCAACTTTAAAGGCCTATTTTTCGCTTATGAATAACAACTTCAAAAAACTGATAGCATTTCTAAGCATTAGAATAACCAATCTTTGCATAAAGACATACTTTGAAAAAATGAAATTGGAATGTTGTGTCCCTTTAACCCATAATTATTTTCCATGCTTTTTCACAAGTACATAAATTGTGTCTTGATCAGCATTCATCTATATCGTCTGCAGCAACTTTCAAATTCGAACAGTCTAAATCATTCCTGATTCAACCCTTTCCCAAACCACAGAATTTTATGGTGATCAAGTTTGGAGCTTTTTCAAACGTCAAAAATGGTATCAATTAACCCTTTCCCAAACAAGACCTGGTTTTGACGTCCCTAATAGGAAAGGCTTTGGAAAACATTGAAACAAAAGAAGAAACTGCTGATAACCAGCAGTTTCTCCTTTTGTCTCAATATTTTCTATGCCATATTTTACACAAATCCTATCTTAAATAACATCCATTTTGTCATTTGTGGCAGTTTATGAAGCGAATCACACTAAAATTTTGTCGTTTGGGAAAGGGTTAAAGAAATTATTTGTGAAGAATGGTTCAAAGAAAATATTGAGTCAAAATTAGGAAATGTTTGATATCAACATTTTCTTCTTTTGTCTCACAATTTGCCCAAACTTTTTCTCATGGTCCGAACGCCATAACCAGGTCTTGTTTGGAAAGGAGTTAAGTGATTTCGGAAAGGTTTAAACGAAATAATACTTTGATCATGTCATGTAGGCGTGGGTATTACGAGGGGATATCAAAAAGTTTTGAGACTCGCATAGAAAGAACCAGATATTTGGATTTAAGGGGCAATGCTCCAGTGTTACTATTTCTTTTCCCAACAATAGAATTTGATCATATTTTTTCTGTCGAAAGTACGAGTTATTGTCAGCTGAAGAATGAAATAAAAATGGATGGTCATCGATCTTGTTTGGATTTTATCGGCAATCGTAATGTACAGATTAAAAAGGGACAAGTTCTTGCCCCTTTCAAAGTTCACAAAATACTAAGCAAATATTGAATGACAACTGCTTAATCTCGAAAATAGCTTAAAAATGGTATTTTACATTTATCTAAAACAGAAAAACTAAATGTGTGATGTTGAGATTGCACTAATGTATTAAATGGCATATTCACACATTTAATTAGATCAATACATATTGAATTTGATAAAACTCCCTCAGTGTATTAAGCGATATGTCCTGGTAATAATCCAAGAAGAAAATATATAGGTCATCAAACTTTTAAGTAAATTACAGCATTTTATCGTTTACGCATGAAAATGACGCAAAACAGTGGTAAGTGTAAACATACTTACAACTGTCTTACTTTAATTAATCGATTTGCATCTTGAGAAAAGCAGTTTCCACATAAGAAATACGCTCTAACAGTCGAATAATGGTGATTAGTAAAGACATTTTATATTATCGAAAATCTTGTAGCGAAACATATATGGTACGAAGCGTTAAAGTTTCTACAGTAACATCCGAGTATTCTGAATAGCTGGAACATTGTCCCTTAAACTTTTTAATTTCTAAACTTAAACTTCTTCAAACTCAAGATAGTTGTTCAAGCTATTATAATTTACTGATCATTGATACCTTAACCCATTACCACACAGAGACGCCTTTTGACTTCCTACGAGATAATGGCTTAGGAAAACATCGTGGAAAATGAAGAAATTGCTTGTGACAAGCAATTTCTTCATTTACCACAATGTTTTCTACCCAAAAAGACCAACAAATTTTAAATTTCATTCACTTGAATTTGTCGTCTGCAATATCTTTGAATTTGAATCAGTCTAAACTTTTGCCGTCTGGTAATGGGTTAACTATAAAAGTAAACTTCTTGGTACCCTATCCAGCCCCCCCCCCCAGTAGCAGCCATTTCGTAGTTTCCGTCTTCTTAACCCTTTCCCAAACGGCAACATTTTAAGGTGATCAACTTCAAAAAACTGCCACAAATGACAAAATAGATGTCATTAAAGATAGAATTTGTGTAAAATATGGCAAAGAAATTATTGAGACAAAAGGAGAAACTGCTGGTTATCAGCAGTTTCTTCTTTTGTTTCAATGTTTTCCCAAGCCTTTTCTATTAGAGACGTCAAAACCAGGTCTTGTGTGGGAAAGGGTTAACTGACCCAGAGCCCCTAGAATTCTGTCAACCAAAATTTGATAGTTTTTAAACTATCAAGGAGGGCATTCCCCATAAACCACAACAAGCTAACGCTTTTTAAACACCGCCAGTGGCGCTCGTATATTGGCATCATCTTCTCCGTCTGTCCGTCTGTCCATCCGTCCGTCCATCCCCCGTCCACTATTCTTATGGGTGCAACTCCTCCTAAGTTTCTGGCTGGATCTTTTTGAAACTTGGTCAATGTTATCACCTCAATTGTTAGATGTGCGTGAAGGAAGGATTTTATGGTTCATTGACTTTTGCCTGAGTTATACCCTCTTAAGGTAAGAAGGGCCTAATTAGCACAAAAGAGCCAGCGGCAAAATTTGAAAAGTGCCAGTAATTCCTAAACTGTGTTACATTTCCATTCCAAATACAAACATAAGCATTTTGTACGGTTTAGAATTTTGAATTAATGCATATTTATGGAAATATTTGACAAAAATGTTCAAAATTACCTCCCTTGCATATGAATATAGAGTAAAATGATATTTGTAAATTATTTTCTTCTTGAAGCATAATCTTGAAATCCGGCACGGTGAATCAACTTATGTGAAGTGTATTTACAAGTGTGTGTAATTTGATGCATTTCGTATGGCTAGAAAGTGGTGTTTTTCATTAGGCACTTTATACCTTAAAACTTAGTCTCTGAGGCTTATTGAAATTACAGCCTTGTGAACGCAACTCCTCCTAAGGTTCTGGCTGGATCTGAATGAAACTTTGTGGATGTTATTACCTTAATTGGTAGATGTGCATGAAGTAAGGATTTTATGGTTCATTGAGTTTTGCCTGAAAACTTAGTCTCTTGGGCTTAAAGATACACATTTACTGTTACTTACTTATTTTCTGGATAATTTGCTGTAAAAATAACTGTACATAAATGAAATATGGCCATTAATTTTCCTCTGTGCAAAATGTCAGCTCTGTCTGATCTGTATTGGCTTAGATTACGACGGATTTAAAACCCAATATCACATCATTTCGTAAACACTATCTGGCAGTATCTGCCCACTTTGAATATTTTACATATCTTTACACCGCTGCATGATTATCGATTTATGTCATTTGCTGTATGAATCTTGTATTCTGTCTTATAAAGTCTATAAACGGTGCAACAACATGCTAAAGCCAACTTTTGTGGATCATAATGGATTTCTAGGCCTACGGATACTAATGTCACTTTAATGATATTTCAGCCTTGTAAACGCAATTCCTTCCAGGTTTTTGACTGGATATTTATAAAAACTTTCTTGTGAACATGTAACTTTATACAGGTTTTTGAGTGGATATTTATAAATCCTAGTTAATGTCATTTTTGTGTCTCAAGTTTTATAAGTGGTGGCGTATATTGTGACCCTGGCATTCTTGTTAATCCATTACCAGAAAGTAAAATTTTAGACTGGTCCAAATTCAAAGATGTTGCAGACGAAAATCTAAAGTGAATGAGATTTTACATTTGTTGTCTCTCTCGGTGAAAAACACTGTGGGAAATGAAGAAAATACTTGAGTCAAACATTTTTTTTTTCATTTTCCACAATGTTGATTTTTGCAAAGCCTCTTTCTTGTTGGGCGTAAAAAAGCGTCAATGTTTAAAGTGGGTTAACGTATACCACCCATTCTCATTTTTTCGGCCGAAAACCACCAGCAAAATTCCAAAGTTCCGACTCTACAGAATTGCAATATTTTTATTACAATATGATAGTATAACATCTATACGGTAAAAAATAAATAATGGCCACTCCTTTAAAGGTGTCTGTCTTTACCTGCATCAATGATTTGAAGAACCCCCAAAACTACCATTTAATTTTACGTGACACGACTGTATTATACCAAATCTGGTAAAAAAAAACATTCAAGTAAGTTCCAAATGACGTAATGTTTTGGTAATTCAACAGGCGATATATAGCTGTATATTAGAAATTCAAGTGACTTGCATAAACTCGAGACATGTAAGAACAAGAAGCACCGCGAGTATGGGATTAATTAGAACTAATATGCAAAAACAGTCAATATTTAAAACACTTGCTTCTAATTCCTCTCGTAACTTATGATGGCAACAAATTAGTTTATAAGACCAATTATTTCTTTAAGCAATATATGTTCTATAAAACTCAAAACAAATTAGCATGCATTTGGTAAAAATAAAATAAATATGTCGACCTAACGAAATTTTATCCTTTGTCACGTAATATTCAGTGAAAGTAACTGCTTTAGAATCAAGTCCTGTTTTTTTAATTGAGTTGTATTATTTGAAAGTAAAATTAGTTAAAAATTAAAAGACAAACATTTGTTTGATTTGAAATGCATACTATTTACATGAAATGAAAATTACCCCTACATTGTGGGTTATTGATATTTACATAGAAGTTAAGAAAGAAATCCAATTCAATCTTCTCCTAAAGCATTAAGCCATTTGGATTTCAGTGTGCGATATCGCCTCTTCCTACAATAATATTCCAAATTATCACTATGCAATGAAAACTTACATAATGGTACGGGTTCTCGGTTTTTTAAATAGAAACAAAGGCATAGATACCAAGATATAAAGAGAAAGATATTTTGCTACTCGCGTTACTATCGTAATATTCACTGTCTATCACTATTCGAATTCTTAAGATATAGATCCTTCAGGAATCTTCTATCTGCATTTGGGTTAATGTATTTAAATTTTGCATGTAGCGTGGACCGCTGGCTCTAACACAGGTCACTGCTAATAGAAATGTGGTTTTGTGACAAGCACATATGGTATGGGGGTATACTGCCCTTCTCTGGTGCTTCTAGTGTCTCATTTCTTTCTTTAAAACTGTCCAAATTCTTATTTTCTATAGATATATCAAGGAATTCATGGAAAGAATAGTGAACATTGTTTCAATGTCTGAAAGGTTGAGAAGCGGATGTGTAATTTAACTTGACGAAACAGTGAATATTACGTGACGATCCTGATTGCAGCTAAATGCCTGTTTAAAGGGATAAACATTCAGAACACGCAAGTGTATCAGAGAAATACTATTTTTGAGTCTTAATGCAAACTTTAAATATCACATCTGTCAGGAGATTATGATATTGAACCAGTAATGTACATGGCTGTAAATCCAGCAAAACCTTCCTTCGTATTCGGATTACTGTCGTTGAATTTCAAAATGAAAGGAAAAAAAAACTTAAACTTGACGCCATAGTACAAGTAAATGTCATGAATAATAATTAGGTTGTTGTCAAACGAAGTTATGGTCACTTTTGTTTTTCAGTGTCACGTTGTATTCAGTCACGTAAAATTAAAACTTACTTTTAAATCAGGATGACTTAACGTTTTTTCAAAATATATTGTCGTACTTTGTGTCAATAGTGTGTATATACTAACGCCTTTGATATACTTAAAAAGAATTAGACATGGTCTTTACCATAAATGAAAGATCGCTGTCACGTACATATTCAAGCAAAAAAGTCCGACACTTGGTCGAGCTATTTCAAATGGCGACCATGAAGTAAATACTTCCATTATTTAGATACACATGTTCTGGGGCAATAGCTATATGGATAATTGATTTAAAAAAGCGGTAAGTGGTATGAATTTGCTTCTGTTGTTAATTTAGTGCGCATGCAAAAAACATAGTCACGTAGAATTCGCCTGAGTTGTGACAGAGCAAGAAAAGACATTTTTTTCAAAACAGTAAATTTATTTTATGATTCTAGGTAATTTTATCATATTCTTATACACCACGTGTCGAATGAAACATATTTTGCGTATATCGCTTTCTCGACAGAGATTTACCAACCTTTTAAAATTCGGAAAATTGGGTTGTAACACTGATTTTTACGGGGGGTCGTGTTATATAATCGCTGGTTAAGATCAAACGGAAGTTTAGATGGCCGTTGCTTAGTATGAATTTATCAGATATATGGTTAAGCAAAAATATGGCATGCAGAACAATTATATTTTACACTAACAGTGGTTAGAATGCTTGTGACACGTTTTCGGCCCAAAAAATGAGAATGGGTGATACGGAAGATGTGGAAACTTAGCACATCCCTGTTCTCAGTGACAGTGTCGTCCATTTGACAACATGCAAACACGTAGATCTGCACTAAAATGACAGGTCATCGTTGGAAAGTGTTCGGTTTTAATCGTTTTCAGAATCTTGAAAGCGATCATTTATATGGTCAGGTGGAATTGTAATTGAAGATGACCCCTAACGGGCGGGTAACAGATGTTATTGAAAGTTAATATCGGAATTTAATCAGATTTAATCAGATTGTGTCATGTACATATTAGATAAACAGAAATTGCTGTCCCACGATATTGCCCGTTTGCCGTCTTAAAGGCGTGGGTGTTAGGTGGGAGTCCCGGGCGTGTCATGTTCTGCACATTCTATAACCCGCTGTGCTGTGCTAGGCGTTATCAGTTTTAAAATAACCAAAATATTCAATACATGTATCGTACGAGGGACGTTCAATTAATTTTGGAACTGGGGTTCTATAAGCCATAGTTATGTCGCAATTCAATGTTAAGTTTCTTCAATCCTTCGAAGTAATCCTCTTTGACACCCGCACACTTTTAAAGTTGTGAGGTCCATTACTTATATGCCAATAAATGGTCCTCTTTCGGAACAACCCGCAGACACTGGAAAATTGCACTTCATATGGAACATGAAGGCCTATACCCGACGACCAGATGCTTTTTAGTCATCATGGGGAACACAAAAAAGCCACAACGGCTTAAACCCGACAATAAGGGTAGATGAAGACGCTGTGCAGCATGTGCCCCTTTCAGGAAGTCTAGGACAAGATGGCACCTTTGGACAGCTCCGTTGTCATGGATTTGGTACATGCCTCTTTAGGCAGTCCTAGATCTGCACTTTTCGTGGTATTTCTTTAATTAGTCGATATGCAACTATTCAATTGTATGGGTGTCTTGCATGAACACCTAATGAATTGAATCATTTCCTGACAGTTTGGGCACTGATTGGTCTACTCTTTACCAGAGTGTTGATCGACTCATACTCTGTGTAGTCGGATTTTCCACCCAAATTAACCCGGGACAACTTAATTTTCGTGCGCAATGTCCGTTAGTTGAGCGTCCAAACAAAACATTGCCGAAGTTGGATCATCAAATAATTATGCAGATATTCCGGGTTAATCTTGCTGGACTTTAACGCTATCAAATTTGAACTGTTTATTATACTGTGACGTCATTAACTGCGTCACTATTGTTATTTGGACATTATCCAATAAAAGTTTACCATGTAGCGATCACGCACTCAGTCACTAATCCAAACGATGATAATCATCCAATGGAAGTGAATTTCCGGATTACGTTGATTCTATGTATTGGATAAAGTCTGTATGGTAGATTCTACGCGAAAAAACATTGAATGTTTATATCGCGTAGAGTCTACTATACAGACTCTATCTGACTTAGTGTTCTCTAACATTTCATTGGAGACAGGGGCGTGGCTATGTATAGACGTCACATAAACTAGCCACAGTCTCGTTAATGCGAAATATAGCGGCGAAATTTTAAAATATACTGCAATCTCATTGGTCCAAAAATAGGTCGAACACTAATTTTGGTTAGAGACGATAAATTGAGATTTCGACAGAATAATTCTTTTATTGGATTTTAAATTGTTATGGACTTCACATCACACTATTACATAATGAAATCCCACCAATGCCCTGAGAGTAGACGAGATTGTCACCGTAACACCAGAGCCTTATTGTTTAGTAGTAAAATAGAGTAGACTATATAAAGCGAGGGTCCAAACAGAGTATGATTAGTCTAGCGTAAGTTAACCGTTTCCCAAACGGCAAAATTTTAGAGTGGTCTATTTTGAAAGCTGCTGCAGACGACAAAATAAATGATGATACAAATAACATTTCTGTACAACAAAGCATAGAAAATACTGAGGCAAAAGGAGAAACTGCTGGTTATCAGCAGTTTCTTCTTTTGTTTCGATGTATTCCCAAGCCTTTTCAATTAGGCACGTCAAAACCAGGTCTTGTTTGGGAGAGGGTTAAAAGCCGTTTACCTTGTTGTGACGGACGCCTTATACTTCCGCTCAAGTAGGTAAGACAGAGCAATGTTAAGGTCTTTGTTCTGGATTGGTAACCTTCAGGGACACAGCTAGAGAAAATTGAATTGTACTCAAAGAACATTGGGACAAAAGGGGCACAATAACGTCTTTTGAACTTCCCACAAGAAAATACGTAGGAAAACATTGTGGAAATTTCTTCATTTTCCACACAAGCTATTTCTACATTTTCCACAATGTTTTTTACCCAGAAAGACAAAAATGTAACATTTGATTTACTTGAAATTGTCGTCTGCAGCCTCTTTGAATTTGGACCAGTCTTAATTTTGTCGTTTGTTATTGGTTAAAAATGTAGAATATGAAAACCAAAAACAACTTTTATGATCATTTTTTCACTTTTTTTTACCAATTTATTTTTCTACCATTGCCACCGAATTGTACTCAAACAAGTACTTGAGTACGCCTGTCTACGTCCCTAACCTTCCGCCATTTTGGTGGTTATTTTGGTAGAAGAACAACAGATAACAGTGGGTCAAGACATTATACAGAGTGTCCCAATAAAAACGGAACCCAATTTTGAAAGTGAATTCCTCATGTTTCAAGCAACATTTCTCCACCAAATTTAAATGTGCAATAGAAACGACAGTTTTCTATTTGCAATTAAAATTTGATTGAAAAATATTAATTACTTTTGTTAATATAGGCATTCAAATGAATGTACCAAAAAAACATTTTAACCTGATATTGATCTTTCCGTATGCAGCGCGTGTACACTAATTAAATAAATTGCCGCTTCACAATTTGTTAGTATTTTCAATACAACACAAAAGAGATGTTGAAATATTCTATCCACAAAAGTGCATTTTCATTTTATCTTTTATGCTAATAAATAATTTGTTTAAGTAGAGCTGTGATGTAACCAAGATAAATACATAAAAAAAATTATCAAATTGTATCGCAAATTCTCGTGTATGAGTGCCTATAACCTAACTGGACGAAGAATAACAATTTTGATTTGACAAATAAATAACGAGTGCTTTAAAATTATTTCACACAACCACCCTATAGACTCAATTTGCATATGCAGCACATGTATACATCAAATTTTTAGAAAATCGGTATGTACATGTGCAACAGTAAAGAATTCAACAGCTAACCGCTAGTGCTCTTTTACGAACAAACAAGACGCAAAAATCAATATCATGTTAATGTTAAATCGGTTTTTAGTGTCATTATTAAATTGCATATAACTTTTGAACCAATACATACATGTATTTTGAAGTGAAATTTGGAACTGAAATGCAATAATGATGTAATTTTAATACTGCAAATTCAAAAATTGGATTTTTTTTTTTGCTTACGCTTTAAAATATTTGACTTTGAATTAGCTAGGGTTCCGTTTTTTAGGGGACACCCTGTATATTTTTTTATTTAAAATCCAAATCGTATACTGTGGGTACTCATATGAATCGTCTCGCGAGCCGATTCCAATGAGTACCCACAGCATATGGTTTGATGAACATTCAGTGAAATATTTAATTTTGAAAGCCATTACCACCTCCTATCTATTGTTCTGCTTGGTAGACTTGGCAACACTTCCGGTTTGTCTGCAATTTGCCAAAGGGGAATAATCCATTTAATTGTGACGTAATTTCGGACAAATATAGCATTTGGTAGGTGTTGTTATAAAATCTCGTAACTACAGCTTGATTCAAGCTGTAGTTACGAGATTCTATAACAACACCGACGGTTTATCAATTCATAAAGGTGAACCTGAGCCGCGTTCTTTAGAGCGAGATTTTTTAAGATTTCTTAAGATGTTTTAGATAAAGCGTTTTTAAGACCTAGACTATGACCGAGCTGTTCCGAATGCTCCATATTTATACAAATGACGTCATCGTGACGTCATTTGTATGAAGTATGGAGCATTCGAAACACCGCGGTTTATGAATTATGGGGCGTTCGGAACATATCGGTCAAGTATCTTTTAAATTGTTTCTATAGAGTTGACCGAGGGATTCCGCATGAAGTATAGGGTAGTGGCGGCTACCATTGAGGGTCTTAAAAAGCTTGCTCTAAAGAACGCTTTATCGTAAAACATCTTAAGAAATCTCAAGATATCTCAAGAAATCTCGCACTAAAGAACGCACCTCTAGTCTGTTTAGCTAGATAAATTCATTGTCATTAATTATTGAGTGAATGGATACTTCTGAACATTCTTGGTACGGTTGACATTTCCTAACAAGAGTGACAAGCGATCCGATTCAGGAAAGACAGAGGGAAAAAGATTACGTTAACACTATCTCTTCCCAGTAACAATTGACGTCATTCCCATGACGTCAGTTGTAATTAGTGAGTTTTTTCCTGTGCACGGTGATAATTCAAAGTGACATTTCACAGGTATCTTTTCATAAATTTTACTTTTATCTTTATTTGAAAGGGTATTTTTATTGTGCTGAAAATTTCAAGCCGAAATATAACACCGTTTACGAGAAATACATGTTTTTGTGCTAAAATTAAACAAATTGATTTGGACATCAGTTCAGATTTATATGGAATTTGTCAGTTCAGTCTCAAACAGGTGTATATTTCGTTTATCAACATCAACTTTGATAGCATTTATACGCGTTAGTATAACCAATCTTTGCATCAAGAAATACTTTAAAAAATGTAATTGGAATGTTACATTCCTTTAAAGGCTACCAAGCTTGGCAGTTTATTGCACCGTATATTGGAAGAAAATCATTAAATTAACGTGTTTTATAAAATATCCGCCAAACTCGGTTGTTTTAAAAGTTTTATTTGCTTTTCTTTACATCGTTGAAAAACTGATTTTCGAGAAAATAAAGATCGGCAATTTCCGTAAAATTGCCACGGATTGACGTCATCAATGGCTTGACTCCGCCCCCAATCTAGAGCATGAGGTGTCTGACAAAGATAATGTGTTCGACTTTTCTGTCATATAGCGAAGTCTCAGTTTTTATCCATTTCTCGATCGTAAGAGTAATATAGACAAACTTAAACCGTTCTTTGGCACATTCCTTAATTCACTTACGACCTATTCTTTGACTGTTTTTAACATTTTTTTTCTAACATTTACTGAGGACGAATTCCGCGTTTTGAGTATCGATTGGGGAAGTCGCTTTATGACAGAAAAGTCGGACATTTAACTTTTTCAGAAATTTCAGACTTTCCGGGAAATGACCCATGACTGCCCGTTTTTCCCGCCATGACGTCATTCAGTGGCCAGTATGACGTCATAATTTCAAGTCGGAAGTTTAGCGAATTTTCTTCGGCAAAGATCGGAAAAGACCAAAATATCCAATTTAAAAGACGAAATAAAAACACTTCTAATGTTGGAAAATTGTAGAAACTTTGATATTTGGTTAATAGTAAGGTGTTCTTTCGGCACAAGACTTTAATTTTGCCAATCATCGGACACTTTAACGTTAACCAACAGCCTAGGACGTCTCCCATAACTATGTTTATTACTAGTACACTCATTACACATTATGTCGACATCGGATAAGTCGAATTTTCGCTTAAGTCGAAGTTCAAATCTGGTCCCGTCCTCATCAATGGACATATTTTTTTCAAACAAAATTATTTCGAACTGAATATAGCTATTGAAATATAGTAGGAAAAGGATAGAAATTGCTCGAAACGAACAATTTTTGTGGGGGAATCCCCAGCCCAAATGTTCTTTGACTACAATGCAATTTCATATGGCTACGTCCCTAACTGGCTGTTAGACAATTCCAAAATGTTAATACACTTACATCGACGTCATTTGTATGTTTAAAGTATTCAAAATTCGAAGCGCGTTGGCCGGATTATCGTTAAAATAAATCATTTTAAGGGGGAATGCTCCAGTTTCCTAAATTTTTCCCAATAATAGAATTTATTTATATTTTGTATGTTGAAATTACATGTTATTACCAATTGAAAAATAAAATAAAAATGGAGGGTCAGCGATCTTGTTTGAATTTTATAGGCATTCGTATCACATACCCCTACATCGAAAAAATGCGCAATTTCTTGCACCTGTCCAAGGTCACTAAAATGCTAATAAAATGCTGTATATTCATCGTTTAGTCCCAAAAATGGATTTAAAGTAACGTCTTACATTTAATAAGAACAGAAAACCCAAAATATGTGCTATTATAAACGCGTAAATGTATAAAACAGTATGCTCACGTGTTCGGTTTGATCAACGAAGCTGGAGTGTTTTATGTCAAAATTTGTATATTTTTGGAAATATTTCAAGTTCTACATAATAGAATTTGATAAAACTCTCTCTTTGTATTAAGCAACATGTCCTGGTAATAATTCAAAAATAAAATGCATAGGTCAGCGCACTTATTAGTGAATTACAACACTTTTTATCAGCTATACATGAATAAAATGACGCGAAACAGTGGTAACTGCATACATGCTTACGACTGTCTTGCTCTAAATAATCGATTTCCATCTTGAGGAAATCAGTATCGCAAAATAAATACACTTTTACCGTCGAAAATGGTAAATTTTATTAATGTGTTATATTATTGAAATTATGGTAGCGAAACATATTGGTACGAAATATCTAATTTACTACAGTAATGACCGAGTGTTCCGAAAAACTGGAGCATTCCCCCTTAAAAGGCAATCTTTAAAAAGGGCTCTCTTTAAAGAATGTGTCTCATGTCTTTTTTGGGAAAGGATAGAGTAGAATAGGTACTGGTATAAACCACTGAAAAGGGCCTACGGTGTTGATGCAAATTATAGAATACATTTGTCCCAAAACGTTTCAATTTAAAAAGTTTGACAAAGGCTTTACGTAATATCAATAATCCATTAAGTCCATAAAAAGTGAACTGATTACAACTGCATAATGCGAGAGGCTTTCCAGTGGTGTTTTAACCATTTCCAAAACGGCAAAATTTTAAGGCGGTCCGATTTGAAATCTGCTGCAGACGACAAAGTAAATGATCACAAAAGGCCAAAAAGTTTATGTTATAGCCAAGAAAATTTTGAGACAAAAGGAGAAACTGCTGATTTCAGCAGTTTCTTCTTTTGTCTTAATGTTTTCAAAAGAAATGTCTACTAAGGACGTCAAAATCTGGTCTTGTTTGGGAGAGGTTTATCCAACGTTCAACTTTGTTGGTGTCAAAACTTACGTCATAGGGTGTAAATTAAAATGTTACACGTCTTACTAAAAGGGTCCAATTGGGAATTATATCGCCCACATGCTGGTTATATCTAAACGTTTTTCTGATTTCAATTTCATACAGTCGCTTTTCAACGAAAACCTCGTAACTGCAGCTTGTTTTAAGCTGCAGTTACAAAGTTTTGAAAAGCAGCAATATATTAGCTCGGACAGTTCATTTATCGCTTTTTTTTTTTTTTTTTTTTTTTTTTTTTTTTTTTGAATAACATTTTTATATGGTGGTTTTTTATGATCTACCACTTTAAGCAAATTCCAGGCCCCGGTTTCTCGAAAAAAGACTTCAGTATATTCTCATGAGAACATGCTCAACTTCAAAGGAATTGACCAAACGCCGTCTGTCAATCAAAAACATCGATTAGCCAATGGACCATCAGACAAATGTCATGCCCAAATTGTTCTTCGTTGCACGTGTTATTGTATCGATTTATCGACTGACTATAAAAACAATCGTCATGCCAATGTCAAAGAATTTTGTGCTAACAATAGACAAGGTTTAACTTTATGTTTTGATAAACCGTCGGTGTTGTTATAAAATCTCGTAACTACGGCTTGATTTAAGCCGTAGTTACGAGATTTTAAAACAACACCTACGAAATATTGTTTTGTTTGTCAGAAAGTACGTCACGATTAACTGGATAAAATCGTTCCCTATTAACGAGCACATTCCCATTGTTTGTCTTAAATTCAATGTTGGGCGGAGCGATCTGTCGATTGGCGTTTGGTCAATACTCTCCAACATTGAAGGGTATTCTATTGAAGTTCACGTGGATTTCGTGAGATTTGAGCACGGTGCTCAGATTTGAGCATGAGAACGTACTTAAGTTTTTTCGACAAACCGGGGCCAGGAGTGTTCCACCTTTTCTACCTAAAAAACGTTGGTTTCAGTTTGAAGCAGAGAAGGTGGGCAGACGTCACGCATTAGAAAGACGTGGTGGGTTTTTGAAAATCAACCGATAAAATTTCATTGAAGATCAATCAACATTTTGGTTGGTTTTCAATAACATTTTCATCAGTTGAATTTCCACCACGTACATATTATTCCTTGTATTTTCTCGCCCTCTCTGCTTCAAAACCGAATTCATATTGGTCAAGTGCGAACAAAATTGTTGACATTTATTTCAAGGTCTCAGTCACGTGATTAACCAACATGGATATCCAAGCCCTTATTATTTCTTCTGCAACGCTATTTGGACATGGAGCTATTCTAAAAGGGCCTCTATGGATAAGGCGAGAAATCTCCCTAAAAGGCTCAAATGGAAAAGTCAATTCTCAAAACATGCGAATTGATAATTATTTTGAGCTGTATTTTTAGATGTATACCTAAATTATATGAAAACTGATTTTGTACAATCAAAACGATTCGACATGTACAGATAACTCTTGGTTTCTGTACCTACCCCCCCCCCCCCCCCAAAATTATATTTTCTTACCCCACCGGTTTTCATTTAACCAGAATTATGTTTTCTATGATTTTATTAGCAAGATTTTTTCTGTAAATGTAAGGACAATTGGTGTTGAAATTATAAACCACTTTTCGTTTTATCCTTAATGCGCATGCGCATCATTGAAACGAGTTTAAAGTCGAAATCTTCCAGCCAAAAATACGGCAATTGGTAAATGAACACTAGTTTTAGTATAAAAGTATGTTCCCCCCGTGACGCAGGAAATCCCTTTTACCACGGAAGCCTATGGTCAAATGAAACAAAATATGTCAATGGGAAGCTGGGTCAAGGGAGGGACGATGTTCACCAGCCCAGGGAAGGTAGGTATTCCTCAGTTTTTGGAGGAAAAGTGCGCTTTAAATGTTTTTTCAATGATGCGTATGCGCAATACGGACAAAACGAAAGCTTCCATATGATGGCAACACTATTTATCATTGTATCTGCAGAATATAAATTGGAAATAAAATCCCAAAAACCTTCATTTTACGCCCATGAATACAGGTAGTGTAAGAAAATGAAATCATTTTAGTGGGTACAAAAATCAAGAGTTATCTGCACCTTTAGAACTTTTCAAATGCTCTCAAATCAGAATTCATTTCAATTATTTATCTACTTAACCATAAAGCTTTATTTAGTTTCTCAATTTGTAAGTTTTGGAAATTGACCCACCGAGCTGAGCCTATTAGGGAAATTCCTTGCCTTATCCATAGAGGTCCTTTATCGTCGTGGTAAAATAAAGTACAGCGGTTACGCAACCAGTCCAAATACATTTAAACCCCCTTTTATCTTTTTTAAAGACACGTTTGGTTATCAACATGTAAAAGCTAACTTAAAATGGGCTTCTTGTCTTGTTACAGTTGATTAATGAGAGAAAGATATTAATCCATGTTGCGACATAGCAGAAGGTGTCTTTTTGATCGACTGAGATCTGGTAAATCGTCGCTTTTGAAGAAAAAAAAACTTAAAAAATAAGTTACTGCCTTTTGCGTTCTTTAGAGTGAGGTTTTTACCCATTACCAAACGACAAATTTTGGACTGGTCCAATTTCAAAGATGTTAAAGACGACAATTTAAAGTTAAGGATTTAAGATCTTTTGGTCTTTTTTGGTAGCAAACATTGTGGGAAATGAAGAAAATGCTTGTCACAAGCAATTTCTTCATTTTCGACAATGTTTTCCCGAACCATTTGTGTTAGGGGAGTCAAAAAGAGTCACTGTGTGGAAATGGGTTAAAGGGACATAACATTCAAATTTCATTTTTTATAAAGTATGTCTTGACATAAAGATTGGTTATTCTATTGCGTAGAAATGCTATCAGCTTTTTAAAGTTGTTGTTTATAAGCGAAATATGCGCCTTTAAAGTTGAGACAGAAATGATAAATTCCATATAAATGTGAACTGTTGTCCATAACAATTTGTTTAATTTGAGCACAAAAATATTATCTTTCTTGTTAACGGTTCACCATTTTGACTTGAAATTTTCAGAATTTTCATTAGAAAATATGTTCTTTCATGTAAAAATAAAAGTAAAAGTTAGGAAAAATAAATGTGAAATGTCACTTTAAAAGATATATTTAGATATATCTAGTCCTAAAGAACTCACCACGGATACGGAAATAAGCTGTGTAATAGGTTCCATTTTGTCATGACTAAGAACATCTCATTTTGACCTGCGACCCATTTCAAAATTTGATTAAAGAAACATTGTGCTCACAGCTTGATATCGCGGTGTCTTAAAAGATATTTAAGCGCGTGTTTTCACGTGCATCATTGGAGAACATTAAGAATTCGACGACGAATTTAAGGAATTGACGTAGAGAGTTGTATGTTTTTACGTGGAATATTTTAGCGAAAAAAAGTAAGATTTTAAACTATCGTTAAAAACTGCTCATGGCAATTTACGTGGGAATTAAATAATAAAAAAAAACAATAATTATTATCAAATCGTGGTCGGTAAGTTACTAATTACATAACTGTGTTATGATTTGCTTTTGCAATTAAAATTGCATTTGTCTTCAATTTTTATTCAAAGATTTTATTCCCTATTTAGAAAGACCAACAAGAGTACCCACCACGTTCTCTGATTTATTCTGATAACAAGGATCATCTCCAATTTCTTGTCTTTAAAATGACATTACATTCCGGTTTCAATTTTTTGAATAGGTCTTGATGCCAAGTTAGGTTATTCGAATGCTATCAGTTTTTAGCTCACCTGAGCACAAGGTGCTCAAGTGGGCTATTGTGATCACCTTTTGTCCGGCGTCCGTGCGTACGTGCGTCGTCCGTCAACAATTTCTTAAAATAACATCTCCTCCTAAACCACTTGACCAATTTTAACAAAACTTGGCAGGAATGTTCCTTAGGTGACCCGCTTTCAAAAATACAGAAATAATTGAAATCCATAAAAAACTCTGGTTGCCATGGCAAAAGAAAAGGAGAAATTTGACTGAATCTCAATACTAGGCCAATTTCAACCAAACTTGGCAAAAATATTCCTTAGGAAATCCTCTTTAAGAATTGCTAAACGAATTGAAATTGACTAAAAACTCTGGTAGCCATGGCACCAGAAAAAGAGAAATTTCTCAATAATTTCTTTGAACAACATCTCCTAAACTACTTGGTCAATTTCAACCAAACTTGGCAGAAATACTTCTTAGGAGGTTCCTTTTAAAAATTCATAAAAGAATTGAAATCCATTAAAAGCTCTGGTAGCCATGGCACCAGAAAAGGAGATTTTCCACCAAATCTCAATGACATTGTTGAATGATATCTCCTCCTAAACTAACAGGCTAATTTCAACCAAACTAGGCAGAAATATTCCTTAGGAGGTCACATTTAAAAATTGCTAACAGAATTGCAATTTATAAAAAAAAAAGCAGCTCTGGTTGCCATGGCAACAGAAAAAGAGAAATAACACAAAATCTGTCAGAAGCAATTTATCCATAACAGCAGAGCCAATTTTGACAATACTTAATATTTGCATTACTTATGTTGGTATTGCTAAGAAGTACTTTTCTTTGCTTTTCAATATGAAACCTTGTCACAGAAAAAGGGGACTTCTTGTGAAAATCTGCTTATAATCAGGGACATAGCATCTACATTTATGCATGGATTTAAAAAAATGTATGGGTAAATGTGTTCTTTATCATGAGTAGATGTTCTATTTGAAAAATATATTCAGGTAGGTTCAATGTCATAGATCTTGGTCAATTTGTAAATTTCTGTTTGTTTGTCAGTCTGTATGTTTTATTGTAATTCCATCTGTCCAAAGCAATTTCTCCATAACCACATAGCCGAATTGGATGAAACTTCATATTTGAGTTACATATGATATTGCACTGAGGTAGTTTACTGGGTTTTCTATGGTTTGAAATCGCATAGCGGCGTTCATATGATCTTTGACCCTTTATTGCATTACATGTAAGAAATCTGATCTGTTATAAAACTCCATCTCAGGTGAGCGACCTAGGGCCAACGGCCCTTTTGTTTAAGTTGTTGCTGATAAGCAAAAAACTCGCCTTTAAAGTTGAGACAGAAGTGACGAATTAAACTGCTGTATGCACCGATTTTTTTTTCAAATCTAAACACAAAAATATATTATATCTCGTAAACGGCATGATAATTTGGCTTGAAAGGTTCAGAATTTTCATTAGAAATATGCTCTTTTAGATAGATCAAATTAAAAGAAACATTTACGAAAAAATATCTGTGATATGTCAATATATACTGTTTTCAATCTATACTGAGATACCAAACACTCCTGACATCATCCTTTTTTTTTTTTTTTTTTGGGGGGGGGGGGGGTGTGCTTTTTTGCCTACTCTTCATACAGTTTAGAAACTTTTAACAAAAATTGTTTAGAATATTCGCCGGTAATCTGAGCACGCTCAATTATTTCCGTTGTTATGAAAACATGCAATTTTGCATCTAACGGTTCTCTAAAAATGCTCGAACTTGCGGACGTCACGTAATTAGAGATTATTACACGGCTGATGAGGGCCGGAGATTGATATCGGACCGCAACCGCGATATCTGCCGCGATATCAAAACATAACAGTTTATCCGGTCTATTTTTAGCACAAAATTCATTGCCATTATGAGGTCTTTGAAGACAAGCAACGACATGGTCTCATTTTGTATAATTTTAAAATGTTCTTTCAGGGGTGAAAATGAATGCCATTTTCGGGGTCGTGTTATCACTTTTGCTTTTTAGTTCAGCAGGTATGTAAATTATATAATCTTTTAATCTCAGTAAACCCATTACCAAACGCAAACATTCTAAACTGATCGAAATTCAAGGATATTGTAGCGACATTGGCTAACAAAGTGGGTGTGGTAAATTGACATGAGAAGCAATTTTTTACTTTCCAATAAGTGGCTCTGGACTAAAATGTAATCATGGGGTAGCTTTCAATTTGAAACATTTGCAGAATGTGGTAAACATGTATCTGATTGGTCAAAGAAAATTGTCATTGGAGATGACCCCTAACTGGTAAAATCTGTAGCGCATAAATATGCGCAGCTCAAATTTTTCTGTTATCCCCTCGCAGGAAAATCAATCTAAACCCAGAAAATTACCCCAGCGTGAAAGGGTTCAATCCTAGCGGGACTGTGCAGTCCGCACACACTGACAAGGGTCGATACTTTTTACTCTTCCCATGAGGTATCCTTAGCATGACGGGACACATATACACACGGTGGATAATCAGGTGATACAATTTCAGAAAATCTTTAATAACTTTCTTAATATCGGGCCGATTTGAATTCGGTTTGAAGCAGAGAAGGTTGGAAAATGCCAGAAATAAGCTGTACGTGTTAGATTTTTAAAAAATCAACTGATAAAAAAGTTATTGAAGATAAACCAAAATTCTTCAATAACTTTTTTATCAGTCGATTTTTCAAAAATCAACCCCGTCAATCTAATGCGGCACGTCTGTCCAAGTTCTCTGCTTTAAAACGAATTCAAATCGGTCCAGTATTTACAAAATCATTGAAGATTTTCGGAAAATTTTGTATCACGTGATTATCCACAGTGATGACGGGTCACATATACATATGCAATGTTTCTGTGGCTGAAATGAGTACCCGGGTACCCTCTGACAGGGTAAAAAATCACAAGTACCCGGTTACAATATTTTACCCGTTTTCCTACATGTACGATTAAGCTTAGAGCCATTTTAACTTTTTGATAGATCTTAATGAAATATACATGTACGAAGTAGTTTTGAATAAAAAAGTATCAATAATCTCATGAGGTAGTTGGACTGATTTGGTAACTAGGAAATCCACAGTTAGGAACATGCAGGCGAGTTGACTAGGTCAACCCGCTTACATGTTCCTAATGGTGGATTTCATTTCAGCTCTACTTATTTCTCTTCCAGCCAATGCTGCACCACTCGGCGACACAACCGTTGCGTTTTCGGCCGGACTAACGAACACACAACATATAAATGACAAGGACGTTGTTTTGTTTGACAAGGTCTTCGTAAACCAAGGGAATGGTTACGACCCAAATACGGGAACCTTCAAAGCCCCAGTCTCGGGTAGGTATATTTCGTCTTTATAAGTGTTCAAACTTTTTTAAATTTTTTTCGTCTTATAGTCATTAGCCTTTACATGTTTATATCGTGCCTGATCTTGGAACTGACCAGTTACGTAAAACGGTAGGTACCTATATAACCCATTTACCGATTTACATAAAAGAGCGAACAGTTATTTGGAAGTAGATCGGTGAACTTTCTGTGCAGAACTCATCTTCAATTTGGCCTTTATATCGATGGAATCTTGGTTCACATAATCGAAATATATACATATTAGCGGCAAGAAGTAAAATTAGGCAATAAGCTTAATGCCTAGGCAATAAGCTATTGCCTAGGCAGTAAGCTTATTGCCTAGTTCACTCTAAGCATTAAGCTTAATGCCTATGTTTTAAGCCTTAATGCCTGCAAAAATAGCCAGGCATTAGGCTTATTGCCTAACAATGAAATATGACTTCTTTTTGAAGTCTTATTTGAAAATGAACATATTTTACACATATTTACCATTATTTAGTGCTTGGATTGCTTTTGGCTTCTTCTTTGAGTCTTCTTTGAGTCAAATACCCATAATTCCATTTTCTGGGAACCCTTCAAATTACATTTCAGTTAGATAAAAGTAAACACAAACCATGGTCTCGCTTGTAGAATCAGGATGAAAAATGTCTGGCAGGACCCCATTAAAAGTCAAAATTCTACATTTACCAGTATTTTGAAATTATGAAAACTCGAATATAGTTATGATTTGTCTGGATTCGGAATAAAAAAAAAACTTTCTTTTTTCTCCTCTTTCTTTATTTTCTTGTATGAGGAATGTTCCATCGATCTAAATTTCAATTGGTTTTATACATGGATCCTAACTTACTTTGTTTTAACTTCTCAAATATCAAGAATATCGGTATTTGGTTGCATGTATTAAGGTCGAGTAGTCAACACAATTATTTTCAACATACTAGTAAAGTATTTAGTATATAATTGACTGGAAAACAAAATTTCAGATTTTTGTTGAATTCGTTGATTTTAAAAGACGTAGTTACAAGGTTTTGAAATATCACCGACAATTAGTCCCTCACCAATGCATTCTTTATTAACCATCTTATATGGTCAGTTGGTGGCTCGGAGTGGGTGTTGTGTTTGTTATGGAGCTAGTAATGTCAGGAATATACGGTAACGTACGTGCACCAACCTTCGCATTATGACTAGAAAAATTGTTGGTGTGGTGCCAAACACCATTCAAATCCATTCACTTGTACAGAAACTCTGCGATTTAGACCCCACCTAGGTGAAAATAAGGTATTCCGCTCTGCAATTGATTCACACAGGCCAGATATTAATTCCCACTTTTAAAAAAGTCAGCGCAACCATCACATGTTATTGATAGGGCCTATAGAGCAACCTTTGCACTGGCTCATTTACATTGTTTTGTTTCTAACAAATTCATATTTAAACTTCATCTTTAAATTCTAGACACAACTCATGCTTATTGCCTAGGCATTAAGCTTATTGTCTGATTTTACTTATTGCCGCTAATGTATGTTAGGTAATAGGCTAATTTTTGGATGAAACATTCAGGCAATAAGATTAATGCCTGAAATTTTTAGGCAATAACTAATTGACTAGGCAATAACTTATTGCCTAGGCATTAAGCTTATTGCCTGATTTTACTTATTGCCGCTAACATATATATTCAAACTATTTTAGTTGATAAATAGTTCGGTACCGAACAGTACGAAAAACGGCATACAAAACGAAAATAGGCACGACATATATACATGTAAAATTATACGTATACTTAAAATGAACAACATATCGTCGCTTATTTTCCAAAACTTCATAACTGCAACTTCAGACAAGCTTCAGATTTACGAGGTGTTTGAAGGAAAGCGTCGATAGGTCTACATAGTCCTAATTCAAAGAGTTTGCTGGTGACATTTTCAACCGAGTGAACTTTTACATTTATTCGGTCTTTCTGGGTAGCAAGCATTGTGGGAAATGAAGAAATTGATTGTCGCAAGCAATTTGCCTTCATTTCCACAATGTTTTCCGAAGCCTTTGTCAAGTGGTGCACCAAAAACGTCATTATGTGGGAATGTTTTTGAAGTGGACCACCCTCAAATTGTGAGGTGCCTCGGATATCATTACACTGCTTTTCTGCCAAAAACCACGTATCTGCAGCTTAAAACAAGCTGCAGATACGAGGTTTTCGTAGAAAAAGACGATTATATCATTTAGCGCTGGTAGCAAAGTTACTCCTTCTTTCGAGAATCAGCTTCCTAACAATCGCTGCTTTCAACGAAAACCTCGTAACTGCAGCTTAAAACAAGCAGAGAATGTGGACAGACGTCACGCATTAGTTGGACGTCGTTGGTTTTTAAGAAATCAACTGATAAAAAAGTTATTTAAGATAAACCAAAGTTTTGGTTTATCTTCAAAAACTTTTTTATCAGTTGATTTTTCAAAAGTCCAACACGTCCAGCTTATTCCTGGCATCATCCCACTTTCTCTGCTTTAAACCGAATTCAAATTGGTCAAGTATTTAATATTATTATTTAATATTGAAGATTATCGGCAATTCTGAGTCACGTGATTATACACCGTGGATCTGGTTTAGAAAAACTAAATATTTTGGTTCGAATCTTCTCCAAAACACGTTGATCAATCCATGTGATATTTCCTGAACATAGACCTGTTTGTATGTTTTGGAAAACCTAGCGTGGGTCAATTTAACTAAGTGGAATGGATACGGTCCATGTCCATGTACATGGACTCAAATAAGGCCCAAGGCTCCTGTTAGATATTTGGGGCGAGTTTCTTCAAAAGGTTTAAGACGTATTTTTGACTTACCGATGTTTTATGAATCGCTTAAAGGGGCACATACTATATTTTGCGGGGTTTAAAACAACATGGGGACAGTCACAGTTTACATTGTTGTGTGGTACATTGCATTATCTAGAGCCAAAAAGAAAGGAATTTTAGCGCTGACACCAAGTTTTCCCTGTCTATCAAGGTCCACTTTCCCATAAATGTCACTATAAATATATTTTAGTGCATGTTGGTTAATTATTGCATTTACTTAATTTAGAAGGTCTTACTAAACTTCATTTCAAATTTCCTAGGACAGAAATGATATAGCTATGCAGGTTGACCATTCCATGCGAATTTTCTTGATTATATCTATTTTATCTCTGACAACCTAGCATGGGCCCTTTAAAACAAAAATCGCATAAAACAGGTGTTGATTGATTGGAGATACGCGATTATATTTTTGGCGCAAGATCGTATGGCAAATGTTTACATTTTGTCCAAATGTAAACAAAACAGTGTTGATAAAAGATATAAAAGTAGTGACGTAGAATTGTTGAAAATTTAGGTGATAGAGTGATAGAGCGGTCTGTTCACTGTTCCGAGTTTTCTGCGTTTTATCAAAAATGTTTTGTTTACATTTGAACAAAACGTAAACATGTGTCATACGATCTTGCACCAACAATAGTCCTAAATGTGTAGTAAGATATTGGTGAGACAAAAATATGTCATAAACGTTTTGATGAAGAAGGTCCCCAAGGAAAAGACCTTTATGGCATTTCATTACTGCACGAACTGTTAAAGATGGCCATTTAACGCTTTAATGAATGATTTTTGAAAGGGTAAAGGTACGTACACTCGGAAATGACCTCTTTGTTAAATAACACACGGAAATATCAATCGCTCGCTTGGTCTTCAGTTTCTGGCAAACTGTTTAAACATACCGAAAATGAAAACACGCATTTGCTCACTTGGTCTGATTTTTTTTTTTTTTTTTTTTTTTTTTTTTTTTTTGCAAACTGTATAAACATATTTAAACATCGCTCGCTTGGTCTTCGACTTTCCTTTCCATCAACAGTTTCCTTAAAGTGACATTTCAGAATGTTTTGTCATAAATTTTACTTTTATTTTTATCTGAAAGAGCATATTTCCTTATGAAAATTCTGAAAATTTCAAGCCAAAATATTGCGCCGTTTACGAGAAATTTTTATTTTTGTGTTAAAATTGAACAAATTGTTGTGGACAACAGTTCAGATTTATATGCAATTTATCGATTATGTCTCAACTTTAAATGTGTGTTTCTCGCTTATTGGCAACAACTTGAAAAAACTAATAGTATTTATACTCATTAGAATAACCAATCTTGGCATCAAGACATACTTTAAAAAAATTGAAATTGGAATGAAATGTCCCTTTAAGACATTAATATAGCATACAGTGAATCCTTTGACTTCCAACAATATAATGGCTTTGGAAAACATCATGGCAAATGAAGAAATTGCTTGTGAGAAGCAATTTCTACATTTCCCACAATGTTTTCGACGGAAAAAGACCGAAAAATGTAAAATTGCATTCACTTGAAATTGTCGTCTGCATAATCTTTGAAATTTAACCAACCCAAAACTTTGTCGTTTGGTAAAGGCTTAACCACTAAATTGTAGACGCTATGAAATCTGCTGCAGGCGGACATGTTTGTTATAAAGTATGCACAAAATATCGAAGAGAAGGCGTTGGTTATTATTTATTATCATTTTCTTGTTTTGACTCATGTTTAGCTGTACTTGCCGGATTCCGCGACCACCGAGCCGATTGTCATCACATTTTGTCAGTCGTATGTGAGTCCCTGCATGCTTGTGTAAACTTTCTCTTTAAATATCTCCTCTCAAAACAAAGGACTAATTGAATCAGACTTGCCATATATGTTTTTCAGGACACCCTTACATAAATGTGACCCGTTGCGCTAAAAGGGACCTTATCGGGTGTGTGAAAAATATCGACCCTAGTCAGTCTGCGCAGTCCGCGCAGCCAGACTAGGGCCGACACTTTTCACTTTTATGTAATTTTCTAAACCCGGAATGTTTCCCTATCTCACTATATGTTCATTTTTCGCAAACGGTATCTGATTGACCTGTGATGAGTCTGACAAATTTGTCAAAGTTTGGATTTTGGGTATTCGGATAAGGTCCCTTTTAGCGTGACGGGTCACAAATTGTTGTTACCTACAGGGCAAATTTAAACCTAACTAGTCAGGAAAATTCCTTGTGCGAACCTTAAGGTAGTTCACCCCTAATGGAATTCACGCGACGTCGGATTTATTCGGGCGACGTCGAAAACATTCGGCGGTGGAACGTTCCACCGCCGAACGTTTTCGACGTCGCCCGAATATGTTCGGACGCGTAATGACGGTTAAACGACGCCGCACGAATAATTCCGACGTCACGTAAATCTCATTAGGGGTGGTATACCTTAAAAGGTTTGTTCACGAAAATGGGATGCGACAGAGAGCGCTGCTTATCAGGCTTCTAGAGATTCTGAGACAAATACTTTGAAGATCAACCATAGGGTCAATGTTACTTGAGTGACCCTTTTCAAAATTTTGGTATTCAACTTTGGTTTCTTTTAAAAACTGGAATGGTTGGGAGAGGCTTATCGAACTTAGAGCAATCATGAAAGTCCCAAAGTAAAAAACAACCATTGGACCAATTTGAGTGAACCTTTGCAGGAATTATTCTTTGATAACCCATTTGGAAACTTGTTTGGGAATTTTGAACCGTCAAAATAGGAGGTCGTGACAGGGGGCGGGGCTAATCAAAGAAATCGCGATGTTGTTGTTGTTGTTGTTGTTGTTGTTGTTGTTGTTGTTGTTGTTGTTGTTGTTGTTGTTGTTGTTGTTGTTGTTGTGTGATAAACTGACCGGCAGTGCGTTTATGTGAAATATAGCGCCGACATTTTCAAATATACTTCAATTTCATTGATCAACAATAGCCGTCAGAGACGGACAATGCTCCCCGATTAAGGCATTGTCACAATAAATGTATGCCATGCAGAGCTAAGATTAAGCTAACAAACGTTAAGCCCCCTTTTTCCATGACATACTTTTAATACGCAAATTTCAAGTAGTTTATTGTCAAGGGCATCTGATTAGCTACTCAAATATGAAATTTCATCAAATTCTGACCATAAGACTATGAGAAATTAGAGAAAAAGTGTATTTGACCTTAAGTCCCCTTTTCCCATGACGAGGCCTCAAATCCAAAAACTGGGAAAAGTACATCGGCATTATGTCATAGGGAGTTCACATGGTAAGTTTCATTTGATTTGGCCCAAGGGTTATAGAGAAATTGCTTCGGACGGACGGACGGACGGAATGACGGACGGACGGACAGACGAAGCGGCGACTATATGCTCTCCCTTCGGGGAGCATAAAAACTACCTAGGACGAACACTAAATACTGATAATTTTACTGCTGTCACGTATTTCATTTCTGTTGACACTTTCCCAAAATGAGCATATTTAGACTGGACTTTTCTTACAGTTAATGCAAGAGAAAAGGTTGATATCATTACCAAAGACAATATATGTACCATGTGCTACAGAATATAACGAGAAAGGAAGCAATCATCATCATTTTCTTCTTCGGAATCAATGTTTGTGCAAACGTTGTCGTTTAGAGGCGTCAAATCCATGTCTTATTTCGGAACTGGTTAAAATACGTAATTTGTTTCATTAGCATGTGCATACCTAAATGGCAATAACCTGTTAGCGATGGATGGGTCTTGTATTTTGACAAAGAGCTAAATATTCTGCTCCCGTATGAAAAGAAATCGTGAGGTATGTTACATATTTACTCAAAAAGAGCAAAAGTTGAAAAGTTTAAAATCGCTGGGTCTTCAGTTATTGGCGTACTGTACAGACGACACTTTCCCCAGAATGAGCATATTAAGACCAGAGTTTTCTGACAGTTCATTCAATGGAAAATTTTGATATCAAATACAGACAATGTTCGTACAATGAATAGACTACAGAAAGTATCGTGAAAGGGGTGCCTTTATCAATATTATCTGTTTTGAATCAATGTTTTCGCAAATGTTATCTTTTAACGGCGACAAATCAAGCTCTTGTTTGGGAAATGGTTAGACTATATCATTTGTTTCATAAGCATTTTACTAAATGGCAATAACCTGTAAACGATGGGTGGGTCTTGTATTTTGACAAAGTGCTAAATATTCTTCTTTCGTAAGAAAAATGCGTAGTATTTTTCCTGTTCCTTGACCCTTTCCCGAACAATTCATGTTTAGAATGGTATCGTCTGAGAGCTGCTTAGAACTGGATATCAACTTGTCAATAACATTGGTGATTTAAAACTCTAGTCAAAATTGTCATTTTACGTAGAAAATATTCAGGGAAGGTGAAACTACTGACTATAAACAGGCCCGTAGGAACGGGGGGGCTAGGAGGGGCTTACCCCCCCTCCCCCCCCCAAAAAAAGTTGGCAAAAAATGCCGAATTTTCTTAATTTTACACGGAAAATTTTGGGAAAATCCAAATTAGTCCCCCAATGTTCAGGACAAGGGCTTTAGCCCCCCCCTCCCCTTATAAAATTGCTTCCTACGGGTCTGATAAAGATGTTTTTGTACTTATTATTCTTTTTGGGCTGCTGTTTTTTACTTAACCCTTTCCCAAACAAGACCTGGTTTTGACGTCCCTAGTAGAAAAGACCTGGAAAAAATTGAAACAAAAGAAGAAACTGCTGATAACCAGCAGTTTCTCCTTTTGTCCCAATATTTTCTGTGTCAGATTTTACACAAATCCGATCTCTGATAACATTCATTTGGTCATTTATGGCAGTTTTTAAATGGATCACCCTGAAATTTGTCGTTTCGAAAAGGGTTAAGCGGTCTTGTTACTAATGTCAAGTTCGTGCATTCCTGTTTACATGCTTATAAAAGATGCAATTTTCCGATGTTATATAAAATATTAATATACTCAGAGCCAAAAGCCAAAAAAGTATACATCCTAAGTCTTCTGCGTTTTCTGAGAAAATGATTTAAAGAATGTTTATGATTTTAAGACGCACACGAAGATGGTCGTTTATTGTGGGGTTCTTTGCTGAATAGTTTGAAGCTGTAGATAACGTTAGTGGCATATAGTATAAGTATCGGTAATAATTGAACACAATGTCTTTGTTAAAATAATATTGCGATTAAAGAAATTTTGTGAAAATCATGAATTTCTTAACATGTTTTATACAAAACTTTTACAATCTTTTACAAATATAGAATGAATCGTTTATCAGCTTTTGATATGAAATACACTAAAATGCCTCGTTTTGAAGAAAGTAAGCCGTTGGGTACTTTCAAAGATGTAGGGACATTACACTGATTTAGTTGAATACGTTGGCCTCGTACGGCTTATAAGGCTGGTGAGAGCACTGTATTGGTATAGTATTTTTTCTCCCAGTCTGTACTCCACCGTAATCAGCGTTCTCTCCTTTTGCCTCAGCATGTTCTATGATATTTATTTTGTATACACGTCTCATTTTTTATCAGCATCCATTTAACTAAAATATCAAATGTGAGTCAAACCCTGACCACAATGTGTTATCAACACGTAGTGCTGCCCAATTTTCAAATTACAAATTGTTATGAAAATCACTATGAAACTGTAGTACAAACTCAAATTGTGCACGAATTGTGCACAGTACACAGGATTGAATTCATGGATAAACGAAAGCTGTTTCATGATTGACGTTTATCCACGTATATGGTCCGTAAATAAGCGAAAGTACCTACAACAAAGGAGTATGGCGACATATCTTATTAGAATTCCAATGCAGAAATAGGTCGTAAGATAAATGACGTTATACTGTAAGAGTTATGAACAAACCAAGCTCACTATATTAGAATGAAAATTAAGACAAATATGGACAAATATATTTATCCGTACTTTCTTTTGCCATTGAGTATATATGTCACTACATATGTCAACTCTTCAAACAAGTTTCAAAGCTTTGAAGTTGCTGATTAGTTCAAAGTAGGAACTAAAAGACAACACAAGAGTGCCTGAAAGGCACTGATATCGCTCACCTGAGTTCTTCCTGTATTTGATTGTGTACGATATACAAAATATATAAGTCGTATCAAATTATTGTTAATAAAGTTTCATAATTTCCAATGAATGCAATGAAGTCACATTAGTATTCAATCATATTGCATGTAGTAACATCTTTAATATTGAATATCATGTGCTGTTCCAGTTTGATTTTTATAACCAAGATTTAACTTTTACAATTAAATTTTGAAACATCAGAATGATACATTACAAGCATTAATATGCTTAATATGATAAGCCCCTCCTTGCCTCATCAACATTTATTAACCTATGAAAAATTACAACCAAGTGTTTGAAAAGAGTAACTCAATGAGCATTTTGCTATACTTGGTTTAAATTGGCCCCATAATTGATTTTTGAAGAATTTCTTTATGATTTTTTGAAGTCTGATAAGCCCTACCCTGCCACACTCAATTTTTTTAACAAATCAAAAATTCACAAACAATACTATTGTTAAAAAGAGTCACTCAAGCAACATCCCTGGTACAAATTGGCCCAACAGTTGATTTTTCTTATCATTTCTCCTAGTCGAATAAGTCCCACCCTACCATGTCCACATTTTTTTTACCAATCAGAAATTTGTAAAAAAAATAAAAAGGGGGACTTAAGGAACATTCCTGGATAATTTGGTATAATTTGGTCCAACAGTTAAGGAGAAGAAAATTTAAGGAGAAGAATTGTTTAATGATTTCAGTCTGATAAGCCCCGCCCTGACACGCCTACATTTTTTGACAAATAATTAAATTCATGAACACACATTGAAAACAGTCACTCAAGAAACAGATCTGCCAAGTTTGGTTCAAATTTGACCAATGGTTGGTTTTTTAAAGATTTTTTCATGATTTCTCTAAGTCTGATAAGACCCGCCCTGCCAAGCCAACATTTTTTTATGAATCAAAAATTTGAAAACAAGTTTTGCAAAGGGTTGCCCAAGGAACATTTCCGCCAAGTTCAGTAAAAATTGACTCATTGATCAAGGAAAAGAAGATTTTTGAAGAATTACTTAACAATTTCTCTAAGTCTGATAAGCCCCGCCCTGCCATGCCCTCATTTTTTGACGAATCAAAATTTTCTCAACACACAGTGAAGACAGTCACTCAAGAAACATTCCAGCCAAATATTGGTACAAATTGGATCAACATTTGATTTTTAAAGAATTATTTAACAAATTCTCAAATTCTGATAAGCCCCACCCTGCCACGCCCACATTTTTTGACGAATCAAAAATTTGAAAACAACTTTTGAAAAGGGTTGCCAAAGGAACATTTCTGTCAATTTTGGTAAAAATTGACTGAATGGTTAAAGAGAAGAAGATTTTTGAAGAATTATTTAACAATTTCTCTAAGTCTTATAAGCCCCACCCTGCCACGCCCACATTTTTTGAGGAATCAAAAATCTGAAAACAAGTTTTGAAATGGGTCACCAAAGGAACATTTCTGCCAACTTTGGTAAAAATTGACTTGATGGTTAAGGAGAAGAAGATTTTTGAAGAATTATTTAACAATTTCTGATAAGCCCTGCCCTGCCACGCCCACATTTTCTCACGAATCAAAAATTTGAAAACAAGTTTTGAAAAGGGTCACCAAGGGAACATTTCTACCAATTTTGGTAGAAATTGACTCAATGGTTAAGGAGAAGAAGATTTATTTAACAATTTCTCTAAATCTGATAAGCCCCGCCCTGCCACGCCCACATTTTTAAACGAAACAAAAATTTGAAAACAAGTTTTGAAAAGGGTCACTTAAGGAACATTTCTGCCAATGTTGGTAGAAATTGACTCAATGGTTAAGGAGAAGAAGATTTTTGAAGAATTATTTAACAATTTCTCTAAGTCTGATAAGCCCCGCCCTGCCACGCCCACATTTTTTGACGAATCAAAAATTTGAAAATTTATTTTGAAAAGGGTCACCAAGGGAACATTCCTGCCAAGTTTGGTTAGGATTGGCCCAGTGGTTAAGGAGGAGAAGATGTTTAAAGAAATTGTTGACGACCTCCAACGCACGACGCACAACGCACGACGCACGCCGGACACAGGGTGATCACAAAAGCTCACCTTGAGCATGTTGCTCAGGTGAGCTAAAAACGACAAAAGGCAACAATGTGTTTAATAATAGCTACACATTAACTTGCTATGGAGAGGATAATTTTAAGAAAGCCAACCATATTCAAATTCTGTCACTCTGACACTCACGACGACGGCGGTAAATGCGCACACGTCCGTCGGTAAACTGAAAAGAAAGTGTGGTCTGATCTGTTAAGAAGACGTTGACCAAGTCAGCCTTGGAAGAGAGAATAGAACGTAGTGTTGCGCCAAAGCCAAATGGGCATTTTGATGACGTCTACAGATAACTACACCTTTGAGTGGCTACTTTCAACGATTTCCAACACTTTTCAGACTATTGTGCACAGTCCGAAGAGTAATGTTGCCTTCATTTCGACCCGCAATTACATTGAAGTGATTGAAATCGGGTGGAATCTGTCCCTTAGATGTGATATAAAAATATAACGGTCCTGGTGTTGAGTGGTAACTCGTCTTCTTCGTCTCCGATGGCGAACTGCAACACTTCCGGTGGCCTGAAATTCCAGATGTAAGGCCTGGATGGTTAAAATACGCATATGTTAAGTTCTGGCAACTTGAAAATGGATGGAAACAAGTTATCAGGAATGCATGAAAGAAAACAAGCCTTGATTACCACCTACTTCCGGTTTTCTCTGCAACTAAATTTTACCTGTCGTAAACAAAGGCCCTCTTGTAGCATTCTGACGGCCGTGTCACGCTCTTCATTTGTCGTTCTGGTCATATTATGTGTTTTTCTGACTATACAGTCGATAGAGACGTCATGTGCGTAAACTGGACCATGACGTTAGTTTACAAAACTTTGCACGTGCAAATCGGGGGAAACAAAGCATATGAACATCTTTACCACCCCTCAAAGGTTCAGCGCTCTCAAAATTACACATGGTCAATGCTATTTGCTACAGATAGCACGTGTAAAGTTTAACACTGATTGTTGGATCAATAATCGAGATATTGTAATTTTAAAAGTGACCGATTAGAAATTTTGTTAAGTATATATCAATCCGCTTTTGTCGCTCATCAAAACATGTTTAAATAAATGTGTTTTTTCCGGGATTACATGTAGAGGCAATAAAGGCACGCATTTACGTGAAAAAAACTGGTATCGGGAGAAAACGTGTATTATTCAGTAAATTTACCTGACGTAAACATCCGGCTCAGATATCATCGAAAATGTTCTTTTTTACTGCAAACTTTCTCAACTTCTCGCATTTATAGGTAGTGTTCACTTTTGGCGACTAATTATGACGTAACATCGTTTTGCTGACGTCACGCATATCAAATAAAATCGGAAAATTCATCAAAACAAACCAACAATGGCGTACATTTTTGCTCTCACCTCGGTTTTTTTGCGCGTATCAATGGGTTTTAGGCAAGTTAACATTGGAGTTTAATGGTTTATTTTATTCATTTATAGCGTCAATTCACGTATTTTTTTTGGTTGTTAACACTCACAGAGGCCCACAAAATTTCTAAAACGGCATTTGTGTTATTGCAGTCGGACGTTAGCGTATTTCACGAGCCTCTGCGAAAGTTTGCTACTCCAAAAACGCGAATTTGTTTCCGCTAATTTTGTAATTCTTACATTTGGTGTATGATTAGTGTATATTTATTTATTTTTTTATTTTTGTTATTTAGGTATCTACATTTTCCATTTCCACGCCTACAACGCTAACAAAGACTCCGTGATGTGGCTCGAATTACAGCAGAACGATCAGACGGTCATAAGTTTGAGCGGCTACAACTCCCACACGGTTGGAAGTAACACAGTGATGCTCCAGCTTAGACAGCACGATCGGGTGGCCATCAAGTCGCACGAGCAACAGGCGTTCTCTCTATTCGGACTGCCTGATCAAGTTTATTCTACGTTTACTGGTCATCTCATACAAGAAATGAACCAAGTCTATATGGACGCAAGCGCCGGTTTGGGTTGATCCGCTACATGTATTGTTGTAAGCCGTAATAAAAGACATAACTCTTTTTGTCTATTTTCTATATATTCGTCGGTGGAAAATGACAGCAAAAAGCTAGAGGTGGTAGACTTTTGAAAAATCAGCTGATAAAAATGTTATTGAAGATCAACCAAAATTTTGGTTGATCTTCAATAACATTCTTATCAGCTGATTTTTCAAAAATATAGTAGACCTACGTCTATCTAATGTGTGACGTCTGTCCACCTTCTCTGCTTCAAACTGAATTCAAATCGGTCAAGTATTAACTAGATCTAAATTATTGAAGATTTTCTGAAAGTTTTGTATCACGTGATTATCCACCGTGATAATGCAATTTCTTGTTGATCAGAATTCATTTTGTCGTTTCCTTCAAGATGGCGGGGAATCATGTGACACAATCATCTGAGATTATCTTCAATAATTCCCTTATTATGAAGAATGAGGAGGAGGGGGTTCCCTCGATATTAGAGTAATTTTCACGGATAAGCGATTAGTTTTAGTTATCCCTAATTTTGGCGGGAGGGGGGGAGGGGTCTGTGACGTCATGGTAGTTTCGGCAATTGGCCCTGGTCAATATTTTGAATATTTAGAACTGGATGGTTTTGGCAATAGATTTGGAGGCCTAGTTTTATACTCCTTCTTTAAATCTATCAAACTCGTGAAAAGAGACTCGGTTTGCAAATCAGTGCTTTTCGTCAAAAAGCTGGCCACTGTAGCTTAAACTTTCTGCAGTTACGAGTTTTTTTGAAGAAAATCGACGAAATGCGCAACTACAAACGTGTGGCTTTTCGCCTTTTAAATGGTCTAAGGGAAAGAACTGTAACAACAAAATCTGCGTGGGATTACTCTCCCTTTGTCTATTACGTCATCGCATGCCATATGACGTCATTTTCAGCGATATTGTATCCTTTTCATCCCTTCTCTACGAAAAAGCGTTGTAAAGTTTCATCTGATTTTAACGTCGTGGATCAAGATCTGCCTGTAACTGAGTGCTGTCTGATCGGTATGAAATCGTGTATTGTGAATCTTGCGGAAGTTCGATCAAGTTCGTCGTTACCTGATGGAACTTGTGCGAGAAGAAGCTATTAGCATCAAGGGCGGATCCTTGATTTTTATCCAGGGGGGTCTATGCCAAAATGATGGCTTAAAACGTGTTAAATATCGTCGTTTTTCAACGAAAACCTCGTAACTGCAGCTTGTTTTGTGCTGCAGTTACGAGGTTTTTGTTGAAGAGCAGCGATATGTAACAATACCCCCTCTAGATCCGCCCTTGAACATGGTCAGGTGCACCGACAAAATATTTGATTTTCAGATTGGTTTCGTTAGTACGGGTACACAGACGTAATGATAAAAGTGCAGACCAAAATCAGCTTGCTTGTGAATGTGTCCAAATGGTGTAGATCTACACAATAGAAAAATCTATGAGACTTGTTTATCTACAAAGAAATGGGGACCTGGAAAATGGACGATTTATTATATGAAATGATTAATTTTTCAAGATCCGTTTGATCAGTCACGTGATTCCCCACCGTGAAGATCCCACGTCAACACCCTCTTACCTGGCCTCGTCCAATCAAATGGTTTGTGATTAGATTTGCAGACATGAATTAAAACTGCCGCCGAATACGGCCCCTGTATCACAATCACGGCGGCAGTGAATCTCGTGTTTGTTGTTGTTGTTGTTGTTGTTGTTGTTGTTGTTGTTGTTGTTGTTGTTGTTGTTGTTGTTGAGTATTTCATTTTTTTTTCGTAAACACGGCAAAGCATATATCACCATCATATTAAACATATTGATTTAGCATACGATATATGAGCCGGTTCGGTATATGTACTCTCGGACTTAATTATGACGAGCAAAAAAAAAATTTCAGTTATAACGTCTATGTTAAGTTCTAGATTGAGGTTTCAGCTAGCCTTTCTGTAAAAATCAAGGAAATCGTTGGAGCGGTTATAGAGAAAATCGAATATTTAAAATATGGCTGCTTTTCAAGGTAAACCTCGTAACTGCAGCTTGTATAAAGCTGCAGTTACGAGGTTTTCATTGAAAATAGACGATATGAATATTATGCCAAAAAGCTAATCTTGTTGTTGTTGGTTGTTTGGTTTTGTTTGTTTGTTTGTTTTGTTTGTTTGTTTGTTTTTTTGTTGTTGTTGTTGTTGTTGTTGTTGTTGTTGTTGTTGTTGTTGTTGTTGTTGTTGTTGTTGTTGTTGTTGTTGTTGTTGAGTATTTCTCTCTTTTTTTTCGTAAACACGGCAAAGCATATATCACCATCATATTAAACATATTGATTTAAGCATATGATATTTGAGCCTGTTCGGTATATGTACTCTCGGACTTAATTATGGCGAGCAAAAATTTTTTTCAGTTATAACGTCTATGTTAAGTTCTAGATGGAGGTTTCAGCTAGCATTTCTGTAAAAATCAAGGAAATCGTTGGAGCGGTTATAGAGAAAATCGAATATTTAAAATATGGCTGCTTTTCAAGGTAAACCTCGTAACTGCAGCTTGTATAAAGCTGCAGTTACGAGGTTTTCATTGAAAATAGACGATATGAATATTATGCCAAAAAGCTAATCTTGTTGTTGTTGGTTGTTTGGTTTTGTTTGTTTGGTTGTTGTTTGTTGTTTGTTGTTTGTTGTTGTTGTTGTTGTTGTTGTTGTTGTTGTTTTCGTGTAAGGATAATGTGATGGCATTTTGTACAATAAATCTACGTAAAAACATAATGGAAAAAGACGAAATTGCACAAACGAGCAATTTCTTCGTTTCATATTATGTTTTTATTCACAAAATTGCATAACCAAATACTGTAATGTAAGGTTCAACGTTACTTAGCCAATATAATTTGCCACTATAGCTTCAAATTATTCTGAAGAGAACCATGCGGTTAGTTATATTTCTCCCGACTGCATCACTGACCCCATTACCACACAACGACTCTTTTTGACTCCCTACAAGATAATGGCTGTGAAAAACAATGTGGAAAATGAAGAAATTGCTTGTAACAAGCAATTTCTTTATTTGCCACATTTTTTTTTCTACCCAGAAAGATCAAAGAATGCGAAATTTCAGTTTGAGCGGCTACAACTCCCACACGGTTGGAAGTAACACAGTGATGCTTCAGCTTAGACAGCACGATCGGGTGGCCATCAAGTCGCACGAGCAGCAGGCGTTCTCTCTATTCGGACTGCCTGATCAAGTTTATTCCACGTTTACTGGTCATCTCATACAAGAAATGAACCAAGTCTATATGGACGCAAGCGCCGGTTTGGGTTGATCCGCTACATGTATTGTTGTAAGCCGTAATAAAAGACATAACTCTTTTTGTCTATTTTCTATATATTCGTCGGTGGAAAATGACAGCAAAAAGCTAGAGGTGGTAGACTTTTGAAAAATCAGCTGATAAAAATGTTATTGAAGATCAACCAAAATTTTGGTTGATCTTCAATAACATTCTTATCAGCTGATTTTTCAAAAATATAGTAGACCTACGTCTATCTAATGTGTGACGTCTGTCCACCTTCTCTGCTTCAAACTGAATTCAAATCGGTCAAGTATTAACTAGATCTAAATTATTGAAGATTTTCTGAAAGTTTTGTATCACGTGATTATCCACCGTGGTAATGCAATTTCTTGTTGATCAGAATTCATTTTGTCGTTTCCTTCAAGATGGCGGGGAATCATGTGACACAATCATCTGAGATTATCTTCAATAATTCCCTTATTATGAAGAATGAGGAGGAGGGGGTTCCCTCGATATTAGAGTAATTTTCACGGATAAGCGATTAGTTTTAGTTATCCCTAATTTTGGCGGGAGGGGGGGAGGGGTCTGTGACGTCATGGTAGTTTCGGCAATTGGCCCTGGTCAATATTTTGAATATTTAGAACTGGATGGTTTTGGCAATAGATTTGGAGGCCTAGTTTTATACTCCTTCTTTAAATCTATCAAACTCGTGAAAAGAGACACGGTTTGCAAATCAGTGGTTTTCGTCAAAAAGCTGGCCACTGTAGCTTAAACTTTCTGCAGTTACGAGTTTTTTTGAAGAAAATCGACGAAATGCGCAACTACAAACGTGTGGCTTTTCGCCTTTTAAATGGTCTAAGGGAAAGAACTGTAACAACAAAATCTGCGTGGGATTACTCTCCCTTTGTCTATTACGTCATCGCATGCCATATGACGTCATTTTCAGCGATATTGTATCCTTTTCATCCCTTCTCTACGAAAAAGCGTTGTAAAGTTTCATCTGATTTTAACGTCGTGGATCAAGATCTGCCTGTAACTGAGTGCTGTCTGATCGGTATGAAATCGTGTATTGTGAATCTTGCGGAAGTTCGATCAAGTTCGTCGTTACCTGATGGAACTTGTGCGAGAAGAAGCTATTAGCATCAAGGGCGGATCCTTGATTTTTATCCAGGGGGGTCTATGCCAAAATGATGGCTTAAAACGTGTTAAATATCGTCGTTTTTCAACGAAAACCTCGTAACTGCAGCTTGTTTTGTGCTGCAGTTACGAGGTTTTTGTTGAAGAGCAGCGATATGTAACAATACCCCCTCTAGATCCGCCCTTGAACATGGTCAGGTGCACCGACAAAATATTTGATTTTCAGATTGGTTTCGTTAGTACGGGTACACAGACGTAATGATAAAAGTGCAGACCAAAATCAGCTTGCTTGTGAATGTGTCCAAATGGTGTAGATCTACACAATAGAAAAATCTATGAGACTTGTTTATCTACAAAGAAATGGGGACCTGGAAAATGGACGATTTATTATATGAAATGATTAATTTTTCAAGATCCGTTTGATCAGTCACGTGATTCCCCACCGTGAAGATCCCACGTCAACACCCTCTTACCTGGCCTCGTCCAATCAAATGGTTTGTGATTAGATTTGCAGACATGAATTAAAACTGCCGCCGAATACGGCCCCTGTATCACAATCACGGCGGCGGTGAATCTCGTGGCGTAACAACGGCAAAAAAAATATTTAAAAAATCTATGAATATGCGACCGAATCGACAATGACTTTAGAGAAGGTTCAAACATGCCAGCTGGATAGTGTAGATATTTTAAAAATCACCCGTTTAAAACTTTATTGGCGACCAATCAAACAGGTAGATCTACAGGGTTCTGCGTAAAAAGTCCAAATTCGCGGCGGGGAATCACGTGGCACAATAATTTCAGAAACTCGATTTTGTTAAAACTTAACACGGCCAGATGCATAGAAAATTGCTACTGCACTTAGCTTCAATCAGCGAGGCTTCATGAATGTTACCGTGTGTGATTAGATCTATAGGATATCTACTGAAGATTTTCTGAAAGTGTTGAGTCACGTGATTCCCCATCCCGAAAATCCAACGTCAGCCCATTCATACCTCGGCTCGTCCAATCAAATGGCTTGTGATGTAGTTAAGATATACAAAAATGACTCAAAGCTGTCAATGAATAAGGCCACTGTATTCTACCTGTATTCTACCACGATCACGGCGAGGAATCACGTGGCGCAACAATTGCAGAAAATCTGAACGTACGCAAAGACCGATCTACACGTTATTTGATGAGTATCTCGTCCTGACGATACTTTTAGTAAGGAAAACTCGAAATATCTTGCTTACTAGCAATTTTCATTTTTCTTAAATTCTTGTAGATCTAGATCTATTATAGACTTACCATGAAAAAATAATTTTGCTGTCATAGGTGGTTTGTTGCTGTCGTTTGTTTGTTGTTTGTTTGTTGTTTGTTGGTTTAAGTTTGTTGTTGTTGTTGTTGTTGTTGTTGTTGTTGTTGTTGTTGTTGTTGTTGTTGTTGTTGTTGTTGTTGTTGTTGTTGTTGAGTATTTCATTTTTTTTTTCGTAAACACGGCAAAGCATATATCACCATCATATTAAACATATTGATTTAAGCATATGATATTTGAGCCTGTTCGGTATATGTACTCTCGGACTTAATTATGACGAGCAAAAAATTTTTTCAGTTATAACGTCTATGTTAAGTTCTAGATTGAGGTTTCAGCTAGCATTTCTGTAAAAATCAAGGAAATCGTTGGAGCGGTTATAGAGAAAATCGAATATTTAAAATATGGCTGCTTTTCAAGGTAAACCTCGTAACTGCAGCTTGTATAAAGCTGCAGTTACGAGGTTTTCATTGAAAATAGACGATATGAATATTATGCCAAAAAGCTAATCTTGTTGTTGTTGGTTGTTTGGTTTTGTTTGTTTGTTTGTTTTGTTGTTGTTGGTGTTGTTGTTGTTGTTGTTTTGTTGGTGTTGTTGTTGTTTTTGTTGTTGTTGTTGTTGTTGTTGTTGTTGTTGTTGTTGTTGTTGTTGTTGTTGAGTATTTCTCTTTTTTTTTTTTCATAAACACGGCAAAGCATATATCACCATCATATTAAACATATTGATTTAAGCATATGATATTTGAGCCTGTTCGGTATATATACTCTCGGACTTAATTATGACGAGCAAAAAAATTTTTCAGTTATAACGTCTATGTTAAGTTCTAGATTGAGGTTTCAGCTAGCATTTCTGTAAAAATCAAGGAAATCGTTGGAGCGGTTATAGAGAAAATCGAATATTTAAAATATGGCTGCTTTTCAAGGTAAACCTCGTAACTGCAGCTTGTATAAAGCTGCAGTTACGAGGTTTTCATTGAAAATAGACGATATGAATATTATGCCAAAAAGCTAATCTTGTTGTTGTTGGTTGTTTGGTTTTGTTTGTTTGGTTGTTGTTTGTTGTTGTTGTTGTTGTTGTTGTTGTTGTTGTTGTTGTTGTTGTTGTTGTTTTCGTGTAAGGATAATGTGATGGCATTTTGTACAATAAATCTACGTAAAAACATAATGGAAAAAGACGAAATTGCACAAACGAGCAATTTCTTCGTTTCATATTAGGTTTTTATTCACAAAATTGCATAACCAAACACTGTAATGTAAGGTTCAACGTTACATAGCCAATATAATTTACCACTGTATAGCTTCAAATTATTCTGGGGAGAACCATGCGTTTAGTTATATATCTCCCGACTGCATCACTTAACCCATTACCACACAATGACTCTTTTTGGCTCCCTACAAGATAATGGCTGTGAAAAACAATATGGAAAATGAAGAAATTGCATGTAACAAGCAATTTCTTTATTTGCCACATTTGTTTCTACCCAGAAAGATCAAAGAATGCGAAATTTCAGTTTGAGCGGCTACAACTCCCACACGGTTGGAAGTAACACAGTGATGCTTCAGCTTAGACAGCACGATCGGGTGGCCATCAAGTCGCACGAGCAGCAGGCGTTCTCTCTATTCGGACTGCCTGATCAAGTTTATTCCACGTTTACTGGTCATCTCATACAAGAAATGAACCAAGTCTATATGGACGCAAGCGCCGGTTTGGGTTGATTTTTCACATGTTTTGTCGTAAGCCGTAATAAAAGACATAACTCTTTTTGTCTATTTTCTATATATTCGTCGGTGGAAAATGACAGCAAAAAGCTAGAGGTGGTAGACTTTTGAAAAATCAGCTGATAAAAATGTTATTGAAGATCAACCAAAATTTTGGTTGATCTTCAATAACATTCTTATCAGCTGATTTTTCAAAAATATAGTAGACCTACGTCTATCTAATGTGTGACGTCTGTCCACCTTCTCTGCTTCAAACTGAATTCAAATCGGTCAAGTATTAACTAGATCTAAATTATTGAAGATTTTCTGAAAGTTTTGTATCACGTGATTATCCACCGTGGTAATGCAATTTCTTGTTGATCAGAATTCATTTTGTCGTTTCCTTCAAGATGGCGGGGAATCATGTGACACAATCATCTGAGATTATCTTCAATAATTCCCTTATTATGAAGAATGAGGAGGAGGGGGTTTCCTCGATATTAGAGTAATTTTCACGGATAAGCGATTAGTTTTAGTTATCCCTAATTTTGGCGGGAGGGGGGGAGGGGTCTGTGACGTCATGGTAGTTTCGGCAATTGGCCCTGGTCAATATTTTGAATATTTAGAACTGGATGGTTTTGGCAACAGATTTGGAGACCTAGGTTGATACTCCTTCTTTAAATCTATCAAACTCGTGAAAAGAGACACGATTTGCAAATCAGTGGTTTTCGTCAAAAAGCTGGCCACTGCAGCTTAAACTAGCTGCAGTTACGAGGTTTTTGAAGAAAATCGACGAAATGCGCAACTACAAATATAACGTGTGGCTTTTCGACTTTTAAATGGTCTAAGGGAAAGAACTGGAACAACAAAATCTGCGTGGGATTACTCTCCCTTTGTCTATTACGTCATCACGTGCCATATGACGTCATTTTCAACGATATTGTATCCTTTTCATCCCTTCTCTACGAAAAAGCGTTGTAAAGTTTCATCTGATTTTAACGTCGTGGATCAAGATCTGCCTGTAACTGAGTGCTGTCTGATCAATATGAAATCGTGTATATTGTGAATCTTGCGGGAGTTCGATCAAGTTCGTCGTTACTTGATGGAACTTGTGCGAGAAGAAGCTATTAGCATCAAGGGCGGATCCTTGATTTTTATCCAGGGGGGTCTATGGCAAAATGATGGCTTAAAACGTGTTAAATATCGTCGTTTTTCAACGAAAACCTCGTAACTGCAGCTTGTTTTATGCTGCGGTTACGAGGTTTTCATTGAAAAGCAGCGATATGTAACAATACCCCCTCTAGATCCGCCCTTGAACATGGTCAGGTGCACCGACAAAATATTTGATTTTCAGATTGGTTTCGTTAGTACGGGTACACAGACGTAATGATAAAAGTGCAGACCAAAATCAGCTTGCTCGTGAATGTGTCCAAATGGTGTAGATCTACACAATAGAAAAATCTATGAGACTTCCGGAATTTCAACTTCTAAACATGTGTCCGGGTTTGATGCAACAAGCTGCGAGGCTTCATGAATGTTACCGTGTGTGATTAGATCTATATGATATCTACTGAAGATTTTCTGAAAGTGTTGAGTCACGTGATTCCCCATCCCGAAAACCCAACGTCAGCCCATTCATACCTCGGCTCGTCCAATCAAATGGCTTGTGATGTCGTTAAGATATACAGAAATGACTCAAAGCTGTCAATGAATAAAGCCACGGTATTCTACCTGTATTCTACCACGATCACGGCGAGGAATCACGTGGCGCAACAATTGCAGAAAATCTTAACGCACGCAAAGACCGATCTACACGCTATTTGATGAGTATCTCGTCCTGACGATACTTTTAGTAAGGAAAACTCGGAATATCTTTGCTTACTAGCAATTTTCATTTTTCTTAAATTCTTGTAGATCTAGATCTATTATAGACTTACCGTGAAAAAATAATTTTGCTGTCATAGGTGGTTTGTTGCTGTCGTTTGTTTGTTGTTTGTTTGTTGTTTGTTGGTTTAAGCTTGTTTTGTTGTTGTTGTTGTTGTTGTTGTTGTTGTTGTTGTTGTTGTTGTTGTTGTTGTTGTTGTTGTTGTTGTTGTTGTTGAGTATTTCATATTTTTTTTCGTAAACACGGCAAAGCATATATCACCATCATATTAAACATATTGATTTAGCATATGATATTTGAGCCTGTTCGGTATATGTACTCTCGGACTTAATTATGACGAGCAAAAAAATTTTTTCAGTTATAACGTCTATGTTAAGTTCTAGATGGAGGTTTCAGCTAGCATTTCTGTAAAAATCAAGGAAATCGTTGGAGCGGTTATAGAGAAAATCGAATATTTAAAATATGGCTGCTTTTCAAGGTAAACCTCGTAACTGCAGCTTGTATAAAGCTGCAGTTACGAGGTTTTCATTGAAAATAGACGATATGAATATTATGCCAAAAAGCTAATCTTGTTGTTGTTGGTTGTTTGGTTTTGTTTGTTTGGTTGTTGTTTGTTGTTGTTGTTGTTGTTGTTGTTGTTGTTGTTGTTTTTTTCGTGTAAGGATAATGTGATGGCATTTTGTACAATAAATCTACGTAAAAACATAATGGAAAAAGACGAAATTGCACAAACGAGCAATTTCTTCGTTTCATATTATGCTTTTATTCACAAAATTGCATAACCAAACACTGTAATGTAAGGTTCAACGTTACTTAGCCAATATAATTTACCACTATAGCTTCAAATTATTCTGGGGAGAACCATGCGGTTAGTTATATTTCTCCCGACTGCATCACTTAACCCATTACCACACAACGACTCTTTTTGACTCCCTACAAGATAATGGCTGTGAAAAACAATGTGGAAAATGAAGAAATTGCTTGTAACAAGCAATTTCTTTATTTGCCACATTTTTTTTCTACCCAGAAAGATCAAAGAATGCGAAATTTCAGTTTGAGCGGCTACAACTCCCACACGGTTGGAAGTAACACAGTGATGCTTCAGCTTAGACAGCACGATCGGGTGGCCATCAAGTCGCACGAGCAGCAGGCGTTCTCTCTATTCGGACTGCCTGATCAAGTTTATTCCACGTTTACTGGTCATCTCATACAAGAAATGAACCAAGTCTATATGGACGCAAGCGCCGGTTTGGGTTGATCCGCTACATGTATTGTTGTAAGCCGTAATAAAAGACATAACTCTTTTTGTCTATTTTCTATATATTCGTCGGTGGAAAATGACAGCAAAAAGCTAGAGGTGGTAGACTTTTGAAAAATCAGCTGATAAAAATGTTATTGAAGATCAACCAAAATTTTGGTTGATCTTCAATAACATTCTTATCAGCTGATTTTTCAAAAATATAGTAGACCTACGTCTATCTAATGTGTGACGTCTGTCCACCTTCTCTGCTTCAAACTGAATTCAAATCGGTCAAGTATTAACTAGATCTAAATTATTGAAGATTTTCTGAAAGTTTTGTATCACGTGATTATCCACCGTGGTAATGCAATTTCTTGTTGATCAGAATTCATTTTGTCGTTTCCTTCAAGATGGCGGGGAATCATGTGACACAATCATCTGAGATTATCTTCAATAATTCCCTTATTATGAAGAATGAGGAGGAGGGGGTTCCCTCGATATTAGAGTAATTTTCACGGATAAGCGATTAGTTTTAGTTATCCCTAATTTTGGCGGGAGGGGGGGGAGGGGTCTGTGACGTCATGGTAGTTTCTGCAATTGGCCCTGGTCAATATTTTGAATATTTAGAACTGGATGGTTTTGGCAACAGATTTGGAGACCTAGGTTGATACTCCTTCTTTAAATCTATCAAACTCGTGAAAAGAGACACGATTTGCAAATCAGTGGTTTTCGTCAAAAAGCTGGCCACTGCAGCTTAAACTAGCTGCAGTTACGAGGTTTTTGAAGAAAATCGACGAAATGCGCAACTACAAATATAACGTGTGGCTTTTCGACTTTTAAATGGTCTAAGGGAAAGAACTGGAACAACAAAATCTGCGTGGGATTACTCTCCCTTTGTCTATTACGTCATCACGTGCCATATGACGTCATTTTCAACGATATTGTATCCTTTTCATCCCTTCTCTACGAAAAAGCGTTGTAAAGTTTCATCTGATTTTAACGTCGTGGATCAAGATCTGCCTGTAACTGAGTGCTGTCTGATCAATATGAAATCGTGTATATTGTGAATCTTGCGGGAGTTCGATCAAGTTCGTCGTTACTTGATGGAACTTGTGCGAGAAGAAGCTATTAGCATCAAGGGCGGATCCTTGATTTTTATCCAGGGGGTTCTATGCCAAAATGATGGCTTAAAACGTGTTAAATATCGTCGTTTTTCAACGAAAACCTCGTAACTGCAGCTTGTTTTATGCTGCGGTTACGAGGTTTTCATTGAAAAGCAGCGATATGTAACAATACCCCCTCTAGATCCGCCCTTGAACATGGTCAGGTGCACCGACAAAATATTTGATTTTCAGATTGGTTTCGTTAGTACGGGTACACAGACGTGATGATAAAAGTGCAGACCAAAATCAGCTTGCTTGTGAATGTGTCCAAATGGTGTAGATCTACACAATAGAAAAATCTATGAGACTTCCGGAATTTCAACTTCTAAACATGTGTCCGGGTTAGATGCAATAAGCTGCGAGGCTTCATGAATGTTACCGTGTGTGATTAGATCTATATGATATCTACTGAAGATTTTCTGAAAGTGTTGAGTCACGTGATTCCCCATCCCGAAAACCCAACGTCAGCCCATTCATACCTCGGCTCGTCCAATCAAATGGCTTGTGATGTCGTTAAGATATACAGAAATGACTCAAAGCTGTCAATGAATAAAGCCACTGTATTCTACCTGTATTCTACCACGATCACGGCGAGGAATCACGTGGCGCAACAATTGCAGAAAATCTGAACGTACGCAAAGACCGATCTACACGCTATTTGATGAGTATCTCGTCCTGACGATACTTTTAGTAAGGAAAACTCGGAATATCTTTGCTTACTAGCAATTTTCATTTTTCTTAAATTCTTGTAGATCTAGATCTATTATAGACTTACCGTGAAAAAAATAATTTTGCTGTCATAGGTGGTTTGTTGCTGTCGTTTGTTTGTTGTTTGTTTGTTGTTTGTTGGTTTAAGTTTGTTGTTGTTGTTGTTGTTGTTGTTGTTGTTGTTGTTGTTGTTGTTGTTGTTGTTGTTGTTGTTGTTGTTGTTGAGTATTTCAATTTTTTTTCGTAAACACGGCAAAGCATATATCACCATCATATTAAACATATTGATTTAGCATACGATATATGAGCCTGTTCGGTATATGTACTCTCGGACTTAATTAGGACGAGCAAAAAAATTTTTTCAGTTATAACGTCTATGTTAAGTTCTAGATGGAGGTTTCAGCTAGCATTTCTGTAAAAATCAAGGAAATCGTTGGAGCGGTTATAGAGAAAATCGAATATTTAAAATATGGCTGCTTTTCAAGGTAAACCTCGTAACTGCAGCTTGTATAAAGCTGCAGTTACGAGGTTTTCATTGAAAATAGACGATATGAATATTATGCCAAAAAGCTAATCTTTTTGTTGTTGGTTGTTTGGTTTTGTTTGTTTGGTTGTTGTTTATTGTTTGTTGTTGTTGTTGTTGTTGTTGTTGTTGTTGTTGTTGTTGTTGTTGTTGTTGTTGTTTTCGTGTAAGGATAATGTGATGGCATTTTGTACAATAAATCTACGTAAAAACATAATGGAAAAAGACGAAATTGCACAAACGAGCAATTTCTTCGTTTCATATTATGTTTTTATTCACAATTAATTGCATAACCAAATATTGTGACGTAAGGTTCAGCGTTACTTAGCCAATATAATTTGCCACTACAGCTTCAATGTATTTTGGGGAGAACCATGCGTTTAGTTATATTTCTCCCGACTGCATCGCTTGACCCATTACCACACAATGACTCTTTTTGACTCCCTACAAGATAATGGCTGTGAAAAACAATGTGGAAAATGAAGAAATTGCTTGTAACAAGCAATATCTTTATTTGCCACATTTTTTTTTTCTACCCAGAAAGATCAAAGAATGCGAAATTTCAGTTTGAGCGGCTACAACTCCCACACGGTTGGAAGTAACACAGTGATGCTTCAGCTTAGACAGCACGATCGGGTGGCCATCAAGTCGCACGAGCAGCAGGCGTTCTCTCTATTCGGACTGCCTGATCAAGTTTATTCCACGTTTACTGGTCATCTCATACAAGAAATGAACCAAGTCTATATGGACGCAAGCGCCGGTTTGGGTTGATCCGCTACATGTATTGTTGTAAGCCGTAATAAAAGACATAACTCTTTTTGTCTATTTTCTATATATTCGTCGGTGGAAAATGACAGCAAAAAGCTAGAGGTGGTAGACTTTTGAAAAATCAGCTGATAAAAATGTTATTGAAGATCAACCAAAATTTTGGTTGATCTTCAATAACATTCTTATCAGCTGATTTTTCAAAAATATAGTAGACCTACGTCTATCTAATGTGTGACGTCTGTCCACCTTCTCTGCTTCAAACTGAATTCAAATCGGTCAAGTATTAACTAGATCTAAATTATTGAAGATTTTCTGAAAGTTTTGTATCACGTGATTATCCACCGTGGTAATGCAATTTCTTGTTGATCAGAATTCATTTTGTCGTTTCCATCAAGATGGCGGGGAATCATGTGACACAATCATCTGAGATTATCTTCAATAATTCCCTTATTATGAAGAATGAGGAGGAGGGGGTTCCCTCGATATTAGAGTAATTTTCACGGATAAGCGATTAGTTTTAGTTATCCCTAATTTTGGCGGGAGGGGGGGAGGGGTCTGTGACGTCATGGTAGTTTCGGCAATTGGCCCTGGTCAATATTTTGAATATTTAGAACTGGATGGTTTTGGCAATAGATTTGGAGGCCTAGTTTTATACTCCTTCTTTAAATCTATCAAACTCGTGAAAAGAGAC